>JASDQU010103179.1:173118-203567 GCA_032191745.1 Picea mariana | reverse complement strand
AAGACTGGAGTGGTGCACATGGACATCTTCAAGGTTTGAAAATCCTGAGCAGCTGTTGGAGTCCAAGTGAAAGAATTATTTTTAAGGAGAGCAGAGAGAGGTGTCACAATCTTTCCATAATTCTTAACATACTTGCGATAATAACTTGTTAAACCCAGAAATCCACGCAAGATTTTGAGAGTCTTTGGGTGGGTCCAATCTTGCATAGCTTCAATATTTTTAGGATCCACCCTGATATCGGCCTTGCCAAAAAAATGACCCAAGTACTCAACTTCTGAGGCGCCAAAAGAACATTTAGATTGTTTGAGGAAAAGTTGGTGCTGAGAGAGTATATGGAGAAATCGACCCACATGAGCAAGATGGGTTTTCTAGGTTTTACTATAGCTGAGGATATCATCAAAGAAAACTAAGACAAAATGATGGAGAAAATGACGGAAGACATGATTCATGAGGCTTTGTAAAGTGGAGGGAGCATTACACAAGCCAAAGGGCATGACCAAAAACTCATACGTTCCCTCATGAGTTCTAAATGCAGTCTTAGGAATGGCTGCCTCGTTCATACAAATATGGTGGTAGCCAGAACAAAGATCAAGTTTAGTAAAGAATTGGGCACCACTCAATTCATCCAAGAGGTCATCAATGACAGGAATGGGAAATTTATCTTTAATGGTGAGTTTTTTGAGGGAGCGGGAGTCAGGACACATGCGCCAAGAACCTTCTTTCTTAAGGACCATGACCATAGGAGAAGAGTAGGGGCTCATACTAGGGCGTATAACACCTGCGTTGAGCAATTCTTGAACAATTTTCTCAATTTCATTTTTTTGGGAAAAGGGATGACAATAGGGACGGATATTGGGAGGAAGGATTCCTGGGACAAGGGGAATGGAATGATCATGAACACCACGGGAAGGAGGGATTGCCTCGAGAGTGGAAAAAACCACTTGATGTTTAGAGAGGATGAATTGGAGATCCTATGGCACAGAGGGTGTCTCAGTGGTTTGTACGGCATGGAGTTGGGAAATAATGAGAAAATGACCTTTTTTGAGAATCTTTTCCATGTGATGGGAACTGATGATATCCTGGGAACTGGTAGTGATGCCTTGGAACTTATATTGTTGGCCCTCTTGGTCGAATTGCATGGTTAATTCCTTAAAATCCATGAGAATGGGACGTAAAGTCCTTAGCCATTCTGCACCCAACACAATGTCACAACCACCCATGTTGATAGTAAACATATGAAATTTCATGTGGTACTCACCAATTCAAAGACACGCATTTTCACAATGCCCTATACATTTCATGGATGCCATTGGAAACCATGATTTGAAAATTATTGACAGCACGGATATAGCAATTAGTTTCTTGGGCAATGCGGCGATGAATAAAATTATGGGTGCTTCCATTATCAACAAGAATGATGACCTTCCTATGCTTAATGTAACCAATTATCTTGAGGGTTTTGGGAGCAGAGAAGATAGTGAGAGCATTTAGGGAAATGACCGGTTCTACTTCGGGAGGGTCTGAGGGAGGGGTCATGTCAGTGGCTTCAAGTGACACGAACACAAGGGGAGCCTCAACATCGTCTTCCGAAACATCCTCCAAGATGGCCATTAAATGATTTTTTTCCTTACACTTGTGCCCAGGAAAATATTTGTCATCACAATTATAACAAAGGCCTTTGAGTTGGCATTCAACCATTTCGACGCTGGTCAATTTCTGGATCTTTAGTGGAGTAGAAGGAGGAGTGGGAGTGATTGGTTTAGTGCGAGGAATAAAGGAGGGTTTTTGGTTTTGAGAAGAGACAACATGTTGTGCTTCCTTGGTTCTTTTAGTAGCGTCCACCCAACTCTGAGGCCGAGCCATGAGGACATGGGCACGAATCTCATCCTTGAGGCCACTAATAAAACATTCTTAGAAAAAAGCATCAAACATGCCTTATGTACGAAAATCCAATCGCTCAAAAGAGGCTATAAAGTCTTCCACTGTGCCAGATTGTTTCAACTTTGTCAAATAGCCTAAATGGTTGGTGTCAGTGTCAAAGCTTTCATAAAGCTCTGCCACAAAGTGTGTCCAAGACACATACCCTTGGTGAGCATTTTTTCTCCATTGCCACCATTTCAAATGTTCTTGATCTAGATGGAGAACACCATACCAGAGTTTGTCCAACTCATCTGTAATGCCATACAAAGAGAAATAATGTTCCATTTGAGTTACCCAGCCAGTGGGATCGGAGCCATCAAATTTGGTCACATACACACAGGGAAGGCGTAGGTCACGTTGAAAATGATGGGGATGAAAATTCTAGGAATGAGAGGAAGTTTCACCTTCGGTTTGAAAAGGTGGGTCGAATGAGGGAAGATCTGCAGGGATATGCAGCTTGGTGTAGATCATCGTAGTGAAGGATTCAATATGGGTATCAAGGTCTTGTTTGAGGTCCTCTATTTTGGTGTTGATGGAGGAATGCATGTTTTTATTAACGATGGAAATATTGGCACCAAGTTGTCTCACTTCTTGTTTGTTTTCTGTGAAATTAGAGTGTAAGGCATTGAAGCAAGCTTCCAAGTCTTGGCTACATGTGTGGGTCATGATGATGAGGGAACACGAAAAGGGGCGGGTGGGACCACACAAAAAACAGGTTATGGGTGAAGTGTATCACAACGATCAGGGTGACAAGTTGAATCCAATGGGGTAAATCCCAAATAAGGGTGTTGGAAGGGGGTCGGGTCCACGAGAAAATAATTTTGCTGAAAAATGATAGGTATGACAGCGATAAGGGCAAAGAGAGAAATCCAATAGGATAGGTCTCAAATAATGGTGAGAACAAGTTTTATTTATTTATTTATTTAACTCCTGTGGAGTTATACTTTGATCTAAGGAATTATGCAGTGATGAAATTCCCAAATGCTTAACAGAAAGAAATGTGTAGTAATTTAGCAACCCGAATGCAGGAGACACAATTTCGTGGCAATAGATCTTGTTTGTTTTGTTTTCGTTTCCTTCCCAAGGGTTAGGGTATTCAAGGTTTCTATAAAAAAGGGTTTTCCATGTGCTATAGCTCTCTGATATATGTGTGGGGTCCAATAGTAGTACTCGGTCCAATATCTCAGGGCACCAAATAAGGAGGCTAGACCGTGCCCTTAGCTGTACTACCTGAATTCCCAAGTACTAAAGAGTATCTTCTTGATTGTTGTTCTCGGTGTCACTATAGCAGTCAGGTGACTGATCGGTTTATCTATGGAGGGCTTCAGGAGATCTAGGCCGATCCATATATAGGTGTTTTCTGATGCACTACCACTCAAAGGGGTACCAACAAGGGTTACAAGGGTGGCCAACAGATGTGCGCTTAAGTGTTGAGATTTGGGTACCTTGGAAAGTGGTCCCCTTGTGTTTGTGAGCTTCCAAACACAAGAGGGAAATACTTTGTTCCATGTACCATGCAATTTAATTCTAATTTCACTTTGACTTAGGAGATTTGAGTCAAAAGTGAAATTTGGTCATTTTAGCCTAAAATGACAATTAATTCACTTTGTGGGTGAATTGAGTGACATAAACTGAAACTATGGAAAATTAAGTAAAGTGGGTTTTGAGATGAGATTATTTTAAGATGATCTCAACCATTGATTAGGGATGAGATGAGATGATCTCATCCACTCATATTTTAGGGTTTCCTTATGCTTCCTTAAGGAAGGTGCAAGGGCAAAGGAGAGCTCATTATTCCTTGTTATGTTCACCAAGAGAGTTGGGAGAGGAGAATGAGGATGAGGTTGGATGAATTGAGTGAGGAAATCTTGGGCACCCACATTCATGGTGGTAGACAACAAGCTTAGTCCTTCATTTATTTGTGGAGCTAGTTCTTGCTAGGAGGAGGGTTCACAAATAGAAGGGAGGACTTGCAAAGGTCAGTTTTCCTTGAGGACAATCTCAGTGGAGAGCTTCAGCATAGATTTAGAGTACTATGGGAGGGCTTCTCCATCATATCTTCCAGTTGGCAGAGAGCTTCAGATCAGTGCTTTTGGCAGCTTGTGAGGAGGGCACACCATCCTAGGGTGCATATTCTTCATTTTGACTTTTGTTTCATCTTAGTTCAAGATGTTATTGTATCAGGTTCATCTTTTTATTGTACTTGTTATATTCCACCTTCTATTATCCACATTTATACACTCATATTCCAAACTAGTTTTCCCCAGGGGGGTTTTATCCAGGGTGATGTTGACCAAAAATACCTATGTTCATTTTCATGTATGCTAGTGTTTAGAACAACATTATTTCAGCTCTAAAAGATCTCTAGGTGTGTTATATATCTTATGGTATGCATGTTCTAACATATTGTGACAAAACTACACGCTAGAGAACCTATAAGGCTTATGTAACCGTAACATAACAACAAAGAAGTTACTGAATAGTTTGATGTTATAAAACAACATCAAACCCTTGTTTGAAAGTTAAAACTTAGAGCCAACTTGAGGTCAAAGACAGACCTAGTTGGCAGCCTGTTAGGACCTGGAAAATCTTCATGGTACCAGATCTTGGTGGCTGAGTTTTGGACAACATCTTGGTGGACTGTTTTAGACATCTTTTGGGTAGATTTTGTGGACAACCATTGACATAGTTTAGTGGTAGCTTGTTGGAAAAATTTCTTGGAGAGTTGTAGAGAAGTTGGTGGAAATTTCTTCAGTCTCTTTTCACACCTATGTGGTAGGAGTGGGGTTGATTTTCCATGACCTCTTTTCACACCTATATTGCTAGGAGTGAGGTCGGTGTTTGTTTGCCTCTTTTCACACATGTGTTGAAAAGAGTGAGGCAACGTTCCTTTTCAGTTGTAGCATTAGTTTGAGTGTAGTCAGCAGTGATGTCAACATCTCATATGCGTGTGGAGGATAGGCTAGCTGGAGCTAGCAATTGGTCTCCTTGGAAGGCTAGGATCATTTTTTTCTTAGAGGACCTCGAACTATGGGATATAGTTGAGGCAGTTGTTCCTATTCCTCCTGCTACTGTTCGCTTCTTGTTAGTAGATTTCAAGAAGAGGAACAACAAGGCAAAGAGGGCGATGCATGATGTAGTGAGGGATCACATCATTCCCCACTTGACTGGGAAAGCCTATGCATTTGAAATGTGGGCATCTCTTTGCAATCTTTACCAGAGCTCTAACCAAAACTGAAATATGGTTTTGTATGATCGACTCAAGGGCATTCATATTCTCTAGGATGAGTCTGTTACTTCTTTCCTTGGCCGATACACCCATATCATAGACGAGCTTGGAGTCATTGGAGAGGTAGTGGACCCAGATTTATGGTGAGGACAACCTTAAACAGCTTCACCAAACCATGGGGTCCATTTGTTTGTGGCATTGTTTCCAGGGAGATCATGCCCACTTGGGAGAGATTGTGGGATGATTTTGTTCAGGAGGAGACTATACTTATATCAAAGGCTTCTAGACAACAATATACATTGCAAGATGATGAAGACCTTGCTCTTTGGAGAAAGGGTAAGAAGAAGACCAGTAAGGGAGGTCGATAGGGTCCCAATTTTGGGGCCCCACCACAGGGAGAGAGAAGTGGTGGGAAAAAGAGATACATGATCACAGTGAGACACTTTTCTTATAGAGATATGTGTCACTATGTAGGATAGTGTCCCAAGAAGAAGAAGAAGCGGTAGGATGATTCAACACCAAAAACAAAGGAGCATGAGTTCGATGAACAATTTGCGAGAGAGTGTGCATCCACGACTACTTTTTATGTTTTTACACCATCCAACATTAGGTGGGGAGACAGAGTTGAGGAGGACCTATTGACTTATTGTAGTGATTCATAGGGAGCTCAGACTCAGTTTTCATGGACACCATCAGCAAGGATGACTGGTCCACCTGGGATAGCTTCAGTTTCAGAGTCGCCAAGACAAAGGGTTGGTGCAGGGGCTTCAGAGCATCAGAGATTGATGAGGAGGGGAGGTAGGGAATCGCAGATGCTTGGGCCTCACTTGGCTACAAAGATGGGCATATCAGATTTTGGTTCCACTTCAAGAAAAAGTCACTTGGTGAGAGACCAAGGAGAGGATATTTGGTGAGATGCCAAGATGGAGACACTCTTGGTGAGAGACCAAGGAGAGGATATTTGGTGAGATGCCAAGATCAAGATATCTTCGGTGAGATGCCAATAGAAAGGGACCTTTCGTGAGATGTCAAGGTCAATATCTTTGGTGAGATTCCAAGAGGCTCTTGGTGAGATGCCAAGGTCAAGATCTTTGGTGAGATTCAAGAGCAAGGGAGCTTTGGTGAGATGCCAAGGTCGAGATCTTTGGTGAGATGCCAAGATCAAGATATTTGGTGAGATTCCAAGATCAAGTTTTGGATCAAGAAGTACTTTTACTCAAGGAGGTCTCGGATAGGTGCAGAAGGACTTCCATCTAGAGATCCCGGTACTCTTGGTGAGATACCAAGAGGGGGAGAATCTTGGTGAGATTCCAAGAGAGTGACTCTTGGTGAGATTCCAAGAGTAGTGACTGTTGGCGAGTAGCCAAGAGGTAGAAATCCTTGGTGGGAGACCAAGGTGGAGATATTTTGTTTGATACCAAGATCTAGGTGATCTTGGATAGGTGGAGAGCCACTTCCATATATAGATCACGCATATTGAGAAGATATGTGACATGGATACTTTCATTGATCAGGGCACAACCATACTCATTCGAGTATTTTCCAGTAGGAAAACATGTCCACTCTAGGGATGATATTGGTGGTGAAGGGAAGTTTCCTCGGTAAGAGGGAGTGTTGAGATTTGGGTACCTTGGAAAGTGGTCCCTTTGTGTTTGTGAGCTTCTAAACACAAGAGGGAAATACTTGGTACCATGTACACCAAGAGAGTTGGGAGAGGAGCATGAGGATGAGGTTGGATGCATTAAGTGAGAAAAGCTTGGGCGCCCACATTCATGGTGGTAGCCAGAAAGCTTAGTCCTTCATTTATTTGTGGAGCTAGTTCTTGCTAGGAGGATGACCCACTTGAGGAGGAGGGTGCACAACTAGCAGGGAGGACTTGCAGAGTTCAGTTTTCCTTGAGGATAGTTTTAGTGGAGAAATACAACATATATTCAGAGTATTGTGGGAGGGTTTCTCCATCAGAGCTTCCAGTTGGCAAAGAGCTTGAGTTCAGTGGTTTTGGCAACTTGTGAGGAGGGTGCACCATCCTAGGGAGCATATTCTTCATTTGGACTTTTGTTTCAGCTTGGTTCAAGATGTTATTGTATCAAGTTCTTCTGTTTATTGTACTTGTTGTATTCCACCTTCTATTCTCCACATTTATAAACTCAGATTGATCCAGGTGGATATCGGTGCTCACCCACCTTTTTCAACTGGCTCAAAACAGTTTTCTGACAATTTTGGCAATTTACTATTTTTAGCAGGTTTTAACTTCCAGGGCCATTTTGAGGGCCTAAATGAAGGTTTTTCGAGATCGAGGTTCTCAATGATAGCCAAAGGCATGATTGAGCCCCCAAAATGAATCTCCTCGACGATACCTTTCCAATGATCTATCATACTCCTAAAATTGAGATCGTATGCAAAAGTTACGACTGCGGGAAGTTGATGTACTAACTTACTCAAACGGGGCCCACATGACTTTTGGCACTTCATCTCCTAGGGTTAGGTTTTTGGATGTCTAGGGTTTTTGGCATTCCTGTTTATTATAAAAAGGCCTTCAGATCCTCATTGTACTCATCTTCTTGTGAATGTGAGTAGCCGTCACATCTCTTCTCATAGATAAGCTACCACCATTCTAGCGAGTCTTTCACTCTGGATTTTTACAGTCTCTGTACATTTATTTCATTAATATAAATCATGTATTACTGTATCTCTGTGTTTATGGTTGCATCTCTGATATATTTCTGTTATATTATTGAATATCTGCGATATCTCTGTGCATTTCTTTATTATATCTCCAATCTCATTTCGTGCCGAAAATAATCTGGATCAGTGGTATCCGAGCAGGTTGTTCTTGATCATTTGTTTCAGTGCATGTCCCTGACGAGGTCCTAGTATAGAAAGTTGGGTCTCGAGCTTGTCTCTCTTGAGGAAAATCGCTCTCACACACCCAAAAAACCCTCAATGGTGGAAGAAAATAAAAATGACGGAGCAGACGATCCTACCAGTCTGTTCCTTGAGCAATCTCTCACTCGACAGAGGGACGAAATGATGGAGAATTTTTCCCACATCCTTCAACGTCTGCCGATAGCAACAGGTGAATCTTCATCAAGCGGCCACTTTGGAGGCACCTCTCCTTTTAATTTACAAGTTAATTTTGATATTCCTGTATTTGAAGGACAGAGAGATGCAGAAGCCCTAAACAAATGGTTAAATCTGCTAGAAGGTTATTTCTTTGTTCACAAATTTTTCGACAAAGAAAAGATCACCTTCGCACTCCTTAAAGATCTCCCCCATGTCAAACATTGGTGGGAAACTTATTGGGAGCATAGTTCTAGAGAGGAGTCTGAAATATATGGGGTCGATCCCACTTGGGATTTTTTTTTGGATGCGATAAAGGATCAGTATTACCCTGTTGGAAACTATGAGGACCAGTACATGAGATGGACCACACTGTGACAAGAGAGGGGCCAAGAATTTCTGGAGTTCACCAATACCTTCCTTACCTTGCACACCAAGCTAGGTATCAAAGACTCCAAGTGACATTTGGTTATGAAATACCGTGGGGCTCTACACAGATACATCCAGACTGAAATGGATTTTTTGGACATCTCATCACTCGATGTTGCTTATCGATATGCTGTTAAAATCGAGCAAAAATTTAAGCACCAGAACAAACGGGATTTTAGATCTGTAAATCCGCAACAACCAAAGTATGACAAAGACAGCCCTAACAAACAGTCTCTCGAAAACCAGTCCAAGACACATGAAAAGAAGGGTCACGAGAAGACAAAGAAGGACACTGGAAAATGGTGCGATTTCCACAAAATCCCCTGGCACAACACCAATGAATGTCACTCAAAACAGGCATTGGTGGTTAATATAAAAGACAAGGAGCCAAACCCTGATTCAGAATCCGATTCTGAAAATACTGGTAAAGGATGGATCATTGATGCAGACCCCACTGCTATTGTTGCAACTGAAACAATTCAACCAGAAGAACCAATATATCCCGAAGAGGGGGAGCGCCTTTTTCATTCACAGATGTGGGTGAAAGGGACCCCGCTACATTTTATTGTTCATAGCAGAAGCCAGAAGAACCTCATCTTGGCAGAGGTCGTCAAACAATTGGGATTGTCGACAACACNGAGATCTCCATGTCAGCTAGCAATGTTGATTGTCATATGGCATCCATCCATTCAAGGATGAGGTATTATGTGATGTTGCCCCACTGGATGTCTGTGATGTTCTTTTGGGCCAACCATATATTTGGAAGTGACATGTTGTTTATGAGTCTCGACCCCGTAGTGTCATTGTTACTTTGAGGGGTCATCTCTACAGAATACCAGAGGTAGTTCCGACTATTGTTCCACCTAAAAAGTGCCACAAGGTAGTATCTCATACTGCAAAATTTAGCTTCTTCACAATCTGTTTAAAAGGAGAACAGAAGGACACTGCAACCACTACAACCTCGCCCCAAGCACCTTCTATCCAACAGAAGTAGGTCGAAAAGGCTGCAGAAAAGCGCAAAGATTCCTTCTGCACACCCTCCTCTCATGTATCTTGACTTGTTGAATAGCCTCAGCCTCAACAAGTTCTTGACATACTTCCACAAACTGAGCAACGCGATGTCTCCAGCAATACAAGCAACTCACTAAGATGTAGATCCAGCAAACGCTTTTCCCTCTCCCCCGGGAACTCAACGCAATGGAGACCATTTCTTCCTAAGGAGGGAGGATTGATCCAGGTGGATATTGGTGGCCACCCATCTTTTTCGATTGGCTCAAAAAAGTTTTCTGACAATTTTGGCAATTTACTATTTTTAGCAGGTTTTAACTTCTGGGGCCATTTTGAGGGCCTAAATGAAGGTTTTTGGAGATCGGGGTTCTCAATGATAGCCAAAGGCATGATTGAGCCCCCAAAATGAATCTCCTCGATGATAAATTTCCAACGAGCTATCATACGCCTAAAACAGAGATCATATGCAAAAGTTACGACCCCGGGAAGTCGATGCACTAACTTACCCAAACGGGGCCCACATGACTTTTGGCACTTCATCTCCTAGGGTTAGGTTTTTGGATGTCTAGGTTTTTTGGCATTCCCAATTATTTTAAAAAGGCCTTTAGAGCCTCATTTTACTCATCTTCTTGTGAATACGAGTAGCTGTCACATCTCTTCTCAGAGATAAGCTGCCACCATTCTAGCGAGTCTTTCACTCTGTATTTTTACAGTCTCTGTACATTTCTTTCATTAATAGAAATCGTGTATTACTGTATCTCTGTGTTTATGGTTGTATATTTGGTATATTTATGTTATATTATTGAATATATGTGATATCTCTATGCATTTCTTTATTATATCTCCGATCTGATTTGGTACCGAAAATAATCTGGATCACAAATTCCAAACCGGTTTTCCCCGGGTGGTTTTATCCAGGGTCATGTTGACCCAAAATACTTGTGTTCATTTTCATGTATGCTAGTGTTTATAAAAACATTATTTCATCTCTAAAATATCTCTAGGTGTGTTATATAGCTGATGGTATGCATGTGCTAACATTTTGTGACAAAACTACATGCTAGAGCACCTATATGGCTTATGTAACCGTAACATAACAACAAAGAAGTTACTGAACATTTTGTTGTTATAAAATAAAAGTAAACCCTTTTTTGACAGTTGAAACTTAGATCCAAATTGAGGTCAAAGACAGGCCTAGTTGGAACCCTGTTAGGACCTGGAAAATCTTCATGGTATCAGAGCTTGGTGGTTGATTTTTGCTGAGTTTTGAACAACATCGTGATGGATTGTTTTAGACATCTTTTGGGTAGATTTTGTGGACAGCCATTAACAGAGTTTAGTGGAAGCTTGTTGGAAGAATTTATGTGGAGAGTTGTAAAGAATTTGGTGGACATTTCTTCATTGTTTTTTCACACCTATGTGGTAGGAGTGAGGATGATTTTCCACGACCTCTTTTTACACCTATATTTCTGGGAGCGAGGTCGGTGTTTGTTTTCCTCTTGTCACACCTATGTTGACAGGAGTGAGGCAACATTCCTTTTCATTTGTAGCATCAGTTTGAGTGCAGTCAGAAGTGATTTAAGCATCTTAGATGCATGTGGAGGATAGGATAGTTGGATCTAGCAACTGGTCGCTTTGGAACACCAGGATCATCTTTTTCTTAGAGGACCTCGAACTATGGGATATAGTTGAGGCATTTGTTCCTATTCCTCTTTCTACTGCTCTCTTCTTGTTAGCAGAGTTCAGGAAGAGGAACAACAAGGCAAAGAGGACAATGTGTGATGCAGTGAAGGATCACATCATTCCCCACTTGACTAGGAAATCCTATGTATTTGAGATGTGGGCATCTCTTTGCAATCTTTACCAGAGCTCTAACAAGAACCGAAAGATAGTTCTGTATGATCGACTCAGGGGCATTCGTATGCTCCTCGATGAGTCAGTTACCGATCCATAATATATTTGCAGAACGAAATGAATGCAGATTATTATCAAAATATGCTTAACACAGAATAACAGATATATAGTAAAATTGGTTTCTATTCAATAAGGAAATAAGTTGAAACTGTAAAATGCAACGGAAACAAGCTTGCTAGAATGGTGGCAGATTATATCTGAGAAGAGATGTGACGGCTGTGATCATTCGCAAGAAGATGATTACAATGAGGCTCTGAAGGAATTTTTACAATAAACAATAATGTCAAAAACAATAGACATCCAAAAAACCTAACCCTAGGAGATGAAGCGCCAAAAGTCATGTAGGCCCCATTTGGGTAAGTTAGTACATCAACTTCCCAGGGTCGTAACTTTTGCATACGATCTTCATTTTAGGTGCACAATAGCCTGTTGGAAAGGTCTATCCAAGGAACACACATTTTGTTTCCATCTATCAAATATTTTTCTGGCTATGGCAAGCCCTAAAAAATGTTGTTTAGGGCCTCAAAACGGATCGCAAGTCAGGGACATGAAAACTAGGGAAAAAACTGCCAAACTGGAAAAACAACCAAAATGAGCCAGTTGGAATAGGTGGGAGGACACCAAAATCCATATGGATCAATACTCCCCCCTTAGGAAGCAATGGTATCCATTTTTTTGAGTTCCCCCATCAGATGGGGAAATTTCTGTTGAATTTGGCCCCGGGTGAGCCACTTGCCTTGGTGCAGGAGCTGCTCTACTTTGACAACTCGATAAAGTTGGATCCCTTGTTGGTGAGTTCCCTTGATCCGTTTGTCCACAATATGATCACTCGATGCCTGTTGTTTGTAGTCGGGGCTGAGCTATGTCGGTGTCAGTTGTTCTGCTATCTCCGACGTGTCCAATAATGGTGGGAAATACGGTTGAAGGATATCCAGGTTGAACACTGGTTGCAAGCCAAGAAAAGGAGGAATGTTGAGCTCGAAAGAATTATCCCCCAAAACATTGGTGATGGTGTATGGCCCATAATGGAGTGGGAGAATCTTATGATGGGGTCCTGTAAGGCACTCTTTCTGCAAGTGCAACCAAACATTTTCGCCCACCTGAAACTTATGTGGCACCCGATGTTGAACATGGAACTACTTGTACTTGTCATTGGACTTTTGTAGGATATCCTAAACCTGTTGGCGGATGTGTTGGATCCGCTCAATGAACCAGGTGGATTTTTCAACTTTAGTGGGAGTAGGAGATGAGTCAGCCGAGGTGACTGCAAGGGGTAGTTCAACATCTATGTGACCCAATGGTTGGAAACCCAATCCCACTTGAAAGGGGTTGTGTTCGGTTGAGATATGCAGGGCTTGGTTGTAGCTATGATGAACATAGGGGAGACTCGCATCCCATGTGTGAGGTTGCTTCGAATTATACATGTGCAGGATATGCACGATCACTCGATTTACAAACTTAGTTTGGCCATCTGTTTGGGGGTGGAAGGTCGTATATTTGGTGAGCTTGGTGTCCAACAGTGAACAGAGGCTTGACTAGAATGTGCTGAGAAATCGATTGTCCCGATTAGAGACAATGGTTTCTAGGATTCCAAAACTTACCGAGACTTGTTCAAAGAAGAGCTTAGCAATGGCCTCTACTGTGATGCTCTTCTTGCAGACGACCAGAATCGTCATCTTAGAAAAATGATCCACAACCGCAAAAACACAGTCATTTCCCCGCTTGGTGGATGGGAGGCCTGGCATGTAGTCCATTGAGATGGATTCCCATGGCCTGTAAGGAGTAAGCCTAGGGGTGTAGAGACCCTATTTCTCAGTGTTCAATTTGGCAATCGTGCAGGCAGTGTAGGACCTGATATACTTGCTGACCTATTGTTGAAGTTTCGGACAATAGAAATGTTTATGCAGCATTACCACTGCCCTTTCGACGCCAAAGTGTCCTACCACCTGACTGTAGTGGTCTTCCTAGATCAGCTTCGATCGCTCTCTTTATGGAATGAAGATATGGCCAAGATGAAACAACATCCCGTCCTGAAGATGGAAATTAGCGACAACTGTGTTTGCGCCCAACATTTGGTAGGTGGTCATGAAGACCGAGTCTAACTCATAGAGTTAGGGCCATAAAGAGGTGTCATGGTCCCAAGAGTCTAGCACCATGGTGAGTGCCACTACTGGCAGTCTGCTAAGGAAATCGACGATGTGGTTGGTGCTTCCCAAATTTGACATTGAGGTGGAATTGTTGCAAGTATGTGGACCACTTTTGATGTCGGTCATTCTGCAATTTTCCTTGTGTCTGCATGAACTATAGTGGCTTATGAATAGTGTGGATGATTGTCTCCTTCCCAAGAATGTAATTTCTCCACTGGCGGTAGGCTTGCACAATGGAGTACATTTCTTTGTCATAATTAGGGTACTTAAGGAAAACATATGATAGTGTCTCACTATGATAGGCCACAGGGTGGTCGTGCTGAGTGAGAAAGGTGCCCACAGCATACTCTGAAGCATTTGTATCGATCTCAAAGGGTTGTTGCAGGTATGGTAGTGAAAGTATTGGGGCTGAGCACAAGTGTTGCTTCAAATCATCAAACTCTTATTGTTGGGACCAGCCCCACAAAAATTTTCCCTTACCACCACTCCTGGTTACTTGGATGAGGGCCCATGCACTATGGGAGAATCCCAACACGAACCTATGGTAAAAATTGGCAAGGCCTAAGAAGCTATGAGGCTCAGTGAGTGTGGTTGGGGTTGGCCAGTCATGGATGACTTGGATTTTGGATGGATCCACATGTACGCCATGTTGATCAACGATGTAGCCCAGGTAATGAACCATGTCCATGCCAAAGGAGTATTTTTCCAAGTTGGCATAGAGCTAGTGCTATTGTAGGGTGTGCAAAACTTGTTGAATATGTTGCAAGTGTTCTACCCAAGTCTTGTTTTAAATGAATATTTCATCCAGATACACCACTACAAAAGTATTGGTGAATGGTCATAGGATAACGCCCATCATCCTCATGAAAGTGGGTGGAGAATTTTTCAAACCAAAGGGCATGACCAACCATTCAAAAAGACCTTCCTTTGAATTGAAGGCAGTCTTCCATACATCTGGATGTTCTATCGGGACCTGGTGGTAGCCAGAATTCAGATCAATATTACTTAAGTATTTGGCCCCCGTGCCATGATCAAGGAGGTCATCGATTTGGGAATCAGGTACTAGTTTTTTACTGTGATTTTATTCAGAGCCTGGTAATCAATGCATAGTCATCAGGTTCAATCTTTCTTCTGTACCAGCACGATTGGGCTCTCACAAGGTGATGATTTGGGATGGATGTGCCCCTTGTGGAGTAGTTCTTGGATCTGTCGCTTGATCTTCTCATTCTATAATAGAGAGTGACAGTAGACTCACCCATTGGGCAGCGGTGCGTCGGGGGTCAGATCGATGGGGTGCTTGACCTGAAAGTGAAGAGGTACCCCAGTAGGTGAGGAGAAGATATCTAAGTCTTATTCCATGACTTTATCCACTTGCTTCTGTTGTGTGGAGAGGTCAATCGCGGAGACCCTGGATGTGGTTGTGGTCTTTCGCTCATTCTTAGAGTGAATCACGAAGAAGACAAACTTCCCTTCTCAGAGATGACCTTTCTGCATTGCTTGGTAGAGATCAAGGAAATAGCATTAGGTGGGACTGCCTCGGGTATCTTTTACAATTTCTTGTTCAAAGTAATAATAACATTGTAAGGCCTAGACTCATATACAGCATGACATTTTCATAAATATGGTTGGACCAAAAGAACATTACAAACTTCGAGAGGGGAAACATTACACGATACCTCATCTTTGAAGGGCTTGATGTCGCATGATAGGCGATATTGTTAGCTGACATGGATGTCGCTTCTTTGGCGAAGCCATCCGATGGTGTATGGTTGCGGGTGCGACATTGTCAGTAGGGTGAGTCACTTGACAACCTATGTTGAGATGAGGTTCTTCTGGCTACCACTATGAACGATGAAGTGCAGTGGGGTACCCTTCACCCACATCTGTGAATGAAAAATGTGCTCGCCTTCCTCTGGCTCATCTAGTTCACCGGGTTGGAGCTTGGTGGTAGCAACGATAGCACTGGGTTCTGCATCAATGATCTGTCTCCCCCATTCTGGTTCTAACTTAGAGTCGGAATCTACGTCTGATTTAGAGGCTTTCACCTCAGCCACCAGTGGCAGCTTCGAGTGGAAATCAACAATGTTATGCCAGAGGCTCTTATGGAGGTTGCACCACTTCCCGGTATATTTCTTTGTCTTTCCAGTGTACTTCTTTACTTGCAGCCTGGACTGCTTGTCATGAGGTTTTCCATCTTTGCTCTATCCATTGTTCTGCAGGTTGGGGCCGCCCTTTCCTCGATGTTGCTATGAGGGTTCCCAGGACCAAATTGTTGCGTCTTTTGTTTGAGCTTCTGCTCAATTTTGACGACATATCGATAGGTCGCACCCAAGGATGAGATGTTTAAAAACTCCATTTCGGAATGGATGTATCTATGAATACCGCCACGACACATGAGCACCATTTGTCTCTCAAAATATTTGATACCCAGCTTGATGCGCAAGGTATGGAAGATATTTGTGAACTCGGGCACCGCTTGGTCTCTTTCCTGTCGCAGTGTGGTCCATTTTGTGTACAAGTTGTCATAACTTCCAACAGGGTAGTATAATTCCTTAATAGCATCCTTGAAGGACTCTGAGGTGACTGCGACTGTAAATAATGATGGTTCCTCTATTTCCTTTTTTTCACAGAAAGTTTCCCACCAATCTTTGACATGGGGGATGACTTTGAGGAGCGCAAAAGTAATATTTTCTTTATTTGAGAAGTTATGGACAGAGAAATACCCTTCTAGCAGATTCAACCATTTGTCTACCACATCTACGTCTATATGACCTTCAAATATAGGAATATCGAAGTTGATTTGTACCCTGAAGGGGGAGGCGCCTCCATTTGAGGAAGATGAGTCGCCTATTGGTATCCACCGAAGGATTTGTGCAAAAATATCCATCATCTTGTTCCTCTGTTGCGTTAGGGATTCCTCGAGCAACATTTTGAAGGGATATCATGTCCCATCATCTTTCTTTTCTTCTACTATGAGAGGTCATTTTTTCATGCGAGAACTTTTTTCCCAGAGAGAAACAATCTCAAGACCCAATTCTTTGTACCCTGGCCTCGTTGGGGGCATGCATTAAGAACAACAAGGAGTAGACCACTCTGATACCACTGATCTGAAATATATTTGCAGAATGAAATGAATACATATTATTATCAAAATATGCTTAACACAGAATAACAGATATACAATAAAATTGGTTTCTATTCAACAAGGAAATAAGTTGAAACTGTAAAATGAAGCGGAAACAAGCTTGCTAGAATGGTGGTGGCTTATCTCTAAGAAGAGATGTGACAGTTGTGCTCATTCGCAAGAAGATGATTACAATGAGTCTCTGAAGGAATTTTTACAATAAACAGGAATGTCAAAAACCCTAGACATCCAAAAAACCTAACCCTAGGAGATGAAGCGCCAAAAGTCATGTGGGCTTCATTTGGGTAAGTTAGTACATCAACTTCTCGGGGTCATAACTTTTGCATATGATCTTCATTTTAGGTGCGCGATATCCCGTTGGAAAGGTCTATCCGAGGAATACACATTTGGTTGTTATCTATCTTAAGTCATTTTGACTGTCGAGATCCCTAAAAAATGTTGTTTAGGGCCTCAAAACTGCCCCGCTAGTCAGGGACCTGAAAACTAGGGAAAAAACTGCCAAAATGAGTCAGTTGGAATAGGTGGTAGGTCACCGACATCCATCTGGATTAGTTACTTCTTTCCTTGGCTGATACACCCAGATCAGAGATGATCTTGGAGCCTTTGGAGAGGTAGTGGACCCAGATTCTATGGTGAGGACAACCTTAAACAACTTCACCAAACCATGGGGTCCATTTGTTCATGGCATTGTTGCCAGGGAGATAATTCCCACTTGGGAAATATTGTGGGATGATTTCGTTCAGGAGGAGACTAGACTTATATCATAGGATTTTGAATAGAATCATACATTGTAGGGTGATGAAGACCTTTCTCTTTGGACAAAGGGAAAGAAGAAGATCGACAGGGGAGGTCGAAAGGGTCCCAAGTTTCAAGCCCTGCCACAGGGAGAGAGTTGGGAGAGTATCATGAGGATGAGGTTGGATGTATTGAGTGAGGAAAGCTTGGGCACCCACATTCATGGTGGTAACCAGCAAGCTTTTCCTTCATTTATTTTTGGAGCTAATTCTTGATAGGAGGAGGGCGCATTTGAGGAGGAGGGCGCACATCCAGTAGGGAGGACTTGCAGAGGTCAGTTTTCCTTAAGGATTGTTTCAGTGGAGAGCTACAACATAGATTCAAAGTATTGTGGGAGGGTTTCTCCATAAGAGCTTCCAGTTGGCAGAGAGATTTTGTTTCGTGGTTTTGGAAACTTGTGAGGAGGGTGCACCATCCTAGGGAGCATCTTCTTCATTTGGACTTGTGTTTCAGCTTGGTTCAAGTTGCTATTTTATCAGGTTCATCTTTTTATTGTACTTGTTGTATTCCACCTTCTATTCTCCACATTTATACACTCATATTCCAAATTGGTTTTCCCCAGGGGGGTTTTATCCAAGGTCATGTTGACCAAAAATACTTGTGTTCATTTTCATGTATGCTAGTGTTTAGAACAACATTATTTCAGCTCTAAAATATCTCTAGGTGTGTTATATAGCTTATGGTATGCATGTGCTAACATATTGTGACAAAACTACATGTTAGAGCACCTATATGGCCTATGTCACCGTAACAGAACAACAAAGAAGTTATTGAACATTTTGTTGTTATAAAATAACAAAAAACCCTTGTTTTGACAGTGGAAACCTACAGCCAACTTGAGGCCAAACACGGACCTAGTTGGCAACCTGTTAGGACCTGGAAAATTTTCATTGTATCAGATAGTTGTGGCTGATTTTTGTTGAGTTTTGGACATCTTGGTGGACTATTTTAGACATCTTTTGGGCAGATTTTGTGGACAGCCATTGACATAGTTTAGTGGCAGGTTGTTGAAAGAACTTATGTGGAGAGTTGTATATAATTTGGTGTACATTTCGTCAGTCTCTTTTCACACCTATGTGGTAGGAGTGAGGATGATTTTCCACGACCTATTTTCACACCTATAGTGCTAGGAGTGAGGTCGGTGTTCGTTTGCCTCTTTTCACACCTGTGTTGATAGTAGTGAGGCAACATTCCTTTGCAGTTGTACCATTAGTTTAAGTGCAGTCAGTAGTGATTTCATCATCTTAGATGCGTGTGGAGGATAGGCTAGTTGGAGATAGCAACTGGTCGCCTTGGAAGGCTAAGATCGTCTTTGTCTTAGAGGACCTCGAACTATGGGATATAGTTGAGGCAGTTGTTCCTATTCCTCCTACTATTGCTCTCATATTGTTAGCAGAGTTCAGGAAGAGTAACAACAAGTAAAAGAGGACGATATGTGATGCAGTGAGGGATCACATCATTCCCCACTTGACTAGGAAATCCTATGCATTTGAGATTTGGGCATCTCTTTGCAATATTTACCATAGCTCTAACCAGAACCGGGAGATGGTTCTGTTTGATCGACTCAAGGGCATTCGTATGCTCCAGGATGAGTTGGTTACTGATTCAGAATATATTTGGAGAACAAAATGAATACAAATTATCAAAATTTTCTTAACACAAAATAACAGATATACAGTAAAATTGGTTTCTATTCAATAAGGAAATAAGTAGAAACTGTAAAATGCAGCGGAAACAAGCTTGCTAGAATGGTGGCGGCTTATCTCTAAGAAGAGATGTGACGGCTTCGCTAATTCGCAATAATATGATTACAATGAGGCTCTGAACGCATTTTTACAATAAACAGAAATGTTAAAAACCATAGACATCCAAAAAACCTAACCCTAGGAGATGAAGCGCCAAAATTCATGTGGGCCCCATTTAGGTAAGTTAGTACATCAACTTCCCATGGTTGTAACTTTTACATACGATCTCCATTTTAGGCGCACGATAGCCCGTTGTATTTCATTGCTATCTATCAAAGTTCGGTTTGATTGTGGCAAGCCTTAAAAACGTTGTTTAGGGCCTCAAAACGGCCTTGCAAGTCAGGGACCCGAAAACTAGGGAAAAAACTGTCAAAATAAGCCAGTTGGAATAGGTGGGAGGCCAACAACATCCATCTAGATCAATCCTCCCCCCTTAGGAAGCAATGGTCTCCATTGTGTTGAGTTCCCCCATCATAAGAGGAAATTTTAGTTGAAATTGGCCCCGGGTGAGCCATTTGTCGTGGTGCAGGAGTTGCCTTTCTTAGACAACTCGATAAAGATGGATCATTTGTTGGTGAGTGCCCTTGATCTATTTGTCCACAATATGATCATTGGATACCTTTTGTATGCAGTCGGGGTTCATCTCTGTTGGTGTCAATTTTTCTGCTATCTCTGAGGTGTCCAATAATGGTGGGAAATACGGTCGAAGGATATCCACGTTGAACACTGGGTGCAAGCCAAGGAAAGGAGTAATGTTGAGCTCGAAAGAATTATGACCCACAGCCTTAGTGATAGTGTACCTCCCATAATAGAGTGGGCAAAGCTTCCGATGGGGTCCTGTAAGGCGCTCTTTCTACAAGTGCAACCAAACTTTGTCGCCCACTTGAAACTTATGTGACACCTGGTGTTGATCATGGCACTGCTTATACTTGTCATTGGACTTCTATAGGATATCCTGAAACAGGTGGCTTTGTCAATTTTAGTTGGAGCAGGAAATGATTTGGTCGAGGTGACTGCAAGGGGTAGTGCAACATCTATCTGACCTAATGGTTGGAATCCACCCCCCACCTGAAAGGGTTTGTGGTTGGTTGAGCTATGCAGGGCTCAGTTGTAGCTATGTTGAACATAAGGGAGACTCTCATCCCATGTGTGAGGGTTCTTGAAATTATACATGCGCAGGATATGTACGATCATTCAATTTAAAATCTCAGTTTGGACATCTGTATGGGGGTGGAAGGTCATGGATTTGGTGAGCTTGGTGTCCAACAGTGAACAAAGGCTTGAACAGAATGTGTTGAGAAATCGACTGTCCCAATCTGAGATAATGGTTTGTGGGATTCCAAAATGTACCCAGACTCATTCAAAGAAGATCTTGGCAGTGGCCTTTGTCGTGATTCTCTTCTTGCAGGCAGTTAGAATCACCATCTTAGAAAAGCGATCCACAACCACAAAAAACCAGTCATTGCCCCGCTTGGTGGACAAGAGGCCCAACATGTAGTCCATTGAGATGGATTCCCATGGCATGTCAGGAGTAGGAAGAGGAGTGTACATGCCCCGTTTCTTAGTGGTCGATTTGGAAATTGCACAGGCAGTGTAGGACCTGATATACTTGTTGACCTCCTATCAAATTTTCAACCAGTAGAAATTTTTTTGCATCATTGTCACTATGTTTCTGACGTCGAAGTATCCTACCACCCGACTGTAGTGGGTTTTCCAGATCATATTCGCTCACTCGCTTGATGGAACTCAGATATGGCCCAGACGGCATAACAGCCCATCCTAGAGATGGAAATTAGCGACAATTACGTTTGTGTCCAACATTTGGTAGGTGGTGGCGAAGTTTGGGTCTGTCTCATAAATTTGGGGACATCGAGAGGTATCATGGCCACAAGAGTCTAGAATCGTGGTGAGTGTCATGATTGGCGGTCTGCTGAGGCAATCAACAACGCGGTTGGTGCTTCCTATTTTATGATTGATGTTGAGGTGGAATTGCTGCAAGTACGTGGACCACTTCTAATGGCGATCATTCTGCAATTTTCCTTGTGTCTGCATGAACTATAGTGGCTTATGATCAATGTGGATGATTGTCTCCTTCCCAAGTATGTAATGTCTCCACTGGCGGCAAGCTTTCACAATGGAGTACATTTCTTTTTCGTAAGTAGGGTACTTACGGACAACATATGATAGTGTCTCACTACGATAGACCATGAGGTGGTCGTGTTGAGTGAGAACGACACCCATAGCATAGCATAAAGTATATGTCTCGATCTCAAAGGGATGTTGCAGGTCTGGTAGAGAAAGTACTGGAGCTGATCACAAGTGTTGCTTTAAATCATTGAACACTTCTTGTTGGGACCGGCCCCACACAAATTTTTCCTTACCACCACCCACACAATTTTTTCCTTACCACCACCCCTGGTTACTTGGTTGAGGGCCCATGCAATATGGGATAATCCCAACATGAACCTGTGGTAGAAATTGGAAAGGCCCAAGAAGCTCTGAAGCTCAGTGAGTGTGGTTGGGGCTGGCCAATCATGAATGACTTGGATTTTGGATGGATCCACATGTACGCCATGTTGATCGACGATGTATCCCATGTATGAAACATGTCCATGCCAAAGGAGCATTTTTACAAGTTGGCATAGAGTTTGTGTTGTCGCAGGGTGTGCATAACATGTTGAATATGTTGCAAGTGTTATTCCCAAGTCTTGTTGTAAATGAGGATGCCATCCAGATACACCACTACAAAAGTATTAGTGAATGGTCGCATGATATCGTCCATCATCCTCATGAAATTGGTTGGAGCATTTTTCAAACCAAAGGGCATGACCAACCATTCAAAAAGACCTTCCTTTGACTTGAAGGTGGTCTTCCATACATCTGTTTGTTATATCGAGACCCGGTGGTAGCCAGACTTCAGATCAATATTACAGGATTATTTGGCCCCCGTGAGCTGATCAAGGAGGTTGTCGATTCGAGGAATTGGGTACCGGTTTCTGACTGTGATTTTATTCAGGGCTCGGTAGTTAATGCAGAATCGCCAGGTTCCATCTTTCTTCTGTACTAGCACGATTGGGCTCCCACAAGGTGATGAGATGGGATGGATGTGCCCCTTGTGGAGTAGTTCTTGGATCTATCGCTTGATCTCCTCATTCTTTAACAGAGATCGACGGTAGACTGTTCCATTGGGCAATGGTGCATCAGGGGTCAGATCAATGGGGTGCTTGACCTGACAGTGCAGAGGTACCCTAGTAGGTGAGGAGAAGATATCTGAGTATTCTTCCACGACCTTATCCACTTGCTTTTGTTGTGTGAAGAGGTCGGTCGCGGAGACCCTGGATGTGGTTGCGGTCTTTCGCTCATTCTGAGAGTGAATCACGAAGAAGACAAACTTCCATGTCTGAGAGATGACCTTTCTGCATTGCTTGGCAGAGATCAATGAAATATCATTGGGTGGGACTGCCTCAGGTATCCTGTACAATTTCTTGTTCAAAGTAATAATAACATTGTGAGTCCTAGACTCATATACAACATGAAGTTTTCATAAATATGGTTGGACCAAAATAACATTACAAACTTTGAGAGGGGTAACATCACACAATACTTCATCTTTGAAAGGATTGATGTCCTATGATAGGTGTCATTGTTGGTTGACGCAGATGTCACTTCCTTGGTGGAGAAATCTGATGGTGTAGGGATGTGGGTGCGGCATTGTCAAAAGGGCGAGTTCTTTGACAACCTATGTTGAGATGAGGTTCTTTTGCCTACCACTATCAACAATGAAGTGCAGCGGGGTACCCTTTCACCCACATCTGTGAATGAAAAAGGCACTCGCCTTCCTCTCGCTCATCTGGTTCATCGGGTTGGAGCTTGGTGGTAGCAATGGTATCATTGGGTTCTGTTTCAATGATATGTCTCCCCCTTTCTGGTTTTGACTCAGAGTCAGAACTAGCATCTGATTCAGAGGCTTTCACCTCAGCCACCAGCGACAACTTCGAGTGAAAATCAGTAGTGTTATGCTAGGGCCTCTTATGGAAGTCACACCACTTCCCGGTATCTTTCTTTGTCTTTCCGGTGTCCTTCTTTGCTTGCGACCTAGACTGGTTGTCCTAAGCTTGTCCGTCTTTACTCAGTCCTTTTTTCTATGGGTTGGGGCCGCCCTTTCCTGACTTTTGCTGTGATGGGTTCCTAGGCCCAAATTCCCCCGTCTTTTGTTTGAGCTTCTACTGGATTTTGACGACATATTGGTAGGCCTCACCCAAGAATGAGATGTCTAGAAACTTCATTTTTTCCTCGATGTATCTATGCAGACCATTGTGATACTTGAGCACCAGATGTCGCTCAGAATATTTGATACCTAGATTGGTGCGCAAGGTATGGAAGATATTTGTGAACTCAGGCACTGCTTGGTCTCTTTCCTATCGTAGCGTGGTCCATTTTGTGTACACGTCGTCATAACTTCCAACAGGGTAGTATTTTTCTTTAATATCATCCTTGAAGGAATCCCAGGTGACTGCAACTGTAAATAATGAGGTTTCCTTTATTTTCTTTTGCTCACAGAAAGTTTCCCACCAATCTTTGACATGAGGGATGACTTTGAGGAGCGCAAAAGTAATATTTTATCTATTTGAGAAGTTATGGACATAGAAATACCCTTATAGCAGATTCAACCATTTATCTACCATATCTTCGTCTATCTGACCTTCAAATATAGGAATATCGAAGTTGATTTGTACCTTGAAGGGGGCAATGCCTCCATTTTAGGAAGATGGGTCGCCTATTGATAGTCGTCGAAGGATTTGCGCAAAACTATCCATCATCTCTTTCCTCTGTTGTGTGAGGGCTTCCTCAAGCAACATTTTGAAGGGATATCTTGTCCCATCATCTTTCTTTTCTTCTACCATGAGAGGTCATTTGGGCATGCGAGAGATTTTGTCCTCGAGAGAAACAAGCTCGAGACCCAATTCTTTGTACCTTGACCTCGTTGGGGACATGCATTAACTACGACAAGGAGCAGACCGCTTTGATACCACTGATCTAGAATATATTTGCAGAATGAAATGAATACATATTATTATCAAAATATGTTTAACACAGAATAACAGATATACAATAAAACTAGTTTCTATTCAATAAGGAAATAAGCTAAAACTTTAAAATGAAGCGGAAACAAGCTTGCTAGAATGGTGGTGGCTTATCTCTGAGAAGAGATGTGACGACTACGCTCATTCGCAAGAATATGATTACAATGAGGCTCTGAAGGCCTTTTTACAATAAACAGGAATGTCAAAAACCCTAGACATACAAAAAACCTAACCCTAGGAGATGAAGCGCCAAAAGTCATGTGGGCCCCGTTTGGATAATTTAGTACATCAACTTCCTGGGGTCATAACTTTTGCATATGATATTCGTTTTAGGCACACGATAGCCCATTGGAAAGGTATATATGAGGATTACACATATGGTTTTTATATGTAAAAAATCAATTTAACTATGGAGAGCCCTAAAAAATGTTGTTTAGGGCCTCAAAACGGCCCCGCAAGTTAGGGACCCAAAAACTAGGGAAAAATTGTCAAACTGGAAAACTACCAAAATGAGCCAGTTGGAATAGGTGGGAGGCCATCGACACCCATATGGATTAGTTACTTCTTCCCTTGGCCAATATGCCCAGATCAGAGACGAGCTTGGAGTCGTTGGAGAGGTAGTGGACCCAGATTCTATGGTGAGGACAACCTTAAACAACTTCACCAAACCATGGCGTCCATCTGTTCATGGCATTGTTTCCAGGGAGATCATGACCACTTGGGGGAGATTGTGGGACAATTTCATTCATGAGGAGACTAGACTTATATCAGAGGCTTATGGATAACAATAAACATTGCAGGGTGATGAAGACCTTGCTCTTTGGACAAAGGGAAAGAAGAAGACCAACAGGGGAGGTCAACAGGGTCCCAAGTTTGGGGCCCTGCCACAATGAGAGAGCAGTGGTGGGTAGAAGAGAGACATGAGCACAGTGAGATGCTTCACTTGTAGAGAGATGGGTCACTATGCAGGACAGTGTCCTAATAAGAAGAAGAACCAGTAGGATGATTCAACAACGACAACAGAGAAGCTTGAGTTCGATGAACAGTTTGCGAGAGAGTGTGCATTCATGACTACTTTGTTTGTTGTTACACCATCCAACATCAGGTGGGGAGACAGAGTTGAGGAGGACCTACTGACTCATAGTAGTGATTCAGAGGGAGCTCAAACTCAGTTTTCATGGACAACATCAACAAGGGTGACTGGTCCTCCCAGGATAGCTTCAGTTTCAGAGTTTTTGAGACAGAGGGTTGGTGCAGGGCCTTCAGAGCATCATATATTGATGAGGAGAGGCAGGGCACCACAGAGGCTTGAGCCTCACTTGGATACAGAGATGGGAAGATCATATTTTGGTTCCACTTCAAGAGGAAGTCACTTGTTGAGAGACCAAGGAGAGGATCTTTGGTGAGATGCCAATATGGAGAGGCTCTTGGTGAGAGACCAAGGAGAGGATCTTTGGTGAGATTCCAAGATTAAGAGACCTTTGGTGAGATTCCAAGAGGCTCTTGGTGAGATGCCAAGAGCAAGGGACCTTTCGTGAGATGCCAAGGTCAAGATCTTTGGTGAGATGCCAAGAGAAAGGGAGCTTTGGTGAGATACCAAGGTCGAGACCTTTGGTGAGATGCCAAGATCAAGATATTTGGTGAGATGCCAAGATCAAGGTTTGCATCAAGAAGGACTTTGATTCAAGGAGTTCTTGGATAGGTGGAGAAGGAATTCCATCTAGAGATCCAGGTACTCTTTGTGAGATACCAAGAGGTGGAGACTCTTGGTCTGATGTGAAAACTAGCAGGGAGGACTTTCAGAGGTCAGTTTTCCTTGATGACAGTTTCAGTGGAGAGATACATCACAAATTCAGAGTATTATGGGAGGGTTTCTCCATCAGAGCTTCCATTTGGTAGAGAGATTCAATTCAGAGGAGGGCATACCATCCTAGGGTGCATCTTCTTCATTTGGACTTGTGCTTTAGCTTGGTTCAAGTTGCTATTGTATCAAGTTCATTTGTTTATTGTACTTGTTGTATTCCACCTTATATTCTCCACATTTATACACTCAGATTCCAAACTGGTTTTCTCCGTGGGGGTTTTATCCAGGGTCATGTTGACCAAAAATACCTGTGTTCATTTTCATGTATGCTAGTGTTTAGAACAACATTATTTCAACTCCAAAACATCTCTAGGTGTGTTATATAGCTTATGGTATGCATGTGCTAACATATTGTGACAAAACGACATGTTAGAGCACCTATATGTCTTATGTAACCGTAACAGAATAGCAAAGAAGTTACTGAACAGTTTGTTGTTATAAAACAACAACAAACCATTGTTTGATAGTTGAAACTTAGAGACAACTTGAGGTCAAAGACAGACCTAGTTGGCAGCCTGTTGGGACCTGGAAAATCTTCATTAAGTACCACTTGTATTTCTTGTGTGTATGAATCCCCAACCGCGGGTTTATGCACATAACGACATATCTTCGTAGCTTAAATACGTTGGAATACGTATCTACCCTGGAAAAAAAAACTTAACCCACAATTGTTTTCCGAGTAAGGTGATATGATACCACTTGTAATATTCAATATATAAAATAGTATGCAGAACGGAAATAATTAGATAGAAATGGCAGATAAATAACGATATAACCATAACAACACCACAATAATACCAGAATAACACCAGAAAGAGCACTTTGATTACTGAGAGCAATGTTCACTTGCCTCTTCGAGGGGGCAACCTCCAGCAGAGTAGATCTCTATTACAATAATATCCAAGACAAAACTTCTCATACCCTCGACTCCTATTTATACTAAATATGTCTATCAAAAGAACAATCTAGAGGAAGATCCTTCTAGAAGCAGAAGCTTCTATTAGGTCTTCTTATATTTGACTTATTCTTCCTTATTTCTAGGCCTTATTAATATTGACCTTTATTACATGGAAATATATTATTCTACCTACGTGAGGGGTTAGGTCCCTAACATTTATGCATGGTCCTTAGTGCATTAAATCCACATGTATAATCAAAACTTTCAAAAGTCCTCAAAGAGATGTGGATATTCGGTCTGCATAACATCTTCTTGTTCCCATGTTGCATACTCAAGACCGTAACAGTTCCATTGGAGCTTTACTAGTCCTACTGCATGATTCTGGAGTGCCTTGAATTTCCAATCCAATATGAACACTAGTTGAACTCGGAAATCACCCTCTTTCTCCACCTAAATCACATTGCAATCAATGACATGAGTAGCATAGGGTACATACTTTTTAAGTAAGGAAACATGCAATACATTATGAATACTCAAGGATGTAGGTACAACCAACATATATGCGACAGGACCAATCCTCTCTAGGATTTCAAATGCCCCACAATATCATGTTGCTAGCTTAGAGAAATTCTCCAACTTCACAAAACTTCATATTGATTTTACTTTTAGTAACACATGGTCACCCACTTTAAATTTTCTAAAAGTTTGGCCTTTATCTGCACATATTTTCAGTTTGTCTTGGGAAGCTTTTAAATTTTTCTTTATTTTTACCATTTTCTCTTCCATTTCCTAAAGCAGATCTGGCCCAAACACTACGCGGTTTGTTGGGTTATCCCAACTCACAGGTGTGTTTCACCTTCTACCATGCAATGCTTCAAATGGACTCATCTTTAAATACTCTTGATACCCATTATTGTAAGCAAACTCTACCAAATTCAAGCAGTCTTCCCATTCCCATTTTGATGGTTTATTCAACACATACATCCTTAGCATATCTTCCATTACCTGATTTACCCTCTTTGTTTTTCCATATGATTCTGGGTGATATGTTGTTCTAAAGTTCATACTTTTCCCAATTCCTTTGAACAATGCCTTCCAAAAATTGGAAGTGAACTTGGGATCTCTGTTAGACACAATTGTCTTAGGCATACCATGCAATTTAGCAATTTCTCTCATGTAGATATCAACAATATTAGCTTCCTTATAAGTTGACTTCACTAGAACAAAATGGGAATCTTTAGTAAACTTGTCCACCACCACCATAATCAAATCATGTTGCTTGGTGTATCTTGGAAACTTAGTTATAAAATCCATCGTTATAGCTTCCCACTTCCACTCAGGAATGGGCAAAGGCTGTAGCAAATCATGTTTTCATCCTTGACATTTTGACATTCAAGACATCTAGTAATAAAATCAACAACCTCATTTTTCATACCTGGCCAATAGTATTGCTTTTTGACTGGGACAATTGTCTTGTGGTAGCTTGGATGTCCAATATAAGGAACTTTATGCATCTATGAAAATAAAAGACTTTTCAACTCTTGATCATTTGGCACATAGAATCTACGTCTATACATGAGGATTCCATCCTCTCTTAGTTCATAACCTTCAAAAAAAATTGTGACATACCTTGATGTAAAGTCACCTTTATGTCCATATAGCGTTGATCTGACTTGTAAAATTCTAAAATTATGTTGCACAAATCGTATTTTTACATGCTAACAGTTGTAGCATGCATCTCATGCACCCTCTTGTTGAGTGCATCATCCTCCTTGTTCTATTTTCCCCGAATATGCTTTATGTCAAAGTCATACTCACTGAGGAATTCTAACCACATGTTTTGTCTAGCATTTAAACTTAGTTTTCCAAAAAAATATTTCATACCACAATGGTCTATTCTCATCTCAAATTTTTTCCCATGAGATAGTGCCTCCACATCTTCAAGGCATGCACTATAGCTTCCAATTCTAAATCATGGGTGGCATAGAGTCTCTCATGCTCTTTTAATTGTATTGATTCATAGCATATTACATGCCCATTATGAATAAGGACTCCCCCAATCCCTTCTTTACATGTATCTGTGCACACCATGAAGTCTTCGTCTGGATCTACATTCCTCAAAATTGGTGCACTAGTCAACAAAATTTTCAAATGTTGGAAACTCCTTTCATAATCCGGAGTCCATTCAAATCGCACACCTTTCTTTTGCAGGGATGTGATTGGATGTGAAATCTTTGAAAAGCCTTCAATAAACCTTATGTAGTACATGTTAACCCATATACTAGCAGTAAGTATGGAGATTATGTCTCGAGGCCCACAGGTAGCAGACAAGGAGTGTCGATAGCCAAATTGACTAGCATAGCCCTGCAGGGCCCCTCCTATTCATTGATGCACCATCATACGTCACCAACAACAAAGTAGCATTCATCACACTGGATTGTCCCCAAAGGACAACATGTATTTCTTCATAAGGTAATAATTTTGGTATCATGGTAAGTGTCACCCTAATAATTGAAGCATTTGAACATGTTGTAAAGAATTCATTCTCGATTACATAAATTTTGCTCGGAAATTATATTATTTTCCTTATTTAACCTTGGTGGGTATCATTTTTTCCTAGTAAGTTGGCCACCCTTGGGGATGGGGTGTTATTTGGGGTTCCTTGAAGATTCATTGTCCATTCCCAATCATACTTGTCACTTTCCATACTTCTTCCCTTCCGTCTCCTCATGTTTTGGGATTTTTGGGTGCACTGACCCAAGAAGGGATTATACCTCATTTCATGGGAAGAATGGGTTGAAGGCCCGAAGGAAATGTAGCTAGAAAAAGGTAAAAGACAAAATTATAACCTTCTAGATGCTCGCCCAAAGAGGCCGTGAGAACAATGAAATGTTTCTCTTAAAATAATTGAAGACCTGCAAAAGCAAAACTCACATATATATAAATGTCCCACTTGTTGAGGGATCTACAAGAGTGCGGCATACCCTTTGATTTACCCACATGGCACTCTGTGTACCTATAGCTTCAAGTGACATTATGGTACTTCTTCAAGTCTTATGTTACTCAATTGAGGTACCCGACTGTTTTGGACTTTAATTAATTAATGGCAATAAATGGGTTTGGAAAAAGGATGCATTGAAAATGAAGGTGAAACACACCTTCTACAAAGGCACCCATAAATGAGACAATAAAAACCCATATATGTCATGAA
>JASDQU010103179.1:158100-168333 GCA_032191745.1 Picea mariana | reverse complement strand
ATCTTTTTCTTTGCATTAATAAACTGCTCCAAGTGGCCGCGTTGGCTGGGGCCGTGGATGTTTCCCCGTAGGGGTTTTACCACGTGAAAAAATCGGTGTGTTGATCTTTGATCTGGTTATGTGAGTGGTTACTGAAGGTGTTCGTCCTCTGTTGGAATACCTGTGTTGTCGAACACCATTCCTTTTCATACTTAATTTTTTTTCATCTTGATTCCTTCCATTTTCCTATATTTTAGAATTGGCTATTGCATGTGTCCAAAAAATGTTTGTGCCTTCATCCTCCTATGAGAACAAGGGGCAAGAATGTTCAAGGTCGACACCACTGGTAAGAAATAATGTTAAGAGCATTGAATTGTTATTTTGAGGCTATTTTGGGGGTTGTCTTGAGACCTATCCACCTTGTATCATGGATTATTATGATTTTAGGGGTATTTAGAGTGATGAGGCACTAGGATTTTCTCAAATTTGGATTGTATTCCACCCTCGAGGAATACAATCTACAAAGCATGTCTTATAGTTTAGGGACTTATATATGGCTTCTTAGCCCAAAAAACATTTTATCTACAAAGCATGTCTTATAGTTTAGGGACTTATATATGGATTCTTAGCCCAAAAAACATTGATAATAAGCTAAATCATTATTTTTTGGCCCAAACCATCCATGTTGCATCCTAACCTTGAAATTGGGTTCATTTTTTGTTTGTAGAGAAAATATTTCACCTTTAGGGCCTATATAATGGTCTACGGATTCATAATTGCTATCATATTCCCTTAAAATCAACATCATTTCATTGTCAAAGAGTGGCTTTTTATTCATTGATTCTATATCATTATCAAGGCATGGAGTTCTTCTTTCTATTCTTATGCTATTTGGGGAATTTGGTCCATAAAGGTTACATATGAGGGGTAATGGCTTTAAAAACAAAATAAAAATTGTCTCCAAGCTTAAAAAACATTTAAGAAAAAAAAATAATGGGATCACCATACCAACCAAGTCATGAACATGTAACTTAAAATGGTCATGACCTCTTGAAGATTTTAGTCACCTTATAACTCCTAATAAATATGCCTTAGTACTTTCCTTATTTATAACATTTCCTCTTATAACTACCTCTCATTATCGAAACATGTGTTTATTCAAAATAAAGATGATGAAATTAAAGAAGAGAATAAAGCAATAAAGGAGGAATTACAGGTGATGAGAAGTAAGGTGTCAAAACAAAACCTGGCACACGCAAAAGTAGCTAGTAGAAGTAAGTAAATTGGTGACGTTTTGATATCCTTTATCTGTGTTTTGAACCTGGTTACATACCTATATAATTTCTTTACTGCTAAATATAGTCTAGGGTTACAGTACTGAAACCGAAATTTTGTAAGACCTCACTTATCAAATGAGGTAAAGCATGTTTTTGAGACTTTTGTTAAAGTTCAGAAGGTGTATGAAAGAGGAAGTTACACATAGAAACCCTGCGCATGCACATGGGAGCTAGGGTTAAAGCCATTTTGGTTTCAGAGGCATTTTTGAAGTTTTGCAGGGGTGACTTATCAGTAAAATAATGAAATACAACCATTACAACAATTCAAACATCATCAAGATGGAGGGTTGGAAGACTTCATGAGATTCAAGTTTCAAATGCCAATGCAGTTTTGTGCTAGTTTTGCAGTGCATGTATACATATTTTCATTGGTTGCGCTACAAAATTATTGTAGCTTTCGAGATTGACTAGATTTTGGAAAATCCCCTAAAATCAAGCCTCCATTGGATCTAATCTTCATCAGATCAAATGTTATCTTCAAGATAAACCTACAAGTGATCGAATTATGCCAAAGATTTCCCAGATTGAAAAAGTTTTGAAATTCAAAGATGAAACCCTAAAAAGTAGGAGTAGGCTTAAATGCATCATTATCTCTTGTAACTCTTTGCTATTTTGGGAAAAAACTGAAGTTCTCAAGCCTCGCAAGGCCTTATGTAATGATATTATATAAATTATGAAAAGGGGAATGATAGAGGGGTTCAAAGGTTCCTAATTTAAGAGAGTTCTTCATCAGTATGTCAATTTAACTGGATGTGAGGATTAGCTTATTCATTTCATGTATTTTCATGCATCTTTCTTCTTTTCATGCATACATATATCCTCTGATTGGAGGTTGTTTTATCCATGTTTGATGGAACACAGTCTCTGTTAATTTGGTATATTTGGAGTGAGTCTCAAACCTTATCAATATGATCCATCATTGAGTTTAAAGCTAATAATCCACTCTTGATATTCATATGGGTATTAGGATTACCCTTCTAGCAGTCTAAGGGTAACTTCTAGTGCTAATAGGCCCCATTCAGAGGTCATTGTTTCCCATGTCTATTCCTAGTATAATTCATTTTATATGTTTCTTTTAAAATTCATTCGATACACACGTTATCGCATCTAGTACCACAAGGGAATGGAATAACATCGATAAACAAGTACTTGATAAATTGCACAAGCTTCATCAATTATTTCTTGTCTTTGTTTTTTGCTCTCATCTAAGTAATTTTTTGCTCCACAAAGAATATTATTACGAAATCATTATTTAAATATGAAATCTTATCTGATGCCTTAATATTTCCACCAAACTCATGGGCATAATCAGAATGATGTTGGTTTTGAGTGACATAGGAGATGAATATAAAGAGCACAAACATGACGATGGGTATGTTGGGAGTTCCAATATGCATGACCTCAATCCCAGAAAGTTCAAACAAAACAAGGACGAGATCAAATATTTAGAGTGGGTGTGTGAGTCATATTTGAGTTTGGAAACTCTCCCATATCGTCAAGGAATGTGAACAATCTATCCATGTCAAATTCCAGTGCATACATAAACAATTTGAAAAACATTCAACATTGGCCCCATTCACAGGTCACTATTTCCCATGTCTAGTCCTAATAAAATGTTTTTTAGTTGTTTCTTTTAAAATTTATTCAATACACATGTCCCTGCATCTAGTACTACAAGGGCATGCAATAACATAAAAATATAAGAACTTGGTAAATTGCACAAGCTTCATTAGTTATGTCTTGTCTTTGTTTTTTTCTCTCATCTAAGTATTTTTTTGCTCCATAAAGAATATTAGTAAAAAATCATTATTTAAATACAAAATTTCATCTAGTGTCTTATTCTTTCCACCAAAATCATGGGCCAAAGTCCCATGTTTTCGAACAAATTCAACGAAGATGCTATAACAATGACGAACATCATGTTCATCGAAAATTCGTTGTTGCAATAATATGACAACAATGATGGCACTTACGGTGATGAAATTTATTGATCATTATAGGTGGGAATAGATTCCTATGGGCATGAGTTTGAACCCACCCAAAATCCAACGACATCCTCCGACGCCACCCAAAAAATTGGCCTTGTCGTCAGATTTTACCTTTAAAATTATAATTTTCTTGTTTTTTTTTTCAATTTGGACCCTCCCATACCGTCAATACATGCGTCTATTATAACCATGTCTAATTTCAGTCCATACAAGCACAAATTGAAAAAAATTCAACATTGGTCCCATTCACATGTCACTTATAAGCAGGGTCAAGTACATGAGTAGGCACACCTTATTCTTGGGTTTTGATAGAATAACCAAAGAATATGTGATTTTCAAATGATTTCTTTGAGTCATGTTTGAGTCTAGAAAACATCCCATACCATCAAAGCATGTGTGTTTTCCGAGAAAGTCAAATTTCAGTCCAGACAAGCACAAATTGAAAAAAATTCAACATTGGCCCCATTCACATTAATTATTCTATAGGCTTGTTGTTTGATTGTCGAATTTTTTGTGCGAGTCATGTTTGATTCTGGAAACTATCCCATAGCATCAATGCATGTTTCTAGTCTAACCATGTCAAATTTAAGTCCATATAAGCAAAAATTGAAAAAAAATCAACGTTGGCCCCATTCACATATCACTTATAAGCGGGGTCAAGTACATGAGCAAGAACGCATTATTTTTGGGTTTTGATAGAATAAAAAAAGAATATTTGATTCTTGAATTGTTTGTTTGAGTCATGTTTGAGTCTGGAAAACCTCCCATACTGTCCATGCATGTGTGTTGTCCTAGCATGTCAAATTTCAGTCCATACAAGCACAAATTGAAAAACAAATCAACATTGGCCCCATTCACATTAATTATTCTATAGGCTTGTTGTTTGATTGTTGAATTGTTTGTGTGAGTCATGTTTTTGAGTCCGAAAACCCTCCCATACCATTAATGCATGTGTATAGTCTAACCATGTCAAATTTCAGTCCATGCAAACACAAATTGAAAAAATTTCAACGTTGGCTCCATTCACATGTCACTTATATGCACCGGTTTCAAGTACATGAGTAGGCGCACCTTATTTTTGGGTTATGATCATATAACCAAATATTTTATGAAATAGGATTTGATCCTATATTTTCGTAGAGGATTAAGGAATTTTCATATCGAAATTTGATGTCAGATTTATGTATTAATTCATCTAGCCCTTCACATTAATTATTTTATAGGCTTGTTGTTTGATTGTCAAATTGTTTGTGTGAGTCATGTTTGAGTCTGGAAACCATCCCACACCGTCATTTCATGATTCTAGTCTAACAATGTCAAATTTTAGTCCAAACAAGCACAAATTGAAAAAAACCAACGTTGGCCCCATTCACATGTCACTTATAAGAGGGGTCAAGTCATGATCAAACACGCCTTATTTTTGGGTTTTGATAGAATAAACAAAGACAGTTTGATTGTCGAATTTTTTTTTGAGTCATGTTTGAGTATGGAAACCCTCCCATACCATCAATGCATGCGTGTTTTCCTATAACATGTCAAATTTCAGTCCATACAAGCACAAATTGAAAAAATTTCAACATTGGCCCCATTCACATTATTTATTCTATAGGATTGTATTTTGATTTTTGAATTTTTTTTGCGAGTCATGTTTGAGTCCGCAAACCCTCCCATACCGTCAATGCATGGGTCTAGTTTAACCATGTCAAATTTTAGTCCATACAAGCACAAATTGAAAAAAAATCAACGTTGGCCCCATTCACATGTCAGTTATATGCGTCGGTTTCAAGTGCATGAGAAGGCACGTCTTATTTTTGGGTTATGATCAAATAACCAAATATTTGATGAAATAGGATTTGATATTGTATTTTCATAGAGGATTAAGAAATATTCATATCGAAATTTGATGCCAAATTTATGTATTAAGTCATCTAGTCCTTCACATTAATTATTCTACAGGCTTGTTGTTTGATTGTCAAATTGCTTGTGTGAGTTATGTTTGAGACTAGAAACCCCCCCACACTATCACTACATGTGTCTATTCTAACCATGTCAGATTTCAATCCATTCAAGCACAATTTGGAAAAATTTCAACGTTGGCCCCATTCACATGTCACTTATATGCACCAGTTTCAAGCACATTAGCGATCATGCCTTATTTTTGGGTTATGATCAAATAACCAAATATTTGATGAAATAGGATTTGATACTCTATTTTCGTAGAGGATTCAAGAATATTCATATCGAAAATTGATGTCAGATTTATGTATCAATTCATATATTCCTTCACATTAATTATTGTATAGGCTTGTTGTTTGATTGTCGAATTTTTTGTGTTAGTCATGTTTGATTCTGGAAACCCTCCCACACCATCATTGCATCTAGTCTAACCATGTCAAATTTCAGTCCATACAAGCACAAATTGAAAAAAAATCAACATTGATCATAGAATATCCAATGCCTTTTTATTGGTCGTAGAATATCTGAAGCCTGTTTTATTGTTGTAGGATATTCGACGCCAGTCAAGGACAATTCGAAAAAAAAACCAAGAAAATTACAATTTTTAAAGGTAAAATCTGATGACAAGGCCAATTTTTTGGGTGGCATCGGAGGAAGTCATCGGATTTTGGGTTCAAATGTAGTTGTGATAATAGATCACATGGTCATTCTGACTAAGGAATACACCAATCCCTTCTTTGCTTGCATTGCATACAATAAATTCCTCATTAGAATTAAATTTTTTTAAGGTGGGTGCACTTGTGAGTAATATTTTCAAGTGTTGAAATATTCTTTCACACTCATGTGTCCATTAAAATATCACACCCTTATTCTGTAGAGATGTGATTGAGTGTGCAATTCTCGAAAATGCTTAAATGAACCTCCTATAATAACCTGCAAGTCCCATCAAGGACCTCACCTCAGAGACATTTCTTGGTATTGTCCATCCTTTGATGGATTTTACCCTTTCTGGATCTACTTCTATGTGTTCCTATGATATGATATGGCCCATATAATGAATATGCCTCTAGTAGAAGGATCATTTACTCAAATTGGCATACAATTGATGCTCTCTCAATATTTGGAGAACCCTACTTAAGTGTTGTTCATGCTCTTCTTTATATTTGTAATAAACAAGAATGTAATCTAGAAAGAAAATGACAAACTTATCCAAGTGTCCTTTGAAAATACCATTCATTAAAAAAACAAAAATAGTTGGTGCATTTGAAAATCCAAATGGAACCACTGTGAACTCGTAGTGGCCATACCTTGTTCCAAAGGAAGTTTTGCTAGTGTCTTCTTCTTTAATCCTCACTTGGTGATGTTCAGATTTGTGATCAATCTTGGAAAATACCATTGCATATTTCAGTTGATCAAAGAGTTCATCTAATCTTGGAAAAGGATATTTGTTCTTCACGATTACTTTATTTAGATGTTTGAAATCAATGCAGAGTCTCAAGGTTCCATCCTTTGTTTTCAAAAATAATAGCGGTGCACCCCAAGGTGGTACACTTGGACGTATATACCCTTACTTCAGAAGTTCTTCCAATTCCATTTATAGCTCCTTCAACTCGGGTATGCTCATCCTGTAAGAAGCCTTGGATACAAGGGTTGCCCCAAACATCATATTAATGGAAAAATCAATATCCCTCTTGGGTGGTAACCTGGGACTTTCTACAAACACATATTCAAATCCTTTTAGGACTGCATAGTCCTCAATTTTTTTCATATTATCCTTAGGAAATTCCTCCATATGTTCTTCAAATATTTGACATCCCTTTCTGAAAATTTTCTTCAACTGCAGGGCTAAATATTCTTTGATAGTTACAGCTCTTGGGATGCCCTATATTGTTCTCAAGTTTCCCTCCTCATCGAAACAAGTAAAGGCTTTATTGTAACCGTCCAGGACAACATGGTGCTCATCTAGCCATTCCATACCAATGAGGCAGTCAAAATATCCCAAGCGTATGATGTTCAGGTATGCTTTGGTATTCAACCCATTCATGTTCATTGGACATGCCTTAACCATTTCATTAATTTTCCTTTTAGCTCTTGTAGCTAGATATACCAACCATGATTTTCCAAGTTTTATTTTTGGTAATTGAAACCTTTCTACCTTCTTAGGATTTAGATAACTATGGCTAGCTCCCAAATCAAATAAAATAGCAATAGGTTGGTTGTTAATATTACCTTATACTTCAATCACGTGAGACTGGAACTCGGCCTGCTTGTTGTCTAGGGTTGCATAAATTCTAGGTACATTTATGCACATATCTTCAACTATTTTAGCTTGTTGTACATTTTCAACAACCCTCACTTTTTCATTTCTATGAGGACAATCCTGATACATGTGGTCTCCATTACAACCCCAACATTGTATTGGTTGCTACCTTGGCCTTTATCCCATGGTTTCAGTCATTCGGGGATCCTTGGGAGCTGGTAGTCTTTGAGTGTTATTTCTGAAAAATGATGGTTTGATTCTCTTCTTCCTCTGTTCTATCTTACTTCTCTTCTTGTCCTCCCAAGTATTTTGTAAATTTGGTCTTCCTCTATGCTAATAATAGAGACATTTAGCTCTCCTTATGGTATCTTCCAGTGTCTTAGGATCATCATATTGTATCTTATCGCTAATAAATGATGGATTCCTACTTAGGTACCTTTGAATCTTCGCATGTTCATCCTTGATAAAAGGCACATATTTTAGCATCTCTAAAACTATTCTTTCATACTCATCAATGGTCATGCTTCCAAGTTTGAGTTTGAAGAACTCTTTCATTTTCCTATCATAGTATCATTTGGTTAAATATTTCTTTTCAAAATATCTCTTGAACTCCATCCAAGTAACCTTATTCTCATCAATGTGTTGCACCTGTACAATTCGATCCCACCACATTGATGTTTTTCCTTTAAGCTAGTAAATTTCTATTCTCCCTTCTTCTTGAGAGGAATAATTTTGTAGCTGAAAGTATTTTATCATACCCAACAAATAGGTCTCTGCATCCTCATCCTTCTTGTTGTTACCATCATAAGTAGGAGGTTTAATCTTATTCATCTCTCCCTCTAGCTCATATACCTTGGATCTCTTCTTATGCTTTCTAACATGGGACATGCTTGAGCTACCGCATGACCTCCTAGATGACTGTTTAGGTGATTGTTGATGGTGTCTATCATCACTCCTTGTATCACTTCTTCTATCAAGAGACTCATTCCCATTTACCTTTCTAGACTCTGACTCCTTATCCATTTTCTTCTCGATTATTTCCAAGCTTTGTAACAACTTGATGTTGAAGAAATCTTTTTGTTTCTTGGATTTCCTAATCCTCCCATTATCTTCTTTAAAACTTTAGACATATTTTTGCAGATTATTGATGGTTTATGGTTTCCTCTTTAACTTCGTCAAGTCCATTGGATTTAGTTATCTCATTTCTCATGTTGATCCACTATCCCTTGATCTCCTCCTCAGGGTTGTAAATCCTTTGTGTATATTCTTTGTCTGTCATGACTTTGGTCTATGTTTTGTTCTATATGCTCTTAATTCTGCAAAATGTGCATGTAGTAAGATTTTTTAGAAAAAAATAACATAATTTTTTTTAATTACTAAACTCATATTAGCATTAATACATCATTCCTATAACTAATCTCTGGCCCATCCAGGCCTAGTTTTGAAACTAGAGATTTGATACCACTTTGTAACATCAACCGACCCCTTAGTTCTCATTTAGTCGGATGGGGTATTAAAATTTCTCTTTTCCCAACTACTTTATTTCTCTAATTAGACCCCATAGAATAATTATTCTAAACAAGAGTTTTCCAACAATTGTAACCATCCCCATTCCCAAGCTCTAGATCAAAAGTTACAACACTCCAAAGTTTTTGTGTCTTCATCGACCAACAACCAACTCATTACCATGTGGTGTCCATGTGGCCACTTGTTACTCGTACCATCTGACATGTAAGTGATACATTAGTTCCACGGGCTCGATCCTTTGGCCCAACTTCGTCATCGTCGATATTTCTTATCTCATAGTTCACCCCCACTAACAAAAATATAGAGATGATACTCCAACAAGTACCTTCCATAGATCTGATGGCTCTCGACCCTTCATCTCTACGGTCCATATCACGTCAGCGATGCCAAATTACATGGGGGTTATCTTCTATCCCTTGTAAATGTGTTGAAGCTACACATAATAGATCTAGCTATAAAATACCACACACATTTGCAGAGAGAAATTGAGAAAGAAGAATCAAGAGAGAAAGAATGGAAGAATTCTCATTAACCGTAATGATTAATGGATAATTTACACATGATATACTCTGTATAAATTAATAAATGCGCACTGGAGGAGAACCAATGCACCATAGTGGTGGTCTAGAGTGATCTAGACACACACCAACAGTTACGGGAGTGAACTTCCACCTAGTCTAGTCTCTCAAGAAGTTACGAGAGTGAACTGACAGCTAGTCTAGTATCTCAGGAAGTTACAGGAGTGAACTACCACCTAGCTGACTTAACTAGTCAACCAGTCTTCAGTTAACTGACTAAAACAAGTGTAGTGAGGAGTAGATAAAGGAATCAAGGGTAATGCACAAGTATGGTGATGAAACCAAGGCTAATGCGCATTAGCATGGTGATGATCCCAATGTTGCATGGTGAAAAAACCAATGCAACATCTAGACTCAACTCAACTAGTCAAACTGAAGTGTCAACTGAAGAGAATATTCTCTAGGTAGAATATTCTCCCCTAAAATTTAAGATAATGATTAATGACTAATAAAAATAGGAAAAACCTTAGGACCTTAGGAAAAATAAATCCTAGGTGTGTGTGAAGTAACTCCAACACCCCCCCTGAACATCACTACGGTGAAAATAAAGAATGGGTACCAACAACGAGACCATGTTAGGTACCCAAATACAAAAGATACACTGAAAT
>JASDQU010103179.1:118342-142911 GCA_032191745.1 Picea mariana | reverse complement strand
GCTGGAGGGACTTAATTTCTCGGTTCCTATATGTGTCTTTACAGAAGTTTGTCACCTATGTACTTTTGTTGATTACTTTAATAGAAATACTCTTTTTCTCGTCCAATGGATATCTTGCAAATAATTGAATTACTTTCCATGGGTGTATTTGTCATGTATGTTAACGGATTATGATCATTTATATGACGACATCATATATTATCACCATATGATTGCATATATTGGTTGTTGAGGACAAGTTGCGGGTATAAAGATTTGGGTCATGTGCTCAACGGTGGTATTCTTTGAACAACCGAACGAGGTAGGCTCTTAGCCTTGTCTTGTTAACATTTCATTTAGATAGCATACTAGATATTAGGGTTGATTTTTGGGTGTAGTTCTGTCTGTTGTGGTTTTCACCTAGCCATAGATAGATTTTCCTCGTAACATAATTGGTGACTCCATTGGGGAGATCTCCTTTTTTGGGTATTGAGTGTTTTTCTCCTTGATTTGCTCTTTTTTTTCCTGATTTTTCTTGTCACATGTTGCTTGGCAGCCTGCATTTTTCTTTGCATATGAGTTTCTTGGCTTAACCCTTGCCCTGACAATGTTTTTCTTGGTATATATAGTTTTTCCTTTGACAGACGCATACATACGTGATCTATCTGCCTTTAGGGAGCGTATATATGTGCTTGTTGTCTAAAAAATCGAGTACATCATATATTAAGTCTTGTTGGATGAGTTTGGTGTTTGTTGGGTAAGTTTTGTTGGTTGTTGAGTCTTCTTGGGTACCTATTCTGACTATTAAGTGCCTACAAAGTGATAGGAATCTGTTTTTTTTTTTTTTTGGTTGAAATCATTTATTGTCATATTTCCCATTAGTTGTCCTTGCATATTGGTATCAGTAGTTGATTCTTGGTATCCTGCTTGGCTTGTCTCTCTTTGCTTACAATGGGGCCTTCCTACGAGGTTGTTATTTAGTCCTTGCATTTTCTTTTCATTATATAGAAACTACAAAAATATTTGCTTACTTGCATTGTACTTATGGAATTTGCACTTTTCATTACTTTTCATTGATTTTGACACATTTGGAAAGATTGTACTTCATTGAAATTGTAGAGATTGCATTTGGGAAATTTGCATTTAGAAGCATACCATCTCTTTGAAATTCAAGACTAGTACATAGAAGTGTTTTTATATTTTCTTATTTTTATATGTTGAGTCGTAATACCATCAGTTTCATGATCGCAGATCTTGAGTAAGCAGAATCCATTAAAATTAATGTCGAATAATTAAAATTGATTAGAAACGATTTTATTTTTCAAGGTACACAAACAAATATAGGACCTAGGGCCTTGGAATAGGATTTTGTGAGTAAAATTCTCCAAGGATATTAAACTCAATGTATGTGTCTGACCAAGGAGTGGTGAAACCCATTGTGTAATCGATGATGTCAGGAGGATCCGCTCGCACTAGAATTAAGCACGAGGTCACACGAAGTTGGTTTCAAAGATAGCCCTCTAATATCTTCCCAGTGTTAGAGATATTTTTGGGGTTCTATTCGTATCTAGGGGTCGTGTTGGTTCCTTTACCTCTATCAAAGGCAGTGCTTTCAATATTTCAGGCTTTTCTACCCTACCCATATGGTGGACCGGACTTGCGACTGCTCGCCTACACATTGGTTATATCGTGGTGACTCTAGTTGTTTGACATAGGTAAACACATAGGTTACTTGCAGGGGTTATTCTGCAGGTACCCTGAGTCAGATAAGGGTTGAACAACACATAGAATTTATGGAGGATTTCCTCTCCAGAGAGGTCTGACCAACTGCGCCGTGAAACCTACGAGGGTCCTTCTAACTGATTCTAACACCTCCACTCTGTTGTTGTAGAGTCTCGGACCACTATTGGGCGAGCCATACCTACTTTAGTTTGGGAGGTCCCTTTCATCCATTATATATTGTTTGTGTGCATTGGATTCTAGCTTTGTTTAGGAGTGTTCTCTTTGATTATTAGTTTTCCTTAGGATTTTTTATTGCGTCATGATTTTTGACTTCTATGGTTGGTGGAGCCCCTATGACTCCCTTAGTTGGTGCTACCCAACCCATGGTCTCTACTCAGTCCATGGGAATGAATACTTTTGTATTTTTGAGTGGTAATCGAAATCATAGTACTCATCCAATACCTTGGGCCTCTAATCCTTTCTCTTTTGGTATGCCAGACATGTCTTCGCATTTGTCATCCTCAGTTTCGTCATCTTATGTGAATCCTTGTTTTGGGTCTGGGGGCATGCTGCCTCCTTATTATCCTTTTTCATTTGGTAAGGGTCACATCCCTCAATCCAATCCTATGGTAGGAGGTTGGAGATATCCTTCCTCTAGACCCAATCCTATATTCAATTTTCCAGGATCGAGTACTCAAATGGGTGGTCCTCCTACTTCTTACATCTTATCCATCTATCCTTCTTTCGATATGTTGGTTCCTATGAATGCTTTTCTCATGGTGAACCTCCCTTTTTCCTCTAGTGTTCCATCAGGAGGGAGTTATTTTTATAGTATGGGAAACCCCCTACATGAATTTCCTTCATCTAGGGGCAACGTATATCCTCACTTGAGTAATCCTTGTCATGTCACTTTCTCTCCGCAAGCGGCTTCCTCGGTGATGATTCCCTTACAACCCTTTATGAATCAGTTTGGAGGAGGATACTATCCGATTGGGCAGGGCCATGGTGTATACCAGAACCCTTCTTTCCTTGTGATCTCTCAAAGCTAGTCTTTCTCGGGACCATGGTCTCAGATGCCACAACCAGCTGCTGCAAGTCATCCTGGAAGCACAAGTCTAGTCGCTACGAGTCATAATGGAATTATGTCACCAAGATATGCAAGTCATGTTGGATACCTATCACTAACCTTTGAAAGTATGTTGGAGACCTAAAACCAACCTCTACTAGTCATGTTGGATACCTGTCACTAGCCTCTGCAAGTCATGCTGGAAACAAGCAACTAGTCGTTGCAAGTCATGTCAGGGGCACAACTCTAGTCACTGCTAGTCACACTAGACAAACATCACCAAACTCTACAAGTCATGACGGGGGAATTGATATGATCGCAAAGCCTATATGTATAAGGTGTAAGCCTAATTTCCTTTGTAGACTTTGCAAAGGACATCACCTAACTCGTTTGTGCCCTGCTATTGCAGTAGTATGAGAAGGGCGGTCCTTGTCTAGTGGCCCTTCGGGTTTTAAGTCGTCTTTGGTTTCCAAACATTCTAATCCTTATTTGGTTGATACAGTGGTCATGCCAATGCATTATTCAACCAACACCACTCTTCTTTTAGGGGGTGATGCATATCTTGACCATGTTGTCTCATATCCTGTTCAACCAGTAGTCGTGCCGATGCAATCTTCGACCGACACCACCCCTGTTTTGGGGAGTGATTCATCTCTTGACCTTGTTTTCTCACATCCTATTCAACCAATGTTTGAAGAAGTGGTCATGATGATGAAATCTTCAGTCAACCCATTTTTCTCTTAGAGAGTGACAAGTCTAAGGAAGTGACATTTCTGATGCAATCTTCGGTCAATATCACTCTTCTTTTGGGGGGCGATGCATATTTCAACCGTATACTTAGCATTTCTAGTTATGTACCTTCTAAAAAAGGGATCATTCCACTCTCTCTAAGTATGCTCCCTCCAAGTCTTAGGATGGTTTCCTTTGATTGGAATGATCCTGTAGAGCCTCACCTTCCTTCTTCTACACCCTTCTAGATAATGGGCATTCGTCGATGTATTGTAGATGAAGGATCCTATGCAAGTATTCTATCCTCCTCAGTTGGAAATATTTGGGTCCTCCCAAGATTGTGTCAACTACCAGTGAGTTTTTTTATTTCGACAAAAGTCATGCATGGGAGCCTTGGCCTCCCCCTTTATATGTTGCTTAGAACAACACCTTGAGTCTTAGTTAAGCTCATTTCAAGACTCCTTAAAAATGAAAAGATTGTCGAGTGAACTTGTCTCTTTAACACTCGTTAAATAATTTTGAAAGGATGTCTATTTGGTATAATTTTAACCCTTTTATGGACCAAGTAGACTACTTAAGAAAAGTGAATACTCTAGTCACCATTGGCTAGAAGAGTTCTCCTGGTTCATGTTGCTTGCATTGTTGAGCCTATTATTAGTTCCTTCTTTCTCATTATAAGCTTCTTGCCTCAACAATTTGCATCAGTAGCCAAGCAGTTCCTTCCATATATCCTTTGCAGATTAACACCATTCACCCGTAGAGGAAACATCCCCTCGAGTGTCCATACCCTGCATGCACTTACTTACATTAAGCACAGGTATGTTCTACTACTTGGAGCTAGTTTCTTACTCACTACACTTGTTTCCTCTCCTGTATCATAGAATTTATTTTCCTTTGAAAACAAAAAAAAGACGGGTGGGAAAATAATGTTATCTCTCATCGACAATAGTCGTGTTTCCTTTGAACATAGCACAAACTTTTGAGTCCATTTTCATCCAAAGTTTGGGTTTAGCAAGACCATAGGAGGTTGAGCTCATTACTTAAAGTTTACTCCTCCAGCTGGTTATTGTTCCAATCCCTATGGAGAGTTTGTTGATTCCTCCTATGTCACAAACTTTTATCAATCATCATTATCAATTCTATGCTTCCTGAGTTATCCAAATGTCTCATGCTCTTGTTCAAAGGAAGTTTAAATATTTTGTCGTCCATTTCTCAGAACTCTTGACTTTGCATGTCGGCCATACCCTCAGTGTATCTCAAAATCACGTGAAGTTGTTGTCCTACATTGCATCCTAGGCCTACTTTAATTGTTGCTAGGTAAGATTGAACCCAACATATGACATTTCCTTATTGGTCGTTATCTGATGGGTTTCTATTTTGTTTGATGACAAGAAATCTATTCACACATTGGGATTCGTGCAATGTCTTATATTCCATTAGCCCAATTGGTGATTTCCTCTCCTTTGTCAGAAATTTTCCTTATTGGATGCTATTCAAAGGGTCTCTTTCATGCAATAATTTCATGTGGTGCATGCGAGGGACACACATGGTCATTGATTTGTGAACATCATATTCATTTGATCTCCTCCTAATCATCAAGATATTGATTTGTACCTCGTGTTGGATGATGAAAGATGCATTAATTCTCTCTTTTCAGCAGGTCTCCTTTCATCAACTTTAGCTCATATATTATGGAAATGATACCTAGAGTCCTATGAGTACCTAGAGGCTTGTAGTCGTCAGTGGCGATTTCTCCTATCATCAATAGTTTGGAATAAATTAATGCCTCGTGATCGATGGATTCTTCAAGTGTTCGACCTCAACACCCTTATTAACACTTGTGGAATGTACTCAGTTCCTTGACACCTACTTTCATTATCGGTGGGTTGTATCATGCTTATTAACAATATACCTTAATGAATGATAATCAAACAAAGTCTCATTGTGTTCTACCTCAACTCCTCTATTCACATAATGTAGGCTTGCACCTTTGCAGGATAGTGTAGAAGGCCTCCAACTTACAGCAGAAACATCCCTTATCTGTTGTTATATTTCATGGGACTAGTACCTATATGAATTCAATGATCATGGAGATGAGATTGTACTCCATTGTATATATATATCTTCAATTGATTTTGAGACTAGACTCACCATGTATTTTTCATGACCGTGACAACCTATGGCATATTTCCACTTTGTATTTCCTATATCTCTTTTATATATATCCACTTGGATCTACAGTGTAATTCATACTGGAAACCATGTGTACAAAGTCATTATGGATTGTAATATTCTCATGAGTAACTAGTACTTCTAGCCGATTCTTCATTACTCCAGTTATGGGAATTATAATATATTTCAACCATCACAGATATTCCTATGACCTCACATATTAGGGGAAATCTGTTATAGAATTTTTTTCCTCACTCCATGCATATTTCTTAGATGGCCTTCCATTTCCCTCTACAGACTTGAAGTCCCCTTTTTTGTTCACTCTGGATCCAAAAATGCACATTTTTGTACATATACACACCCTATCAATTATACAACAAGTGTATATGCAGGTTTCTCCGCTACAACCAACGCACATAAGGTTTGGTGTTAAAAAAACAAAAATTATGTTAGTTTTCCATGCCATTTCATGAGGTCCATGATCCTTGACCTTCCATACACTGGAAACGATTCAAATTGGACCTTCAATTCCATTTAAAGGCTATAAATTGAGCCATATCCAAGCCTTGGACAATTGAAAATTCAATAATGAGAGCAAAGACACTCTAGAGAAATTTCACTTCATATCGAGTCTGCATCCCTTTGTCCTTGAAAGAACGAACTTCTTGTGTTAATCCCCCAAGCTCTTCCTATGTCATGATGGAGAACCTCATTGACTCCTATATATGAGATTTCCTTTGCGAAGGATTGAAGTGGTGGAGGACCAACTGGAGGGACTTAGTTTCTCGGTTCCTATATGTGTCATTACGGAAATATGCCACCTATGTACTTTTGTTGATTACTTTAATAGATATACTCTTTATCGTCCAATTGATATCTTGAAAACATTTGAATTAATTTCCATGGGCATATTTGTCATGTATGTTAATGGATTATGATAATTTATATGATGACATCATATATTATCACCATATTCTTGCATATCTTGGTTGTTGAGGACAGGTTGCATGTATAAAGCTTTGGTTTGAATGCTCAATGGTGGTATTCTTCAAATGTTTGAACGAGGTAGGATATTAGCACTATCTTGTTAGAATTTCATTTATATAACATGCATGAGATTAGAGATATTTTCCTCGTAACACTTTTCACCCCCTCAAAGTGCCAAAACACATTACCACATGGCACAATGGCCACCCTCCACGTGGACTAGCATGGAATACATGTCATTAATGATCTGATCACTGGAACATCCTTCCAAGTGTTGACACCTATCCTCTGTGCATTGGGTGGGTGATGTCATCCTTGTTAGTGTGATGTCACCTTCTTCCTGGCTTGTCCAAATGAGACCCATCAAGATCAACGATCAAGATTTTATATCAAATGGGCTATGATTGACGGACACTATTTCTCCTTGGAGTATTCTCATTAGAGTTCTCCAACATCCTTTCGCCATAATTCTCCAATGACTATGTGCTCTGACCAATAGTAAGATCGTATGGTTCCAAATCCGACCAACGACCATGATAAAAGCACCTTCCAAGGGCTTGAATTTGATAGGGAACCACCCCTATTTCCTCGACCATTAACACGTCACCACATTTCTTCCTTGTACATGTAGGCTCTTTCCATCAGTGTGACATTAGCATGACATCACCCTTCCTCTCAATCACATCTAAGGGTTTCCACGTTGATCAATGGTTGTGATCACTCTAAAATATTCTCCGATGGATTGATGACTCTGGTCAGTTCAGAGTCTCATCCCGTCCCAACTGTGGTTTACTCCGACGATACCACAATGATCAATGGTCACAATTGATTCGTTGTGCCAAAATTGATGGCGACAATTATTTTGGAGGAAAAGCATGAGATTTCATAGGTTTATTAGTCCACTTGAAGACTTAACAGTTAAGGGAATTAATCTAATAAACTCTAATGCTGCTAGGACTTTCAAAAGTCTATAATTCTTCTTCCATATAGTTAAGGCTTTCTTTCCTCATAATTTACATAGAGAATTTCCTCCCAACGATCCATCCATGACAGAGTTGAGGCATAACCAACCCTACACTATCGAATTCCACTATGTTATCAATTTCTTAATGGAAAAATATCAACCTGTGAATAAAGATAGGAAGTATAGTCACAATTCATATAAATATAGACATGTATAAGTAAGGGAAACCACACAAAAAACAATAAATTAAAATTTATGTGCAAATACAACAAATATACAGTGTTGGTAATATAACAGCCAAAATGCTCAAGGATAATTACCACAGTAGAAACCCATGACAAAAAATACATATTTACGGTCCCTGTACAATTTTAGCATCATGTATTCTAAGTATAATTAACATAGGAAATACCCATGATAGAAATACATGAACATTTCATAGTAAGTACCCAACATAGGATTACATAATCATACATACAATATGTTAGAAAAACAGGACCATGGAGCAATAAAATAAAACAAATGCGGAAACAAAACACAAAAGATACACAATACAATAGAGACACAGATTTGCGTGGTTCACCCAGTGTGGGCTAAGTCCACCAGAGAAATTGCTAGGTCCTTCCTTTATTATTAACTCACATATGAAGGGATACAACCTACAACAAACCCGTTGTAACTTCCTCTTCTTTCTCTCATAGTCTCCTATCTCAGAATACAATATTCGCCATCAATCATAGCCGCAATACATTTCCCTCATAAAAGAGGGTTGCCTTCTAGGGGAAAAAACCCTAACATAATCTCTACCGTTAGATCTGCGACCTTATAATGAATGGTCCAGATTTACAATGAAATTACAATATACATTTACAAGGCAATTTTTCCTTCGGGGGCTTCACCCCCAAACCCCCTAGACCCTACAGAGGGGGTACCCCCCCTCTACACTCCCCCATGTGGAAGAGTGTACATACTTCTGGGGTGTAAATACTTTATGGGGTATAAACACGGCTAAAAGTAAAAGACCTTTGAATCAGGAAGATAATCAGGCTCCACAACCAACACAATAATTAAAAAAAACACATGGTAGACACTTATCTAGTATAAATAAGCCACCAATTGCATGCAAACCTCCGAATTTCCTCTCAGGCTTAGAATTTAATTCATATAACTCAACAAAAAGTCACCCCCGAGATGGGGCTTAAAATCCACTTGGGCAAGGAAATCCTATCTAGGTAAGGTCTCTCAGCAACAAAAAAATTTCCATTTCAAGTGCCAATTTTAATAGCCAGCCTATAGTCTCTCATACCCCACATGTATGTCTCACCCTAGGGAGTGTGCCCATTCTCTACTAAATAGTCCTTTGGCTTCCCCACTTCCCTTCCATAGATTCAACAATAGGCTAGGTAGGAAGTCTCAGATCCTTGTAGATGCATCTTGGCACCTTGGGAATCAAATTCCCAACAATTCTCTCACGTGGAGAGAATGCCCACGGGTCTGACAACCTGCTTCTTCGACAAAACTTCTCTCACCTGGAGAGAATGCACACTAGCCTGACAACCCGCTTCTTCAACAACACTTCTCTCACCTAGAGAGAAATGTACACGGGCCTGACAACCTACTTCTTTAGCTTGATTCCTAGAAAATCTCGCTGCTAGCGTCCTCAAGAAAAATGGAGATGGAAATAGGCACGTACAAAAAAAACAGAGATATGGTACGAATGATGGAGAGTAGAACCAATCTAATTGAATGAGTGAATGAATGAATGAGATCCCCCCTAAAATGCACTAAGGTTTTCTATTTTGTTTTCATGCTCATGAAGTGCCACTTGTCACTTCTCAAACTTCCTTTTGAACCACTTGGTGATTCATTTCCTCCCTTCAGGGACTTAGGATAAATTGGTATATCCCATAAAGTGACTTTAGGAAATATTCAATAATATTTCCCTTGTCTTAAGCCCCTATGGCTTAGCTTTCTTCCTAGATGCTTAGCCCCATTTTCCCATCTAGTGGAGTTTACCCCCCCATACTATTTTTGTTGGGATGGTCTACTGCAATGGTGTTTTTTCATTAAAATCATAGTGGTATTACATAATAAAAAATAGGTGCATTAGCCCAAATAGTTCTTGGCTCACTAGCCTATGTGCAATACAACTGTATTTACATTACAATTCAGGGTTCAACCTAGGGGTATTACAAATCCCTACAATATTTGTATGTTGTTGGATGTATGGGATGACCTAAGTTAACCAGAAGAAAACACTACACACAAAGAGAACAACACAGTCTCAGTCGAGATGGCTTGTGGGTGATTGCATTACGCAAGTGTATGAAATCATGGAAGGGATGGAACTCATGGGAATGTTAGTAATATTTATACTTCATTTACTTCACCATTCATTCTACCATACCATCATTCATTATATCTACCATTCATTTAACCCTTAATATTCATTCTTCACCAAATAAGTTGCGTGATGTAAATTAACCTTAACATATTCATATATTCATTCATCATAAAAGCATAATAAAGCAACATATACAAGAACCACACATAGAGACGCCATATTTTACCATGGTTCATCCCCCCATGGGATACATCCACAAAGATCTCTTGCTTATTTATTATTCTTCCTCAAAAGTTCCGCTTTGTGTGCATTACATCATAGCTTTTAGTACTGGTGAGGCTAACCAGCGTCGCACCAAGCTCCATAACTTGCGATATGACCCTAAGTTACTCTCCATAAGTCTCCAAAACTGATACTTTGACTCAAAACATATCAAAGACTCAAGACTTAAAAAGGTTCTCCAATGTACTTCTCTTCATGCATAAGTTATCCTCCTATCTACCTCATACATCATATTTATACAAAAATATGGGTAAAAACCCATTACATTGACTACCAAAACCGTAAACCTAGTTTGTCCACATATTAAATCCTTGTGTGTACTTGGTATTCGATCCAACTATTCCTTTCTTTGAATCTGCACTTACTTTCCTTAATTCCCGGTGAACTTCTTCCTTTTCCTTCTTGTGCACTATTTTCTCCTCATTCCCTAGCATGCACTGCTTCCTTGGTCCATTCCTTATCTTCATGCCTCGCTTGTAGCACTCTTTCCTCAGAATCTGCTCCAAAAATATCCTTCTCCAATAGGCCCCCAACACTAACTTGTGGCTTGTCCCGAGCCACTCAGGTAGTGTTTTCCTCCTTGATAGACTTTTCTGACTTCTGGAATCATCTTGAGATTTCTTCAGCACAAGTCTTCACTTGTGTATTCTTCTCTACAACAAACTCCACAATATGCGTATTAATATTTTCCTTCATCATATCTTCATCCTCCAACTTAAAATTTTCTATCTGGCCCTTAGATGCATCCATTTCTGTCAAAATATTCTCTGCATCTTCCTGTAATGGCTCCATCTGAGCCTGCCTCATCTTATCCTCTACCTAGATTGACTTTATTTCTTCCTGCATATTCTTTAATTCTTGTGCGCTCCTCAACATCTCTTGGATGTTCATGGACTTTTTCTTATGCTTCAACTCCTATGTGGTTGTGTTTATTCTTTCTTCCTTTTTTTCATATTCCTGCAACTTTTCATCCTCTTTCAAACTTGTCTAAATTTTTGCACTTTTATCATATAACTCTGCAATGTCTTGAATAATTTGCGCCATGCTCTCCATGTGCTATGCAGCTTCCTGATCTCTCTGTGATATCACCTCTGGTGGCGTGCTTGGAATCAATTGTGCCATCAATTGGGTTATATGATTCTTGTATTTTTCCATCGCCTGCGGGATCTTCCCAATCTTTTATTATGTTTGTAATTTCTCCCCTTCTTGTGTGTTGTCTGGTATTGAATTGAAAACTTCTTTGATGTGCTCCTCCATATGATCAATGCACTGTTTTTCCTGGTCCTTCTCAACCTATACTTCCTTAAGAGTTATCTTTAATATTTCCTTTATATCCTTTGTTTTTTGTAACTCCATCGCATCCATGCGTGCTCTAGATTGGAATTCCTATGCGATGCTAACTTGTATTCTATAGAGTGCTTTCATGGGGATCTTGGCCAAAGCCAATTCCAAGTGATAAATTTCATGTATTTGTTTATGTGTTGTCTCCTCTTCTAACTGTAGCATATCCCGAGTGATAGGAAAAATCTCACTCACTGATGCTATGATCTATATTGTTTCCTACGTTGGGACTGTCTTCTCTTGAACAGTCTATTGAGGCTGCACCTTTTCTTTTTTTTGTATTGTGCTCAATTATAGTTGCACCAAATATTCCTTCACTTCTGACAGTTTCTATATGATCTTCTCTCTTTTCTTCTCCATGTTGTCCCACAACTCTGTTATGTGATCTTGGACTTTTTGTACCACCATCTCTGCATCATCTTCTGTTATAGTAAATTTTGGGACATCTTTGTGTTCCTTCACCTTTTTCCTCTATCCTCCTACTTGCAACAAAGTTCTCTTCTTTGGTAGAGTATTTGTCTGCAATGAAGTGGTAGGTATCTCTATATCTAGGATATCTCCTCCTCCTTGATTCTCTTGCATGGGAATAGTTGTTTCCTTATGTGTGCTTCCATTAGTCTTCCTCTTTTATTGTGTTCCTCCATTGGTAACTCCATCGTGATCTTTATCTTGCGTGGCTGGATTTTGGATGATATTTTGTTGTCTCAGTTTTTTTACTGTCACAATCCCTCCAACATATTTTGTGCGCTCAAATTTTTTTCTAGTGTTTGCTGCCAGACTATTGGTTTTCTGCGACATTCCAACTTTCTCTAGTTGTTTCCCTTTTTTCCCATTATTTGGTTTTATTGGTACTCTCCACTCATTAGACCAGCCTTTCATGGCCCATTGGAATTCCTCGCTAGTGATGCAATATCTCATCTACAACCAATTCTTCTTCGGGTCCCCCTTTCCTTGTATCCATACATTGTTCCTTGATACCTGGAAATTGGCTATATCCATATGCTACTCCACTACTTTGGGTGGTATCCTCCAAGTCTTGGCCACCTTTTCCAGTATTTCCTCGAAATATGTCACAAATATATTGGAGTTAGTCTTCCTTTCTTTTGTGAATGATGTATGCCACAATTTTTCATATTGTGTTGTGCGACACTTTCCGATCCTATGACAAAATACGTTGTATTTGGGGTGTTTCCATCCTACTAATGCAATAAGTATGAGTAGCCATGAATAGTGGAACTTTGTGCCTAAGTCCTGAGCATCCTGAAAATCATCCAAAAATAAGATTAATAAATATGGATGCCATCTCAGTACAATCCTCTTCGCACACTACACGGTTGTTTCTATCACTCTTGTTGGTGATTCCTCCTTGCGACACTTCCTTAGCATTTTTCAATCCATTAACTTTGTTGCTAAAGTTCTTGCAGGCTCACTAATTCTGTTGATTACAATTCCCCTAGATCTTCTCACTGTTCCATAGGTATTCTTTATTTCTTTTGCTAACGTCTTCTCCTTAGTTTTATCATCTAAGTATTTCTCAGGTTTCTCACCATCTGTGGGAAGACCTATTATTTTTTCAATCAGATCAACACCAATCGATACTAGCCTATATAGCCACATGATTCACCATCTACTAGTACCAACAATTGTTTGGAGAAGTTATTCAAGTCCTTTCCGTGTGAAAAATGAGGGATCTCCAGTAAGTTAATTATCCCTGTGTTGTATGAACCTATTATCCACTTCTTGGATTCAAGTATTGGGACTCCTGGTGTACTTATCCCTTTTCTTTTCATGTATACCTGTGGCTCAAATTAAGAAATTTTTTCTCTGTCTTCTATGTCATGGTATGAATATCTCAATTTTTCTACACATCCTAGAATATTAGGGAGACTTGTCACTCCTTTTGGTATGCACGGTAATTCTACCATGACTTAATCTTGTTTGCACGACAACCTCTGTACCGTTTGTTTCCCCTTGCCTTTTTCCATCGCGGTGGATGGCTCTGCTTCCTAGCACACATCCTCTTCTGATTTTGCATCTGATTTGGGTTCTCCTCTAACATCCTTTACTTGCACTTGTTCCTCTGTTTGTGGCCCTATTTCTGTGACTGGTTCAGCTTCTTCCTTAGGCTCATCAAACTCTGTTCTTTCCTCATATTCCTCATTTGTTTGTTGCGGTGCTCCTAGACCCAACCACTATGGTAGATTCTGTGTGTTAGTGGGGTTTTTATCTTCCAACCTTGGATCCAAATCCATATTATCCGTGATAGGATCTTTTTCTCCGATCAATGTTGGGTTAACTGATTCTGGTGATGGAATCACGTCCACATCCACGACTCCTTCCTGTACACTAGGGTTTTCCACTTCTGGTTCTGGTTCCTACAATGATCTAGTTTTCTTAGGGTCCTCCTTGACATTTGGCTGGGTGCTCCAACCTTTGGTGGTGCCATACTAAATTTTTTTGACCTTGGTGCTTTGAATCAATGCTGAAACCTTCGAGGATAATTGGTCGCTCTGTGTGTTTGCTCGACTTCCTCTCCTTAGCTCTCATTCTCTCCAAGTCATAATGAGGTTTTCTTTGCAAGTTTCCTTCTTTTATAAGGTCTTTCATTAATGCTCTATCATATTCCACTTTTCCATATCCCACTTTTCCACCTTTTTTATTTTTTCGATCATTCTCTATCTCGTTGTGTTGTGTTTTCTTTTTCTGTCACGCAGTGTCTTGAATTTTTCCGCACCAATTTTTTGTTTGTTGTGCACTGTATTTAGGTTCTTTCCTACCTTTTTTATATCTTCTACTGCGTCTAGTATCGTTCAAACACCTGTCTATCACTTATTCCTCTAACTATTTATTTTTGTCTTTTTCTCATTTTTCCACTTTTTTTCTTCATTTTTCTCTTTTAACTCCTACTATATACAATATGTACAAGTATATTTTCTGCGTTGCAACTACTGAGGGTTAGTAGGTCAACTGTACCTATATATTTCTAATCGACTACCATTCACCATTCCTTGAAGTTCCTTTCCTGTTAAGTCCTGCAACTGCACAACACCTCCATTTGTGACAAACTTTATCTCATATGTCCCTAGCCAATGCATCTTGAACTTCCCTGGGTGCCGCAAATATTTACTGTCATAGAGGAGAACCATATATCCTTCTTTGAAATTTTTCTTCTTAATATGTCTGTCATGCCAAGATTTTTCCTTTTCTTTATGTACCTCCTGATGGAAACCAACTACAATTCTGTCTTATTCTAATTCCATGAGTTGAACCAATCTGTCTTGTGCTACGCCTCTTTCTGTCATATCTATAATTGTTAAAATAAGAAGACTTGTTATCAAATAATCAAAAGGAACTAATGCTTCATGTCCATACAACAATATAAAATTGGTCTTCCATGTTATCTTCTTTCATGTAGTTCTATAATCCCATAACACTGTCGGTACCTTCAAGTCCTAGTCATCCCTATTTACATTACAAATCTTGGTTAAGGCATTTTCCGATATCTTTTTAAATGCTTCCATTGTTCCATTCACTTGAGGATGATTTGGGGTGCTCTTTTGATGATGTATCTCAAATTTTTTAGTCATTTCTTGGATAGTACTATTAATAAAATGTGTCCCCTGATCACTCATCAATACTCTAGGGCATCCAAATCTTGTGACTACTTGCTCAAATAAAAATCACATTGTATTATCTGCACTGCAATCCTTCACTGTTGTTTCCTTTGTCCATCTAGTCAAGTATTATGTTGCTGTAATAATATATGTAGCTTCTGATCTTCTAGCTGGTGGATTATTTGGACCTACAAAGTCTACTTCCCACTTATCAAACACTTGCAAAGTTACTTGAGGTATCAATGGAATCTCATCCCTCCTGGATGGCTTTCCAACTCTCTGACAAACATCACAATTTTGACATTACTCCTTTGCATCCTTGTGATTTGTTGGCAACCATAATCTTGCATGTAATACCTTCTTCACAATAGCTTTCCTTGCATAGTGTCCAACAATTTATTCATGTGCTTCTACTAAAATGATAGGCCTTTCATGCTCCATAACACATCTCCTCAAAAAAATTTCCACACCAAGTTTGTACAAGGGACCTACAATCAAATAGTAGTTTGCAGCTCTGACCACCAAATTTTTCTTTTGCGCAATATTAAATTCCTTTGGAGAAAATCTTGTACTCAAAAACTCAATAATGAAGAAAAATACTCATCAACTATCTGCACTGAAAACAATTGTACATCCAATAAGTTGTCCTCCAAGTTACTTGGTTCTTCTTCATTCATTATCCTGGACAAATGATCTGTCTCTTCATTCAATCTTCTAGGCTTCACCACAACTTCAAATTCAAACTCCTAGAAAAAAAGTATCCATCTTCATATTCTTCCCCCCAACACTAGTTTATTGACTAAACATCTAAGAGAATAATGATCTGTAAACATCTTGAAATGTTTCCCTAACAAATAATGTCTGAATTTTTGCAATGCATACACCATGGCCAATCCTTCTCTTTATGTAGTATTGTAGTTATGTTATGAATCTGAAAAATTCTTGCTTGCAAATGTTATAGGGTGATCAATATAACCTTCTCATGGCTATGTCAATACTTCTCCAATCGCTATTGCAGATGCATCCACATCCACATGAAATTCCTTCACTCAATATGGGAACACTAAAATAGGCACCGTCGCCATATTCTCCTTCAAAATACCCAAACTTTTTTGGTGTTCATCATTCCACTGATACTTAATGTCCTTCTTCAACAATTTCTCCATCAGCACAATAATTTGTGCATATCCCCTTATAAACTTCATGTAATACCCTGTATGACCAAGTGTACTCTTCAAATGGCACACTGACTTAGGTCATGGTAAGTTAACTATGAAAACAATTTTAGCAGGATCAACCAACAAACCATGTTTACACACCACATGTCCTAACAAAATCCAAAAAGGTGCGTTGAAAATACATTTCTTAATATTCAATGAAATCCCACACTGTCTACATCTGTCTAACATCAATATTAATACTTCCAAGCGATCCTTTAGTAAACTAAACATTGTCTAATCATCCAAGTAAACTTCTAAAAGCTTATGAATAAAGTCATTAAAGGAAGATACTACTACCCTTGAAAAAATTGTAGGTGCGTTCTTCAACCCAAATGAAATAACTCTATATTGATATGATATTTGTTCTATTGCAAATGTAGTCTTATGTATATCTTTTGGTGCTATCTTGATCTAATGATATCCTCAGAACCCATCCGTAAATGAATAGGATTCTTACCCTCCTACATTCTCCAAAACTTAATCTGTGAATGGGGTAGGAAAATGATCATGCAGGAAAGGATCATTTAGTTTTCTAAGATCTACACAGATCCTTATTCCCCCTTTCGTATTTTCTTGCACCACGATAGGAATGATCCATTTTATTTCTTACAAGGGTTCTATGACACTGGCCTCTAACATCTTATCAATTTCTTCCTTCACTTTCTGCTTATATACTGGATTTAACCTGTAAGGTCTCTGTCTTATAGGCCTAGCATATGGTTTCAAATGGATCTTCATCTCTCCTAGTTCTCTTTCTAATCCCTTTATCTCTGAAAACATTGCTGGGAACAAATCAATGTACTCACGCAGTAGCTCTACGATTCTTTCTATTGTACGATTATCCTAATAATCTCCAATGCTTGAAATCTTTGGGTTTTCTACGGTTCCAATGTTTACCTTCTTGATCTTCAGTGGTGCAACATTATCTTATGAATCTATATTTGTACCTTCTACCTCTCTCTCCCCTTCAACTTATGGAATTTGGATATTGTGTGGGTTGTCTTTTGATGGGTCTTCTTCTTCTGGAACATAATAACAATGTAGCAATTGTCGAGTTGTCTGTCTAGTTTGATATGTTGTGACAATTTCCACTTCAGGTTCTTCAAAAATACTGTCTCTTACTACCTTCAACGTTGTATCTATCTCTGGACTCTCATGCTCAAAGAAAAATGTAATAAAAAATTTGTGTTGTATCTCTTCCCAATTTGTAGTTTCCTTGCGTTGTTCCTGTTTTGTGTACCAATTCTTTGGAATTCCTTTTAATGTGTGAATAAAATGATGTGGCCATTCTTCTAGTGGTACTAATATCCATTGAATTATACATATTTCTACATGTTCTCTAGGTTGTCCAATTCCATCATACTTATCCATATATATTTTCTCTTGCTCTACGCCGAATCTGATGTGTACTAACTTGTTACATTGATACTAGTTGTTGATCTTTTCTTTATGTTTACCCCACCAACAGGCAGGTGTAGCTTTCAAAACAATAGCTAATATTGGTAATATTTGATTTTCTACTACTTCTAATTCAAACTTCATTAAAAATTCTTCTAAGTCATTCAGACCATAAAAATTAGGAGGTTCTCTTACCTTTGAACCAATCCATCTTAGCACGTGCGTTATTCTAGCACATCTTCTAGTGGATAATCCATGTAATCATTGTTTCTAGTTCTCGAGTCCTTTGTTAGAGTCTAAAGAATAATAACAAATAATCCTCCAAATTAGCATTCCATCCACAGTTGGGTTGATGTAATCATCTTGGCATGCGGTAGTTCTATACAATTGATTTATTTCTTCTGTAATAAAATTTTATGTCACAAGTTAAACATACCTTCCTCCTTATGAGGGATATAATGGCACAATAACTCTATATTCTCCTGAATCAAAGATCATATTTCTAGTCTTCATATCAATAATAGCTTGGTTATCAAAATCCCAATCTAGACCCAAAAATGTTGGATATGGTGAAGTGTTATCTACTCTGTCAATCACTTCAAATTATTCCATGGTATGCACTCCATATAGATCTATCGGTATCCCCTTCAATCTACCAATTGGCACCACTCTATGTTTATTTGATAACTTCAATAGAATAGGTTAAAATCCCAATGTGGGTTCCCCCATGTCTTCCCATGTCTTCTTAGGAAAAACATTGACTTCAGACCCTAAGTCTAGTATGATATCACTCATATTGAAATCTCTAATGTTCTTATTCAACCTGAATTCCCTATTTGTTCTTCTCTTCTTATGAACCTAATTGACTCTCTTGTGTTCTAACTTCATTTCTTCTCTATAATTACACTTCTCTAACATACTCTGTAATACTTGTAAATAATTTTGATCACTCAACAAATTTACACAAGACCCCAAAATTTTTCTCATATTACTTACTGATTATGATGGTTGTTCTATGTTGGTCTAATCAAATAATGGAGGAATTCCATACACTGGTATATCATCTACTGACTTCGTTCTTGAAGTCGACACAATATTCTCTTTCAAAATCTCTTGTCTAGCCTCTTTGAATGTCTCCTCTTTGCGCACATCAAACTTATGTTTAGGTGTTGTAATCTTCCTAACCCACTGGTACTAATATTGATTCTTATTTTTTGCGTCTGCTCCTATCTTTTCTCCACCTCTAGTAACTATGTTAATCTTCTTTCCATCCTCTTCTTTTTTTTCCACAACAATCCACTGAACATTTTGATTTTTCTAGTTTCTTTTGTCTTGTATCTTTACCAGAAGTTTTGGACAATCTTTTGTCTCATGGTTTGCTACGCAAAAATACATACATGCTGTAGGTGGCTATGGACAATGTCTTACATAGTGTCTAGGTTTCTGACAATTGTGACAAACTACTGGTCCTCTACTTCCTTCAAATCCTCTTCCTCCATGGCCTCCTCCACTTTTTCCCTGACTGTCTCTGCGCAGTGTATTATATAGTGGTTATTGATTATACTATGATTGTGCATTATTTTACTGTGGTGGTTATGCACACTGTTGCATGTTCTTATACTACGATGGTGCTCCAAAATGTTGCACATTATTATATTGCGGTGGTGCTGCAAAATGTTCTGAGTTTTTATACTTTGGCTATCACACGTTGTTATATAGTGGTTGTTGTGTAGGTTGTGTTGTCATTAATTCAACCTATACTCTATATGCATCTGATGTCCTCTCCTTCATTATCTCCAAGGTTCTGTAGTCCTTGTCTTCATGTCCAGCTTACTTGCAAAAATTAAAAAATGTAGTCTTTGGTACTGTTTGATACTTCTGCATCATGGGACAATGATAAGGATCATGTCCATGTGTTTTACATATCTCACACCATGGTCCTCCTGAAGATAGCATATTTGGAATTCCTACTCCCAAGTACTGCGAAAAGGTTGGACACTCATTCTTAGATGACCTTCTCTTCTGCAAAATGTGCACCAGACATACTCCCTTTTTTCTTTTCCCTTATTTTGATTCAACTGAAATTTTAAGTTATTGAGGTCTACTCTCTATTCTTCCACAACTGGATATGTATGTTTATATTGATTTCCCTCTAATTGCAATTCTGCTTCCAAGGCCTCAACCTAGGTTTGGAAATTTTGTTGTCTTAAAGGATACTTCAAATGTGTCAATAAGCGTTAACAAATAAACTTCTATGTTGCATATCATTAATAGGGTACTTTAACTTACCTTTTATCCTCTTGAACTTCTAATCAACTTCCCTGATTGAATCACCTAGATTCTTCTTAATCTCTATTAGTTCATTCATAAACTGATCCTCTGAACTTGGTTTTTGAAATTCATTGATCAATTTCTTCTTCATGTCTACGATAATTGTAGGTGCTCCCATTGGATTATTTACTGTGAGACCCATATACCAGTATAATGCACTGTCTCTGAATGATATTTCCAACTACACAACCTTTGTATATTCATCTGTAATATAATTGGCTGCAAAAATCTTCTCATAAATAAACAAATGATTTTCTGGGTCATCTGACCCTTCTCCCCAGAACTATGGTAACCGAATAGTTTGATCTTGTCCTTCCATTATGAAGTTTGTTGTACTACCACCTCTGCGCAATGTAGATAACTAATTTCTACTTGTTGAACTTATACTTTTGCTTGAATTTCCACTGGACCCATGTCCTACAAAAAGCCTTCTACCACTAATCACTTGTTTTCTGAAAATTTATTCTTCTTCAGTTGTCTTAGTCACACATGGGGTTGTGGGTTCCACACTAATTCAAATATGGAATGGAGAGCCTTCTTCTATGCCGGACCCCTAACCTATGGTTTTCCTCTCATATTTGGCATGCAATATTTCCTCAATCTTCCCTATTGCACAAATATCCTCTACTTCTTTCCCATCATTGTCCAAGCCCTCTCGCTTGGATACTTCCCTCTTTTTCCTATTGATATTATACTTGTAGGGTCGTCCAATGTGTGTCACTCCTACTCTTTTCATCATCTCTTTGGTTTTTTCCTCATCCATCATAATACGGTCTATTGCTTCCTTCTTCTAGCGTCCTTCCAGAGCCCTCTCATATCTCATATCTTCCTTAGTGCTTCCTCCATCTCCCCCATCCCTGCAAAGTGATGTAGTTGTATGACTCCATTGTCATCATTCCTTTATCATGCAATAATATTTTTATCTACATGTAAAGTGACATGATGTACCTCCCTCTTGGTCCTTTTAATAATTCTTTCTCTGCAACAGTATATGACTTCATTGTATCGACTACAAATTCAATAATAAACCCTGTAGTAATATTGTCTAACCAAAAATCCACTACGTGCATGAATTTATTATTGACCCTTTCCAACCACACGATATTCTCAGAAGTCCATTCTAATGGCCTTATCTGATTAGTTGGATGAGTATCCTTCAACCTCAATATCCACCACTGTAATATTTATAGAAAATAACAAAAATATGCCTCATGCAAATCAATAAACACATACCTCTGCAGATATTGTCACAGTGTATAGCTGGAGCTTCTATTATATTTTTGCGTAAACTAGATCTTATTTATCTCCAAACATATTTCAATCTCTTTCTTTGTAGGGTTACATGGCCTAAACATCCCCTTCTACCATTGGATTCTCTTCATCAAATCCCCTCCTATCCAATATGATGAGTTCCAACCGAAAATAGAACCATTTTTTAGATGTATGGGATCACCCGGGTTCTACCTTAGTTCTCCAACAAAACCATAGAAACCATGATACCATCTGGTAAACCAAAATGAAACACTATGCAAAAAGTGCACAACGCAGTCTCACCCGAGATGTCTTATGGGTGATTGCACGACCCAAGTGTCTGCAATCATGGAAGGGATGGAACTCATGGGAATGTTAGGAATATTCATACTTCTTTTACTTCAACATTCATTCTACCATACCATCATTCATTAGATCTACCATTCATTTAACCCTTAATATTCATTCTTCACAAAATAACTTGTGTGTTGTAAATTAACCTTAAAAGATTCATATATTCATTCATTGTGAAAGAATATTAAAGAAACATATACAAGAACCACACATAGAGACACCATATTTTACCGTGGTTCACCTCCACTGGGCTACGTCCACAAAGATATTCTACTTATTTATTATTCTTCATCAAAATTTCTGCATTACATGCATTGCATCATAGGTTTTAGTACTAGTGAGATTGACCACCATCACACCAAGATCCACAACTTGTGACCTGAGCCTTAGTTACACTCCATAAGTCTCCAAAACTGATACTTCAACTCAAAACATATCAAAGACTCAAGACTAAAAAAGGTTCTTCAAGGTACTTCTCTTCATGCATAAGTTATCCTCCTATCTACCTCATACATCATATTTATACATAAATATGGGTAAAAAACCACTGCATTGACTACCAAAACCATGACCCTAGTTTGTCCACATATTAACTCCTTGCGCGTGGTTGGTCTTTGATCCAACCATTCATTTCTTTGAATCTACGCTGACTTTCCTTAATTCTCAATGCACTTCTTCCTTTTCCTTCTTGTGCATTGATTTCTCCTCATTCCCTAGTGTGCGCTACTTCCTTGGTCCCTTCCTTATCTTCCTGCCTTGCTTGTTGTGCTCTTTCCTTGGACTTCACTTCCAAAATATTCTGCTCCAACAAAGGCCTAGAGTAAGCTTCGATCAAAAAGACATTGTGAGCGGATGGGATTTTTACAACATTTTCATCTTATCATCAAATATAAGAAGGGTAATACTAATAAGTTGGAAGACATGCTTTCAAGACCACCCACACTCAAGATAATAAATTTGAGTAATCTTATGCACATGGATTATTTCACCCATGATGGAAGAGGAATAAACATAATATGGTGACATCAAGGAGGTATTTCAATGGATATAGAAGGTCAAGTTTATAAAGAACATGTTGAGAGTATGATAACTACCATATCTAGGACGGGTTTCTTTATAAGATATACAAGTTATTTGTTCCTAAAGGATACATATTTCAAATTGTCATAGAGTCTCACACCTTCAAAGTTATAGGGCATTTTGGTGTTAGGAAAATAGTATCCAACATATCGAGGTATGTGTATTGACATATAATGCAAGAAGGTGTAGCTTGGTTTATTAGAGGATGCATACTATGTTGTACCCAAAAACACAATAATAATAAGAAAGGTTTATACCATCCCTTACGTGTACCTACGAGACCATGGGAGAGCATCTCCATGGATTTCATGGGTGTTTTTCCGAGAACCACATTGGGACATGACTATTAATTTGTGCCAGTAGAAAATTTTAGTAAGATGTGCATTCTCATGCCTTATAAAAATACCATAAATGGACAAGATGAAATAATCATGTTCTGTGAAAAGGTCTAGGTACACTTTGGGATACCAAGGAACATCATCTCAAACATAGATACCTAATTTATTTGTGCCTTTTTTAATTCATATTGGGGGAATATGGAAACCAAATTCAAGAGATATACAAAATTTCATCCATAGACACATGGGTAGATAGAATTAGTGAATAGGACATTAATTCAATGTTTGAGGGGTTACAATCATAAACATCCAAGGACCTAGAATGAAAATATAGTTTATATTCAACACGCTTATAAGTCCTAATTTCCACCAGTAAGTCACATTTTGAAATATTCTTTATAAATTTTCCACCTCCACCTTTAGATGTTGTATATGGACAACAAGGAGGAACAACAAAAGACACCCCAACAGAAGAATTAAAGGCTTAAATATTCATTGACAAGATCAAGTTGTTCCATTTACAAGATCATGAGACATTGAATAAGTCATAGGAAAACTAAAAGGCCTAGAATGACCAACACAAAATGGATAATACATACAAGGTATGAAACCAAGTCTAGTTGCATTTGAACAAAGAGAGGACATAAGGTCTTTGAAAGAGTGTTAAGGCTCTATGGTATGGCCCTTTTAAATTCCTAGAGCAAGTAGGTGGTAATGCCTACATACATAGTCTACCTTCATATATGTGAATTTACTTAGTCATGAATGTGGACTTTTGAAGCTCTATGAGTAATTATATTGGGTAAGTATTAGCTACCATAAACAACTTACAACAAAATCTTAGACAAAGTTAGCAGAGGATATAATTTTGTAGAAGAAGTCTAGACGAACTAGATGGGGGTAGTGAGAACACCAACACATTGGATTGAAAGGACAACTTCCAAGCAAGGCCAAATGGTGTTCCAAGGAGAAGGTAGAGGAAAAATATTCCCACCTCCTTTAGTAAAATATTTTGGGGACCAAAGCCTCCCAAAATGGGGAGGTATAATCCAAAATGGATCACTATATAGTTTTCCATCTATTTGGGTATTTCTAAGTGGGAAAATTGGAGCTATTGACTTATAGGGATCATTTTAAGGGCATGTCCTATTTAGGTGATTTGGGGTCTTGAAACTTCCAGAGCTCATTTAGGCCATTAAACAATTGTTTTGGGGGTAAAACATGAGAGAATAAATTTGTTAAATCTTTAATTTTATTTTGCAGGTCAAGAGATTTCCAACAACATAAATATCACCTCAACCAAAGTCTGTATGATATGTAAATGGCCATGGATATTCCACTAGACAATTCACCACAAAATATCTAATAAAATTACTAAAATATTTACCTTCCTTTCG
>JASDQU010103179.1:88206-118264 GCA_032191745.1 Picea mariana | reverse complement strand
TTTTTTTCTGCTTAAATGTATGAAATAGTTGAAATGAAAAAAACAAAGAACATAAATAAATACCCAGCTAGAAAGTGAGGTTTCTCTGCTCTCTTTTCTTCAAATGCAAGTACAAAGAAAGACACACTCTTTTTGGAGTTTCCTTTGACATTGTGGCTTATATGGATACTATAAAATCTATCTTTCTCTATTATGTTCACAAAAATACCACTCTCAGTCATTCTTAGCTATGGAACAAGATAAAATGAAAAACAATGGAACCCCTTCTCTTCCTAGCGACCTAGTATTTTACATCACCTGATAGCCATCTAGGAGTAGGATTTTGACTTCGTCAACCCTCAATTGTGATAAGGATTTGGATCTTATAGAATCTTCTTGAAATTCCATACGTGTCTAGCCCCATATGCATGAGTAATGGGGGTTGATGTGGCATCGACTCATACAATGGTGGCCAAACTAGTAGGTCATCTTACAGGAGGCATAAATTTTGCACAGGTGCCCCAATTGACACAATTTTTTCACCATTGTAAAGGTTTTAATGGGTAGAATAGTTTCAAGGGGTCTAAGGACAAGCTGATAAATTTTTAACCCCAAAAAAATCTATTTGATACATAAAAATGGCTCAAAGAGTATTCAAACCCCAATTTTCCAATTTTGGCGCTTTCCATTAAAATGATATTGCAAGTTGGTTCCTCCAATTTTTCCACTCTGAAATCATTGAGATAGATGAAAAATAATATGATGATCCAATCCAGATTATAACTCCCCATTTAGGGAGGTTTTTGGTCCCCAAATATTTATTGAATGAGCTGAGGAAATTTTTTCTCTTCCTTCTCCCTGAAGTACCACTTTTCTTTGCCTAGAATTTTTCCTTTCAACCCAATATATCAAATGTCATGCTACTCTTGTCTTTTACTTTTATATAAATTTTTCAAAACTAGGTCCTATGCCAACTCTGATTGATCATCTGATGCCAAGTCCTCTATGGAAGGTAGGACCTACTCCTCCTCCTGATCCAACATGGAAGGGTCGTAAAGTTTGAAATTATCCTCATTCACTACTTAGTAAATGTGCATGTATGGAGGTATAATAAGTCTATAGGTTTTATATCCCACCTTCTCCAATATCTCGAAAGGTCCATACCGCAGAGCCTTGATCTTCTTACTAGGACCCTGTATTATTTCCTTGTTCAGTTGTAGCCAAAATTTGTCTGCCACTTTGAATGAGTTCTTGGTTATATGTTGATGATGTCTAGACTTGTATTTTTCATGTGACTTATTCAGTGTCCCTTGTGCTTACAAATGGATTTGTCTAATCTTCTAAAAAAAAAAAGTATTCTCTCTATGCATCTCTTATGAGGTCTTCCCTCACTCATCCTTTTTGTCTATAACACACCCAATCCTATAAGTACCTTTCTAATGGACGGGGTATTAAATTTTCTCTTTTACTCAATCATCTCAAAGCCTCTTACCAAGGCTACCATCATATTCTTCTCATTAAGAGATTTCCAATGACCATAGCCATACTCATAACTGAGCTTTGGATCAAAAGTTACAGTCTCCTATAGTCTCTAGTATTCCATTTATTGGGTTCATATTTAGTGCCACATGGAAACCACATGGTTCCTTGTCACTAGTTCCATTTGACATGGAACTGGCATGGCATTCACCACTTGACCCATCTGACTCCCTTGTCTGTTGGTTCAAATATTTTCCTATTCATTGAAGTCCTCCCATCGGGGTTAGCATATTTCCCACACCTAATCCACTCCGACAGACTCTCTCCGACTACACACACTCTGAAGGATCTAAACTACAAATCCAACGACCCTTGGTGTAGGGACATTAATGGCTCTAATTACTTTAAAGTCACCAACTTGCATGATGGTTAATGACCCCTCTCATGCTCTAGATACACTTGGATTATGTGGGCCTACGAGGATCTTGTTGAGGGGTCCTAAATCCCTTTAACTCAATAGTAGGAACCAAACCTACCACGGAGGCCCAATTAGATTCTGCAGTGTTTGATGGTGGAATGGCTCTCTAGATATTTTGATCTAGCCAATTTATCAATGGGATTTACGTGGTGATTGCCAGGATACTTTCCTAAGGAATTTCCTGTTTCAGTTGAAGTGTTCTCTTTTTTGTCTTTTCTCTTATAAGATGAGTTTGATAAGATGATTTGTGTTGGTATAAACCAACCGGTGGAAGTGATTTCTAACTATTGAAGAAGGATGAGTTTGGGATAGCCCTCGTTCTCAAGCATGCAGACAAAGATGTTCACACATGTTACAATCCTATTACTAATAAATTAACTTGTTGGTATTTCCATTATTGACCGAGGTACAATTATTGTAAGAAAATACGCATGTAATAAGATGATGGAAAGAAAAATAGTTTTCTTAGCTCTAAAATTAATCACACATTAACACAATGATTTTCTTTCCATAATTACGAACAAGAACTGCAAAATATATTGAAACAGATAACTTATCAATAATCTCATAAAATCTTACTCATTACAACATCAATTATGGAAACAAAGTTGGAAGCAGTTCCTCCTCAATCCAATCATATAACTCCTTTCATGAAAAAACAATATTTTGTCTCAGATCCTAAACATGACTTCTCAATTAAAGTAGTTCGAAAATAGTTCTTTACAATTCCAAAAATGGGGGTCTTTCCAAAACCATTGACCTTTGCTAAAAGGTCAATCTTCTTATTTATAATGAATCATTAACTAAAAATAGCTACTACAGGTGCAAGCTAAGTAAAACAAAATATCACCACATGGCGCTTTCATCTCTATGTTCTCTAAGAATCATCAAATAGTTGTATTGAAGTGGATGAATTTTCTAATATTCTGACCATTTGATGACAAGTTCCTTGCATGTGTTGGCATACGAGAACCTGTGCTGGTCCATCGAGGCTGGAAGAATTTCTTTCACTTCTACTACCAGTTCTTTGTACTTGATTATTTTAACACTCAACCGCTGCAGAACTGCTTGAGCCTTAATTGGATGATCCATGAAATATTGTACTTGACTTGGTGCCATGCTTGCCACCTTCGATATCTCTATTGTCCACACTGAGTCTTGTTCTGCATGTTTCTTGACTATGTCATGCAGGTTGACAAAGTCTTTGGGTGAGCCGAATTGTGGGAGGTTGATGCCTTTCATCTCCTGATTAATCTTTTCCCAACTCTTTTCTCACTTGGTCCACTTCTCTTGAATCTCCCTCTGAGGTTCATGAGCCATTTTAACCCAGTATTCAACTGCTTTCCTGATATGATCAATGCTACTATCCCTTAGCACCTGAATACCGTGCTCTTCAACATCTCGGCCCTTTTGAACTGCATTGATGTAATCGATCCTTTCAACTTCTTGGTGAGATTTTTCAAACCACATTTCCATGTCCTTGCAGGTCGCTAGTGCCATAAGGGTGTCTTCTTGGAAATCAGCTATACCTGTCGTGAAAAGGTGTTGTTCATTTATGAATTTGGCATTAGCATCTTGGAACTCACTTCTCAAAAACATTGTGTCCTGTGTGGAGTCCTGATAGTATTTTTCCAAATGGCGCAGATGTTTCAACTCCTTAAGTGTAGCAGCTAGCCTCTTTTCATCCCTCCTTGCTCTATCCAATGTGGCTTCCATGATGGCCATCCCTGCACTAATAATCTTGGATGTCTTTGCATGTTTTGTGTTCAACAACTTCTCCTCCATAGTGATGAGAATCAAGCTATCTAGCGTGGGCCTTCTCTTCTTAGTGGTCCTCTTCATGATGGATTTTCTCTTTCTCTCATAGATGATCTCTTGTATGTCATCGTCCTCATCAAAAGGTTTGTGGATTTGTTTCTCTCCCCAGGTTAGAGTGTTTCCCAGGCTCCCGATTGTGTGTATCCGTTCTAGGATTGGTTCCTGAACTTTTTTCATATGTCCCAATGGATCGACCTTCGTTTTTTGTTCATCGGATGGAAAGGTATTGGCCAAAATGGAAGAACCAGGGGTAGGTTCAGTACTTACTTGGTAATCGGTTGTCGAAGTGTCGATTTTTTTCTATGGAACTTCCTCTTTCTGACCACCCGATCCTAGCTCATCCTTCCAGTTGTATATTGGGGTCTCCAGTAGGTCGAGAAACTCAGTGTGTAAGGAAATTTTGACCTTGTAGTCGCTTTGTGGAAGATCTTGAAATAGAGCATCGAGACTTGGGGTGGATTCTCTCTCAGGTTCCTTCTCCACTGTAATCCGTAAAGGGGTTATCAGTGAAACCTCTAAAATTTCCTCATCATCATATATGTTTATCAGGTCAAAAAAGAGATTTGGTATGCCTATCCCACCTGGCATTCTTGATGCCTTAGGACGGTTTGGAACTATCCCTAATGATCTGATCTGAGGTGATGGAAATTCATGGTTTTCCAGAATGGTAATTTCTTCAAGCTGCATTGGATTTAAGACACTTGTCTCTCCTGTTCTTGTGATTGGGTCATCCTAGGGGATCCTCATCATCTCTACAAGATCAGGATCATTTTCTAACTGGTCAATGATTCTCTGTGCCCCTTCTAGCAAGAGAAATCCTCTTCTTTGTGCCTATGTGGTCTCTACTGCTCAGAATTCCTCCCTAACTCTGAGGGCCTATTGAGTTTATTTCTCTATTGTATCCACCTGCTCATCCATGCTCATAGTCTTGAACTTGGTCATGTTCAGGTTGACCATCCTTTGCACTACCTCCTCCCACTCCCGAGCGCATTATGTAAAAATTTCATCCTTAAATTTTTCATGCGCGTATGCAAAATAGGATGATACCTATGAAGCATGTTACAGAACCACGACTTTAGGGTCGTGCTTGCAAAATCGGTCTGTCAGGAACCTGAATTTGAGCTGACTCAGCCATTCTTATTTGGCTTGAGCAGTATCCTTTATCAAATAAAACCCTACATGGAATCCGTAGGGTATGAAAACTCGTTTCTTGTCTTTAACTATTGTGGCGTTATAACCTTGCAGGATAGTCTAATAATAGATTTCGCCCACGATGAGTTGATCTAGGATGTGAGTAGGGAGTATATGTAGTGTTTCGGTGGCCCTGAACACCCTGATATAGGTTGTGCATTCGCTTAAATACCAGTGGCCTACCTTCGCTACCATTTTCTTGGTTTTTGCGGATAGTCTTGACCATTCCTTTTTAAAAACAATAAAATAAATATGGGTGATGAATCCATCGCAAATGAGTGCGTAGTATTTTTGGTACTTTTTTTCCCATACTATGCTGAAGTAAACGTGAACAGGGAGCTCCACAACATGCTAACTCAAATTCATGCTGATGAAGACATTTCTCGCATAGATCACATCAAGAAGGTAAGAGGCCATGTGTAAAGCGGGTGCTTCCCCTTCTTTTGGCGTCTAAGCCTGCTGTACATAGATGCTCAGTTTCTTGGAAATTATTTCTCCCCAATTCAAGATGCTTCCAGAGATTTCCACTGTGTATTCCAAGGGAATCCATGCTTTCGAAAACTTGGAGCAGTCCTTCTCTCCATACAATCGGTAGATGAGAGCCATCAAGTAGATGTATGGCTCCCTCAAGTTGACTATCCCATACTAGCCATTGCTCCGGTTTGTAAACTTCTTGTCTTCCTTCCACCATGAGGCCATCAACCGGCTGGTATCATGGAATTTGTAGAACTTCACAATGAATTTTGTGTTCAACGGCTCCTCTGGGTCCACGAGTTAGTAATAATTTTTGACTTCTGTCAAGAGGAACACTCTGACACAACCACCATTCTCATCATTGATCAAGAATTTATGTGTGTCTGTATGATCAATTAACCACTTCAAAACCTCAATGCATGGGAAAACTGGAGTTCTACAGGCTACCATGTGTAAGTATGATCGTTGGATATTTGGGAAGACCTTGTCATTGAGTGCCCTTACATATCGGTTGTTGTGTGGGATACACTCTGGGTACTCCTTTAGACTGATTCTGTTGAGTAGGTCTCCCCACTATGGGAGCATTACTTTGGACCCAGTGTTTTCTTCTGTATCGCCGATGACCGAAGGTCATACAAAATTTTTCTTTGTTGAGGTTTTAATGATTGGCTCCACCCTGGGAGCGTACTCCAACTGCCTCACAGTCCTAGGAGAAGAACCTTCACCTTTTTTTGCTTCCTTTAGATTAGGTGCTCTCAACGAGTGCCTTGTCGTTGGTTTTCTTGGAGGTATTTTCCCTACAACTAGAAGATAGCTAGATATTGTGCGAAAATTCAAATGCATATCACAAATCACGACTGTCGAATTGATAAAATTTAACACATACCTATGTTGTTTTTTTAACCTGGTTTTGATAACCTAAGAATTGACACAGTCTTGAGATGCTTGCTGTGCTTCCTCGAATTCTTAGGAATTCGAACTCGTGCACAGAATGAAAGTGTTCAAAGCCATTATAGTGATTTAAATAGGGATGAAATTACCTTGTCACATCAGCCATTCAATTCAGGTTATGAGTGTAGTTCTATAAAATCTTTCGCTAGATCTTCAAATACGTTTAAAATTAAATTCGATTATAGGTTTACGGTGCAGGCGCAGGTTGTAACGTGGCCTATCGGTGAATTCAACTTGTTGTTGTTCAATTGGTGCACGGGGTAGAAACAAATGAGGGATGAAGCATTAACTGATCTATTTAATGTCAGAATCGTATCGTATCTCGTGCCGAAAACATCCCATTGTTTCACTAGTCCAACTGATGAGTCGGAGGTCAAGGTTTCTCTTTAAACACTTTTCGTTGATATCTACTTGAAAAAGCTCTGACAACGAACGATCTTGTCGTACACATATAACATCGCAAGGTTGAATCAGAGGTGTGAATAGGACACAGGGAACCTTAAGATGACTTAGAACAAAACTAGGTTGTATGACACCCCTATGCAACAAAGACATGCGGCACTCGAGACCGGTGTCTTCATTTACCTGTGTTATTTGGAATCAAGACTTTTTTTAAGCTAATCATTCTAAACCCTGACCCTATATTTCCAACAATGAAAAGTATCAAGGATCAACAATCGAAGATAGACCTACTTAAGTTCTCCCCAATTGACCCTCTCAAAAATTCCCCAATGTAGAAAGTGTATCGGGGGTTGGCGATCGACGATATGTTTAAAGAAGAAAAAATCAATTGTTTTAATCAATTATTGTAACATGGCCTATTCGTGATTTCAACTTCATGTTGTTCAATAGAAGAACAGGGTAGTAAGAAATGAGGGATGAAGCATTAAATGGTCTATTAAATGTTAGAATCTGATCGTATCTCGTTCTGAAAACATCCCATCGTTTCACTAGTCCAGTTGGTGAATAAGAGGTCGGGGTTTCTCTTTAAACATTTTTCATTGATATCTCCTTGTAAAATATTTGACGCCGAACGATCTTTCCATATAGAGCTGACGTGGAAAGGTTGACTCGAAGGTGTGACTAGGACACAGGGAACCTTAAGATGACTCGAGATGAAACTAGGTCATACGACACCCCTGTGTGACAAAGACATGCAACACTCGAGACCGACGTCTTCATTTACCCGTGTTATTTGGAATCATGACTTTTATTAATCTAAACATTCTAAACCCTGACACTATCTTACTGATGTCGAAAAGTATCCAGGATCAGTGATCGGGGATAGACCTACCCAAGTGCTCCTGGATTGACCCTCTCTAAAATTCCTCGATGCCGAAAGTGTATCGGGGGTCGATGATCAACGATATGTTTAACGTAGAAAAAATCAATTGTTTTAACCTTTTTAGATTTCCCCGACCCCGAGCAAGCCCATCAGTCATCGACTATCAGTGTTTTTTAATGGATTTTGTCATTGTCTATCCCTCACGTACTTTGTCAATGCCAATAAGGATCGACTATCTCTTGAATATTCATGGCGAATGACTCACACAAACCACCTCTGCCTTCTACTGATGTCGATGGTGCATCAACGATCGACGATTAGTGTAACTGTGTGGCCACTTTTCCTGCTTGAATTTTTTCGACGCTGAACACAAGCGCGTTAGTTTGAAATGTTAGATGCAGATTCTTAGTTAGAATGCCAAGTTATTTTAGAAATAAGGTTTCATTTAATAGGTTCAAAAAAATCCAACTTGATCGATAACAGTCATGAAAACAAAATAAAAATAAACCACCCCCCATAGTGAACTCAGTTCAGACATTAAAAGAAAAAAAGTGGTACCCAAAAGTGATAGAATTTCATAAGGATTTTAGGGTGTGTTGAGTTCTCAACAAATGGCAATTTACTAAGAAAAAGAAGAATCTTTGTTCCCTCCCTGGGTTTAGCTGATGCAGAAGCTAGTTAAGAACTTAATTGGTTTTTCTTTTATCAATGTCTCTCCTATCCTTGCATTTACAATTCCCCCGCTTCGTGAATCTGGGCCCACCTATGGAGTTTCAACCTTTATTCTCCCTTCATTCCTCTTGACCATGACCCATGCCCCCTTTGGAAAAAATCCGAGTAAAGAATTCACTGGCACCAAGCCTTTTATTTGTCATCATTTACTTATTGAGGTGTTGCTCCGATACCAATGAGTGTCCGTATCCCCGACGGAGTCACCCCAATGTCACATACCTTGCTTCACTGCCATGGAGCATCCATATCCCCGCCGGATTTCTCTCCATACCCTCTCCTACTTTTCACTCATTTGATATAATTGATTTATTTTTGGCAGAGATGCCCCGAGCGAGTGGGAGAGGAGGACATTTGTTATCTGCAAGATGAGATGGTTAAGGTGAAATTCTTCCTAGATCTGTCTAGAGGTATATGTGGCCATTTCCAACTTTCCATATTTCCCTTTAGGTTTTACCAGACCACCAGGCATACGCTTCATCACTTGCCAAGGTCATTTATTTGCAAAGGTCGGATATAAAGCCTTTTTAAGAAAAATGTGATTTTCCCAGCGTTTCTTGTGTTTCATGTAAGCATGAGTCAGGAACAGAGTTTGTTACTCCATATTGATTAAGGTCAACCAATGCCTTGTGGAACAAAACTTTATTGCACAAAAAATACCATACAAAATAAAAATAGAAATAAAGGACTCTGCAATCATCCTACCTAGCACCTACACATAGAATAACATGAAAACACACACACACACACACATTTTTTTTTTAACAGAATATTGTTTTAGGGCTTGTCCATTCACCCGGAGGGCATCGAGTTCTACCCTCATATTTTGCAACCGGTACGTGCCTACCCCAATTTTCTCGGCTACCTGGAAAGGTCCGAGGCATAGATTCTGAAACTTTTAATGTTTTCCCTTCGATTCATTTGCTCTATCCCATTTTAGGACTAAATCTCCAACTTCAAAATTCTTCTCTCTAGCCTTATGCTTATCAAACCATATTTTAACTATCTGCTGACAAGCGACGAAGTTTGATTTTTCTTTCTCCCTTTCTTCTTCCAGCGTGAGGAGGGTATGAATTCTATGTTGAATAAATGATGAGGGTTGTCCTCTATATCCTTGAGAAAGCTGAAGAGATGGAATATATAACCAGTTCGGGAGAATGACTTATTTTTCGTATACTGGAAAGTATGGGGATTTCCTTATATCTTCCTTGGGTATTACTCTATTGGCCCATAAGGCATTATGAAGCAAAATATGCCAATTCATCTGATTGTCTGCAACTGTTTTCTTCAAGATCCTCACTAGGTTCTTATTGGTTGATTCTGCCACTCCATTCCCTTGTGGATAGTAGTTTGCAGAGTATCTGATTATGATTCCTTTGTCTAGAGAAAACTCTGTTAATAGGGTGGAATAAAAGTAAAAAAAATTATCAAAAATAAGAAAGGAAGGCATACTGAACCTTGTGATCAATTGCTGTTCTATGAATTGGATTACCACCTTTTCATTTACGAGAGTCAAAGGAATGGCCTCTGCCCATTTCATGAAATAGTCTGTAGCAGTCAATATGTATCTATGTTGTTTTGAAGAACTTGGGTTAATCTCCCCTATGCCCACCAGTTGGAGTGGGACAACGACTCTCTTTTCCCTCCTCGCGCTTATTTGACAAGTTTTACAATTTCTAGCATATGTATGAGCGTCTTTAAAAAGAGTAGGTTAGTAATAGTTGGCTCTTAGTATCTTGTGAGCGGTGGTATTCCCTGCAAAGTGTCCACCTGCAAGACCATCATGGAGCTCCTTCAGGACCTCATCTTTGTTGTCACATTCGAGAGATATAAAAAGTACCCTGTCATAATTTACGTGAAAAAGCACCTAATTTATGAGGTGATATTGTGTTGATTTCATCCCGAGAGCTCTCCTTTACTTAGGGTTTAGGTTTTTTGGGCAAGTTCTGTGATGTAGGAGATAGATTAGTTTTCCATACCAAGACTCCTACCCTGGGGGAAATTTAAAGCTTCACTACACCATAACACCAATTCATTCTCCCACCCAGAGTCTTCATTTACTTGATCTTGGGCTTCAACGACCAGTTTACACAATCCATGTCCCTTAACCAATTTTGCAGGTTTTATATCTAGGTCAAATTCTTGGACAACTTCCATCCAATTTCCTCTTCTTTCCCCCATCTCCCATTGAGTGAATAGGGATCGAACTGTGGGATGAGGCACAATGACTTTGGTGTGCTTTTTTAGCATGTAAGATCTGAAATGTTTTACTACTTTGTACACCACATAAGCATGTTTGTCTATAGAAGGGTAATTCAGTTCGACCCCTTGGAGATTAGTGCTCATAAATGAGACAAATGCCTCATTCTTTTCATCAACCTTCTGAGTCAATACCGCAACTAAAGATTGGTCGGAGGAAAAAGTATAGAGAAAAAAATATTTTCTAAAGTCGGGACTTCACAACACCTGAGCTTGAGATATTGTAGTCTTTATATTGTTGAAATCATCTTTTCCCTCATCATCCCACTTAAAATCAACATCCTTGTGAATCATATTTTGTAAGGGTTTGATAGTTTTAGCGAAATCAGGGCTGAACTTCCTCACAAAATTGATTTTCCCAAAGAAGGATTGCATAGCCTTTTTGTTGTGGGGTAAGGGAAGTTGAGATTGCCTTAATTTGTTCTGGGTCTATGTGAATTCCTGCTTGAGATATAATATGAACTAGTAATTTCCCTTCCTCAACACCAAAGATAGTTTTCTTAGGGTTTAAAGATATACCATATTTGTACACCTTTTGAAAATATGCGTTAGATGTTGGATGTGATCTTCTCTGTTCTTTGAATACACAATCACATCATCCAAATAGACTACTACAACCTTGTTGATCAATGCCCAAAAATATACGTCCACATCCCTCTCGAAGTTTTCCCCTGCATCGATTAACCCAAAGGGAATGCGTTTATAAGAAAAGGTTCCCCACTTGGTTCTTACTGGGGTGAGTTACTCATTTTAGGAGTACTCAGTGTATGCGGGTTGTCTTGAGAATTATTATCCATGCATGTGGGTTGTTTTGAATCTATAGGCTATGCAAAATATTATATCAGAAATATTATTAGCCATTCATTCACAAGCCCTCCTTCTAGCACCAATTTTGTTGAGGGGTCCTAAATCCATTTAAATCAACAACAGGAATGAAACCCACCACAGAGGCCCAATTAGACTCTGTAGCATTTGATGGTGGAATGGTTCTCCATATCTTTCAATCTAGCCAATTTATCGATGGGCTTTACGTGGTGATTTCCAAGATACATTCCTAAGGAAGTTCCTTCTTCAGTTTAATTGTTCTCTTTTTTTTCTTTTCTCTTATAAGATGAGTCTCATAAAATGATTTGTGTTGGTATAAACCAACTGGTGGAAGGGATTCCTAACTACTGAAGAAGGTTGAGCTTGGGATAGCCCTCATGCTCAAGAATGCAGAAAAATATATTCACACATGTTACAAGCCTAGTACTAATACATTAACTTGCTAGTATTTTAATTATTGACTGAAGTACAATTATCGTAATAAAATACGCATGTAATAAGATGATGGCAATAAAAATAGTTTCCTTAGCTCAAACATTAATCACACATTAACACAACAATTTGATTTCCAGCATTAATAACAAGAACTGCAAAATATATTGAAACATATAATTTATCAATAAATTTAGAAAATCTTACTCGTTATAGCATTAATTATGGAAATAAATTTGGAAGTAGTTCCTCCTCAATCCAATCATATAATGTCTTTGATGAAAAAACAGTATTTTGTCTCAGGTTCTAAACAAGACTTCTCAATTAAGGTGGTTCAGAAATATTTCTTTACAATTCCAAAAATAAGGGTCTTTCCAAAACCATCGACCTTTGCTAAAAGGTCGATCCTCTTATTTATAATGAATCATTAACTAAAAATAGCTACTACAAGTCCAAGTTAAGTGAAACAAATTATCATCGTGTTGCATTATCATCTCTCTATTCTCTAAGAATCATCAAATAGTTTTACTAAATTGGATGACTCTTCTCATATTCCGACCATTTGACGAAGAGTTCCTCGACGCATGAGTTGGCATACGGGAACCTGTGCTGATCCATCGGGGCTGAAAGAATTTATTTCACTTCTACTGCCTATTCTCTATACTTGATTATTTTAAGGCTCAACCACTGCATAACTACTCAAGCCTTAATCAAATGCTCCATGAACTGTTGTACTTGACCTAGTGCCATGCTCGACACCTTTGATATCTTTGTTGTCCACATCGAGTCTTGTTCTGCATGTTGCTTGACTATGTCATGCAGGTCGACAAAGTCTTTGGGTGAGCTGAGTCTTTGGGTGAGCTGAATTCTGGGAGGTCGATTCCTTTCATCTCCTGATTAATCTTTTCCCAGCTCTTTTTGCATTCGGTCCACTTCTCCTGAATCTCCTGCTGAGGTTCATGAGCCATTTTAACCCAGTATTCAACCTCTTTCCTGATTCGATCGATGTTGTTATCCCTTAGAACTTGAATACTGTGCTCTTCATCTTCTCAGTGCTTTTGAATTTCTCTGATGTAATCGATCCTTTCGACTACTTGGTGAGATTTTTCATACCACCTTTCCATGTCCTTATAGGTCGCTAACGCCACAAGGGTGTCTTCTTGGAAATTGACTGTACCTATCGTGAAAAGGTGTCGTTCATTTGTGAATTTGGCATAATAATCTTGGAACTCACTTCTCAAAAACATCGTGGCCTGTGTGCAGTCCTAATAGTATTTTCCAAATGGCACAAATGTGACAACTCCTTAAGTGCAACGGTCAACTCCTTTTCATCCCTCTGTTCTCTATCTAATGGAATCTCTTGAAACAGAGCATTGGGACTTGGGTTGGATGATTTCTCAAGTTCCTCCTCCTCTATAATAGATATTGGGGTTATTAGTGAAACCTTCGAACTTTCCTCATCATCATATATTTTTATCAGGTCAAATAGGGGATTTGGTGCACCTATCCCACCTGGCATCCTTGATGCCTCAAGTTGGGTTGGAATTGTCCCTGATGATCTGATCTGAGGTGATGGAAATTCAGGGTTTTCCGAAACGAAAATTTCTTCAAGTTGCATTGGATCTAATCCAATTGCCTCTCCTCTACTTGTGATTGGGTCATCGGAGGGGATCCTCGTCATCCCTACAAGATCAATGTTATTTCTTAATTGTTCAATGATTCTCTACACCCCTTCTAGCAAGAGAAATCCTCTTCTTTGTGCCTTTGTGGTCTCTGTTGCTCTGACTTCCTTGCTAACTCTGAGGGCCTCTTCAGCCAATTCCTCTATTGTCTCCACCTGCTCATCCATGCTCATATCCTTGAACCTGGTCATGTTTGGGTGGGACATCCTCTGTTCTACCTCTTCCTAGTCTTGAGTCATTCTGTAAAAATTTCATCCTCAAGTTTGTCATGTGTGTATGGCCAACAAGATGATACCTATGAAGCATGTTAGGGAACCAGGACTTTAGGTTCATGCTTGTGAAATCGACATGTCAGGAACCTGAATTCGAGTTGACTCAACCCTTCTTGTTTGTCTTGAGCAATATCTTTTACCAAATAAAACCCTACATGGAAGTCGAAGGGTATGAAATATCGTTTCTTATATTTGACTAGAATGGCGTTATAGACTTGCAGGATAGTCTGATAGAAAATTCCTTCCACGATGTGTCAGTTTGGGATGTGAGTAAGGAGTAGATGAAATGCTTCAATTTCCCCAAACAACTTGATACAGGTTGTGCATTCATCTAAATACCAGTGGCCTACCTTCGCTACCATTTTCTTGGTTGTTGCAGATAGTCTCATGCATTCCTTTTTAAATACAATAAAATAAGTATGGGTGATAAATTCATTGCAAATGAGTGCGTAGGATTTTTTTTACTTGTTTTCCCATAGTATGTTGAATTAAATATGAACAGGGAGCTCCACAACATACCAGCCTAAATTCATGCTGGTGAAGACATTTCTCACACAAATCACATCGAGTAGGTACGAGGCCATGTGGAAAGAAGGTGCTTCCCCTTCTTTCGACGTCTGAGCCTATTGTACACAGATTCTTATTTGCTTGGAAATTATTTCTCCCTAGTTGAAACTTCTTCCAAAGATTGTCACTGTGTATGCCAAGGGAATCCATGCTTCTGAAAAATTGGAGCAATCCTTCTCTCCATACAGTTGGGAGATGGGAGCCATCAAGTAGATGTATGGAAACCTCAAGTTGATTGTCCCATACCAACCATTTCTCCAGTTTGTAAAATTATTTTCCTCCTTCCACCATGAGGCCATCAACCGGTTGGTGTCGTGGAAATCGTATAACTTCACAACGAAGTCTTTGTTCAGTCGCTCCTATGGGTCCCTGAGTTTGTAATACTTCTGGACTTTTGTCGGGAGGAACACTGTGACACACTCACCATTATCATCGTTGATCAAGAATATTTGCACGTCTGTGTGATAGATTAACCACTTCAAAACCTCAATGCCTAGGAAAACTAGAGTTCTACAGGCTACCGTGTGTAAGTATGACCATCGGATATTTTGGAACAAATAGTCATCGAGCACCCTTACATCTGGATCGTTGTGTGGGATGCACTCTGGGCACTCCTCCCGACTGACTCTGTTGAATAGGTCTCCCCACTATGGGAGAATTACTTTGGACCCAGTGTTTTCTTCTGTATCCCCAAAGAGCGGAGGTCGAACAAAATATTTCTTCATTGAGGTTTTAATGACCGGCCCAACCCTGGGAGCATACTCCAACTGCCTCGTAGTTCCAGGAGAAGAACCTTCACCTGTTTATGCTTCCTTTAGCTTAGTTTCTGTCGACGAGCGCCTAGTTGTTGGTTTTCTTGGAGGCATTTTCCCTGCAACTAGAACATAGTTAGAGATTGTGCAAAAAATCAGATGCATATCACAAATCACGATCGTCGAATTGATAAACTTTAACACATACCTATGTTGTTTTTTTAACTTGGTTTTGATAACCTGAGAATCGACACAATCTCGTGATGCTTGATTTGCTTCTTCGGATGCTATGGAATTCGAACTCACGCACATAATGAAAGTTTTCAAAGCTGTTCTATTGATTTAAACATGGATGAAATTACCTTGTCGCATCAACCATTCAATTTGAGTTATGAGTGTAGTTCTATAAAATAATTCTCTAGATCTTAAAATACATTTAAAATTAAATTTGATTGTAGTTTGACGGTGCAGGCGCGGGTTGTAACATGGCCTATCGGTGATTTCAAATTTTTGTTATTCAATCAACACACAAGGTAGGAACAAATGCGGGATGAAGCATTAACTGGTCTATTAAACGTCAAAATCCGATCGTATCTCGTTCCGAAAACATCCCATTGTTTCGCTAGTCTAGCTGGTGAGTCGGAGGTCATGGTTTCTCTTTAAACACTTTTTGTTGATATCTCCTTGCAAAATCTATGACACTGAATGGTCTTTTCGTAAATATTTGACGTGGCAAGACTGACTAAGAGGTGTGACTAGGACACAGGGAACCTTAAGATGAATCAGGATGAAACTATGTCGTACCGATAAAGACATGCGACACTCGAGACCGGCGTCTTTGTTTACCCGTGTTATTCAAAATCGTGACTTTTTTTAACTTAAATATTCTAAACCCAGAACCTTTATTTTTGACACTAAAAAGTATCAAGGATAAACGATCGGTGATAGACCTACCCAAGTGATCCCTGATTGACCCTGTCGAAAATTCCCCGATGTTGAAAGTGTATCGGGGGTCGGTGATCGACGATATGTTTAACACAGAAAAAAATCAATTGTTGTAACATGGCATATCGGTGATTTCAACTTCCTGTTGTTCAATCGCTGCATGGGTTAGAAACAAATGCAGGATGAAGCATTAACTGGTCTATTAAATTTTAGAATATGATCTTATCTCATTTCGAAAAAATCCCATCATTTCGCTAGTCCACTTGGTGAGTCAAAGGTCGAGGTTTGTCTTTAAACACTTTTCGTTGATATCTCCTTGCAAAATATCCGATGTCGAACGATATTTCCATACAAAGATGATGTGGAAAGGTTGACTCGGAGGTATAACTAGGACATAGGGAACCTTTGGATGACTCAAGACAAAACTAGGTTGTATGACACCCCTATGCGACAAAAACACGTGGCACTCAAAACCAGAGTCTTTGTTTACCCATGTTATTCAGAATCAAGACTTTTCTTAATCTAAATGTTATAAACCCTGACCCTGTCTTGCCAACGCTAAAAAGTATCGACAATCGACGATAGACCTAACCAAGTTCTCCCGTATTGACCCTCTCAAAAATTCCCTAATGTTGAAAGTGTATCGGGGGTCGACGATCGACGATATGTTTAACAAAGAAAAATTCAATTGTTTTAACCTTTTTATATTTCCCTGACCTTGCGAAAGCACATCAGTCATCGACTATCGATGGTTTTTTATGGATTTTGTCAATTTCTATCCCTCCTGTACTTTGTTGACATCGATGGGGATCAACTATCTCTTGAATCTTCATGGTGAATGACTCACACAAACCACCTATGGCTTCTATCGATGTCGATGGTGCATCAATGATTAGTGTAAATGTGTGGCCACTTCTCCTGCTTGAATTTTTCCGACGCCGAACACAAATTGCGTTAGCTCAAAATGATAGCTGCAGATTCTTAGTTATAATTCCAAGTTCTTTTAGACAAAAGGTTTCATTTAACAGGTTCAAACAAATCCAACTTGATCGATAAGAGTCATGAAAACAAAATAAAAATAAATCACCCCCCATACTGAACTTAGTTCAGACAGTAAACGAAAACAAGTGGTACCCAAAAGTGATAGAATTTCACAAGGCTTTTAGGGTGTGTTGAGTGCTTAACAAATGGAGATTTATTGGGCAGAAGAATAATATTTGTTCCCTCCCCGAGTTTAGCCGATGCAAAATCTAGTTAAGAACTTAACTGGTTTTTCTTTTATCAGAGTCTCTCTTATCCTTGCGTTTACAATTCCCCCGGTTCATGAATATGGGCCCACCTATGGAGTTTTAACCTTTATTCTGCCTTCGTTCCTCTTGACCATGACCCACGCCCCTTTTTGACAAAATCCAAGTAAAGAATTCACTGGCACCAAGCCTTTTAGTTGTCACCATTTACTTGCTACAATGTTTCTCCACTGCCAGTGAGTGTCCATAGCCCCAGTGGAGTCACCCCGACGTCACAGACCCTTCTCCATTGGTAGCGAGCATCCATATCCCCGATGGATTTATCTACATACCCTCTCCTACTTTTCACTCATTTGATATAATTGATTTATTTTTGGTAGAGATGCCTCGAGCGAGTGGGAAAGGAGGACGACTGTTATCTACAAGATGAGATGGAAGGTGAAATTCTTCCTATCTCTGTTTAGAGGTACATGTGGTCCTTTCCAAATTTCCATATTTCTCTTTAGGTTTTACCAGACCACCAAGCAGATGCTTCATCACTTGCTAAGGTCATTTATTTGCCAAGGTTGGATACAGAACCTTTTTAAGAAAAATGTGATTTGCCCAATGTTTCTTGTGTTGCATGTAAGCGTGAGTCAGGAATATACTTTGTTACTCCGTATTGATTAAGGTCAACCAATGACTTGCATAACACAACTTTATTGCACAAAAAATACCACACAAAATAAAAACAGAAATAAAGGACTCTGTAATCAACCTACCTAGCACCTACACATAGAATAACATGAAAACACACACACATTTGTTTTTTAACAAAAATATTACTTTAGGGATTTTCCATTCACCAGGAGGGTGTAGAGTTCTCCCCTCAGATTTTTCAACCGATACGTACCTGCCCCAAGTTTCTCAGCTACCTGGAAAGGTCAGAGCCATAGACTCTGAAACTTTGAATGTTTTCCCTTTGGTTCATTTCCTCTATCCCATTTCAGGATTAAGTATCCTACTTCAAAATTCTTCTCTATGGCCTTATGCTTGTCAAACCATCTTTTAAATATCTTTTGATGAGCAACGGACTTTTATTTTTCTTTCTCCCTTTCTTCTTCTAGCATGAGGAGGGTATGAATTCTCTGTTGAATAACTAATGAGGGTTGTCCTCTAGATCCTTGAGCAAGCTGAAGAGATGGAAGATATATCTCGTTCAAGAGAATGGATTCTTGTTCATATAACGAAAAGTATGGGGAGTTCCCTATATCTTCCTTGGGTGTTACTCTATCGGCCCATAAGTCATTATGAAGAGAAATATGCCAATTCCTCTGATTGTATGCAACTATTTTCTTCAAGATCCTCACTAGGTTCTTATTGGTTGATTTTTTCACTCCATTCCCCTATGGATAGTAGTTCACAGAGTATTTGATTATGATCCCTTTATCTAGAGAAAACTCTGTTAATAGGGTGGAATAAAAATAAGAGGAATTATAAAAAACAATAATGGAAGGCATACCAAACCTTGTGATCAGTTTTTGTTCTATGAATTGGATTACCACCTTTTCATTTACGTGAGTCAAAGGGATGGCCTCTGCCCATTTATGAAATAGTCCATAGCAGTCAGTCTGTATTTATGTTGTTTTGAAGAACTTGGGGTAATATGCCCTATGACATCCAACCCCCATTGCTTGAATGGTCTGGATATAGTCATCGGTTGGAGTGGGACAGTCACTCTCTTTTCCCTCCCCGAGATTATTTGATAAGTTTTACAGTTTTAGCATATGTATGAGTGTCTCTAAATAGAGTATGCCAGTAACAATCGACTCTCAGTATCTTGTGAGTGGTGGTATTCCCTGCAAAGTGTCCACCCATAGGACCATCATGGATCTCCTTCAGGACCTTCTCTGCATCATCACATTCGAGACATCTCAAAAGTACCCCGTCATAATTTACACGAAAAAGCACCGAATTTATGAGGTGATATTGTGTCGATTTCATCCTAAGAGCTCTCCTTTCCTTAGGGTTTAGGTTTTTCGGGCAAGTGTCCTAATGCAAAATATATATTAGTTTTCCATACCAAGACTCCTACCCTGGGGGAACATATAAAACTTCACTACACCATAACGCAAATTCATTCTCCCACCTAGAGTCTTCATTTACTTAATCTTGGGCTTCTGCAGTCAGTTTACACAATCCATGTCCCTTAACTAGTTTGGCAGGTTTTATATCTAGTTCAAATTATTGGACAACTTCCATCCAATTTTCTCTTCTTTATCCCATCTCCTATTGAGTGAATAAGGATCGGACAATGAGATGAGGCACAATGACTTTGGTGTGATTTTTTAGGATGTAAGATCTGAAATGTTTTACTTCTGCATAAGCATGTTTGTCTATAGAAGGGTAATTCAGTTCAGCCCCTTGGATATTAGTGCTCATAATTGAGACTTGCACCTCATTTTTTTCATCATCCTTCTGAGTCAATACTGCAACTAAAGATTGGTCGGAGGAAAAAGTATAGAGAAAATTATATTTGCTAAAGTTGGGACTTCGCAACACCTAAGCTTGAGATATTGCGGTCTTGATATTGTTGAAAGCATCTTTTCGCTCATCATCCCACTTAAAATCAACATCCTTGTGAATCATTTTTTGTAAGGGTTTGATAGTTTTAGCGAAATTGGGGGTGAACTTCCTCACAAAATTGAGTTTCCCAAAGAAGGATTGCATAGCATTTTGTTGTGGGGTAAGGGAACCTGATTTATTTCCTTAATTCATCCTGGTTCTATGTGAATTCCTTCTTGAGATATAATATGACCTAGTAATTTCCATTCATCGACACCAAAGATAGTTTTCTTAGGGTTTAAAGATATACCATATTTTCTACACCTTTCGAAAATCTGGGTTAGATGTTGGATGTGATCTTGTTTTTTCTTTGAATACACAATCACGTCGTCCAAATAGACTACTACAGACTTGTTGATCAATCCCTGAAAATCTACGTCCATGGTCATCTCGAAGGTTTCCCCTGCATTGATTAACCCAAAGGGCATGCATTTATAAGAAAAGGTTCCCCACTTGATTCAGAAGGTAGTTTTCAATCGGTCTTCCTCTGAAACTAGAACTTGGTTGTAACCCGAAAAACCATCTAACAGGGAGATAATTTCAGAACCAGACACGGTCTGCAAGAGTTCTTCCATTGGTGGGACTAGGTAGCTATCATTTTCTGATGCTCTATTGAGGTCTCTAAAATCCACACACAGGGGAATTTCTCCAGACGTTTTCTTGACAAGAACCAAATTTGCTACCCAGGCGGAGTGTCTAACTTGAAAGATAATTTTGGCATCTAGTATTTTCTTTAACTCTTGATACATGAGGGGTTCCAGAGATGGGTGGTACTTCTGGAGCTTCTGTTGGAAGGGTTTTACTCCAGATTTTAATGAGATTGTGTGTTGGATAATGCGAGTTTAATAAGTTTTAAGATCTCGGTAGGACCACGCAAAAAATATTGATATTCTCTGAAAAGTTTGAGATAGGATTTCCTTTCTTCTTTAGACATTATCTTGCCTAGATTTATATTTTTAGGATTTTTCGGGGTTCCTATATTTATAGTCTCGTACATGGGACACAAACTCTCAGTCTTTGTGTTTGTTGACCCTTTAAATATTTCCCTTAAGTCAAAGAGGTTCTCCAAATTGGCTACCCCTTTCGGTGTCATGTGAAACTTTGGTTTGTTACTCGAGTGATCTATTTCACCTCTTTGTTCATGGGAATCAATTTCTACTAGTCTCTCTTGAAATACTTCATCGTCAATATCCAGGTATTTAAAATTTTCTTGATTGGTTAGGAATTCTATAATATGTTCATCTCCTTCAAATACCCTCCAATTAGAAATATTTTTGGGTATTGACGATTTGTAGAGTAGTTCCACAGTGAACCGGGAGGCTTCATAGTCTTGTAAAGGAGATAGCCTCGAGGAAGCAGTGGCTAGGGAATCAACAAGAGTATTCTTTGTCCTGGGAATCGTTGTTATATTGAAGGCCTCAAAATGTTCTATTAGCATGTGCACTTCCTATTGATAATTCCTCAGGTGCGGAGAGTTGTAATTTATAGTATTCTTTACTTTCCAAATGATAATTTCAGAGTCCCCAAAATTTTTAGTTCTTTAACACTTAAGTCTATGGTTTCTCTAGTCCTTGCACTTAAGCTTCATATTTGATAGTATTATTAGTGCATTCGAATTCTAGTCTACAGGATAGGAAATTTTGTTTCCCCTTTGGGTCAATGAGGATACATCCTAGTCCTGGCCCTTCTTGAAATTTAGACCCATCAAAGTACAAGGTCCAAACTTGTGAGAAAAAATCATTAGCTTCTCCATGCCTACTAACTTCCTCCTCTCCAATAATTTTGTTTGTGGTTTCCAACATAGGTTCTTGACAAAAGAGGATTTCTTCCATCGCTACCAGTAGATTTACTTGAAAAGTCATTTCGGAATTTTGAGTAAGAGGTACATCAGATGAGAGAGGGGAGAAATTGTCGAAATCAGAATCGTAGGAGTAGTTGCCTAGCACGGGGAAATCTATCAACGAGGGTTCATTGAGGGCTTCTAAATTGGTGACAGTATGTTTGAGATACCTTTCCATATCGATCTTAATAATGTTTTTGTGTCCTTTTAATGGCAACCAAAGGTGAACCCAGTCTATGCTAAAGTATCCATTCAACTTCTCGGACCAATATCGACAAAGTAACAATCCCTAAGATTCTGGTATATCCACTACAATGATGTCAATTACTTGAATAAATTTTGGGTGTGTAGCCATTCTGATCATGACATCCTTGAGTTCCCCAATAACTTTCACCTAAGTTCTATTTAGTTGTATAATGTGTTTATCACTTTTGAGCGGGACTACGTTTAATTTCCTATAGATAGATAATGGCATGACATTAGAGGATGCCCCTGAGTCAACTAAACAATTATGGAGGTTTCTGTTGAAGACTTCAAATGTTAAAAGGAAAGGTGGGACAAAAGGCTTTCCTTTTTTATCTACCAAGCAAGTGTTCACATTTGATTTATCTTTTAGGTTTGTGGGAACTGGGGTTTCCCCCTGGTCAGTTCTTGTTATAGGGGTTTCTACTGACTTTAAGACTTGTAACAGAAAATCCTTTTGTTGGAAAATTCTACACTTGTCCATGACCAACACATTTGCCTTCAATATTTTTAAATCTTCTACTATGTTGTATTCTAGGTTGGGTTATTCCCGTGTATGGAAGTTTATAGGATTTCTTTGGGGGAAAAAACGTGCTTTCAAGTGATTGGTTTTTTGTTTTCCTCTCGAAGTTGGACAATGGTAAGGTCATTTGAGACCGGTTGACCCTTACTTTGTGTTTGTATAGCCAAAATCTCAGTGGGTGGTTCTTGAACCTCAAATATATCTAGAAGACATTGGCAAGTCAGGATCCCATGACAACATGGTTGTTCCTTCCGAAAGGTCAACTTCCTCCTGATCAACAATATTTACTGTTGAGCCGCTTGATTTTTTAGTAAGAGAAACATCGTCTAGGAACCGATTGGCCATCAAATTCATGGCATGCACCCATTCTGGACAGTCTCTTTTAGAATGTTTCTCTTGATGGTATGTACAGAAAGAGTCGGATACTACATTACCCAGGTCAATGTTTAAGTTGGTTGAGTGAGGTTCAATCATTTTGAAAGGTGAGTTTCTCTTGAAAAAGGTTTTATATGGCCTTTGACCTTGATTCCCTTCCCCGACACTTCTTTTCATGTCTACGATTTCATTTGACAATTTCTTTATCATCCATTGTAGGTCTTCTATGTCTCCACTTCCTTTTTGAGGACCTTGTTCTATTTTTTTTTCCTAGGAGTCTAGCCAACAAGAGTCCTCTCTTGGGTGGAGGTTGAGCTTCCTTCTTAACTAGTGAGACCTGGCCCTCTTTACATCCCTTCATTTGGAATTCAATTTTTTTGGCTTCCTCGAAATTTTCAGCTAGGGTATGCTTGGCATCCCTTTTTACAAACATGGAAATAGAAGCAGGGAGAGTGTTATCATATACCTCAATTTGCAACTCCTCAGTGGGTTTAGATTTGGGTTGAAACTTGTTCAGGATAGTGGTAGATCATTGATTGAATTCTTTAACATTTTCTTTTGAACTCATGGTGGAGGCGAACAATTCAGCCATTAAAGCTCTTGTAGTGGTTTCTTCTGCAAATTTGTCTAAAACATCCTTTTAAAACTTCGTCCAACTAGTTATGGACCCTACAGGCAGGTTAAAATACCAGGTGGAGGTTGAATTCTTAAAGGCATAGGGAAAAACTCTGCAAACTAAGTCCTCATGTTGGACATTCATCAGTCTAATAATTAGTATGAACTTTTTAATATGGTCTTCAGGCAATCTAGAGGTTTCAAGGTCAAACTTGGGAAGTAACTTTTCTAGAGGCTGAGGGAGGTTATGTACCCGTCTGGGGATTACTAGAGAATCTATGGCCAACAAAGGTTGATTATCTTGTGGTGAGTTTCCCATTTTTTCATTATGATCATTGTTATCCTCCATGTCATCTGACTCCGAAGCTGAGTGATCTGAGTTAAACCCTTCCTCGTCAGATTCAAAATCGCTAGGCTCAGAGTAGTTACCAGTTGGTGTTTCAGGGATCAAATTAAGGGGATTATCGATCTCGATGAGGGAAAAATCTATCAGGTCTTCTACTATGTGAACAAAAACCTGGTCGGGGGTGTTGACCACTGGTCTTCTTACTCTTTTTCTATGAGGAAGTAATAGAGCTAAGGGTAATGATACAATTTGTTAGGTGTAAGTTCTTGTGATTCTTTTGAACTGGTTCAACTCCTTGTCAGGAAGAACGTAAGATATTTTAGAGAATAGATGTTCTTCCTCTTTCTGGGGTGAGTTACTCATTTCAGGAGTACTCAATGTATGTGGGTTGTCTTGAGAATGACTAGCCATGCATGTGGGTTGTTTTCAATATTTAGTCTATGTGAAATATTATATCAGAAATATTATTAGACATTCATTCACAGACCCTCCTTCTAGTGCCAATTCTATTGAGGGGTCCTAAATCGCTTTAACTCAAAAACAAGAACCAAACCTTCCACGGAGTCCCAATTAGAATCTCTAGCATTTGATGGTGGAATGGTTCTCCAAATATTTCGATCTAGCCAATTTATCGATGGGCTTTACGTGGTGATTTCTAGGATACTTTCCTAAGGAAGTTCCATATTCAGTTTAACTGTTCTCTTTTTTTTTTTTTTTCTTTTATAAGATGAGTCTAATAAAATGATTTGTTCTGGTATAAACCAACTGGTGGAAGGGATTCCTAACTACTAAAGAAGGTTGAGCTTGGAATAGCCCTCGTGCTCAAGCATGCACAAAAAGATATTCACACTTGTTACAAGCCTAGTACTAATACATTAACTTGTTAGTATTTCAATTATTGACTGAGGTACATTATCGTAAGAAAATATGCATGTAATAAGATGATGGAAAGAAAAATAGTTTCCTTAGCTCTAACATTAATAATACATTAACAAAACGATTTTATTTCCATCATTAAGAAAAAGAACTGCAAAATATATTGAAACAAATAACTTATCAATAAATTGAGAAAATCTTACTCGTTACAGCAACAATTATAGAAATCAAGTTGGAAGTAGTTCCTCCTCAATCCAGTCATATAATGCCTTTGATGAAAAAAAAAGATTTTGTCTCAGGTCCTAAACATGACTTCTTAATTAAGGTAGTTTGGAAATAGTTCTTTACAATTCCAAAAATGAGGGTCTTTCCAAAACCATCGACCTTTTCTAAAAGGTCAATCCTGATCTTATTTATAATGAATCATTAACTAAAAATAGCTACTACACGTGAAAGCTAAGTAAAACAAAATATCACCACATGGCACTTCCATCTCTTTGTTCTCTAAGAATCATCAAATAGTTTAATTGCAGTCAATGACTCTTCTCATATTCCAACCATTTGATGAAGAGTTCCTCGCATGTGTTGGCATACAGGAACCTGTGTTGGTCCATCGAGGCTGAAAGAATTTCTTTCACTTCTACTGCCTGTTCTCTGTACTTGATTATTTTAACACTCATCCATTGCAGAACTACTCGAGCCTTAATCAGATGCTCCATGAACTAATGTACTTGACCTAGTGCGATGCTCGCCACCTTTGATATCTATGTTTTCCACGTCGAGTCTTTTTCTGCATGTTGCTTGACTATGTCATGCAGGTCGACAAAGTCTTCGGGTGAGCCAAATTCTGGGAGGTCGATGCATTTCATCTCCCGATTAATATTTTCCCATCTCTTTTCGCACTTGGTACACTTTTCCTGAATCTCCTACTAAGGTTCTTGAGCCATTTTAACCCAATATTCAACCTCTTTCCTAATCCGATCGATGTTGTTATCACTTAGCACCCGAATAATGTGCTCTTCGACATCTCGACACTTTTTCATTGTGCTGATGTAATCGATCCTTTCGACTACTTGGTGAGATTTTTCATACCATCTTTCCACGTCCTTGCAGGTCGCTAGCACCATAAGGGTTTCTTCTTTGAAATCGGCTATACTTGTCATGAAAAGGTGTCATTCATTTGTGAATTTGGCATAAGCATCTTGGAACTCACTTCTAAAAAACAACGTGGCCTATGTGGAGTCATGACGGTATTTTTCCAAATGGCATAGATATTACAAATCCTTAAGTGCAGTGGCCAAATCCTTTTCATCCCTCCTTTCTCTATCCAGTGTGGCATCCGTGATGGCCATCCCTGCACCGATAAGCTCATAAGTAGTGGTGTGTTTTGTCCTGAGCAGGTTCTCCTCTGTAGTGATGAGAATCGAGATATCTAGCGTGAGCCTTCTCTTCTTAGTGGTCCTCATCATGATGTAATTTCTCTTTTTGTCATAGGAAATCACTTGTATGTCGGAGACCTCAACAATAGGTTCAAAGATTTGTTGTTCTCCCTAGGTTAGAGTGTTTCCCAGGTTCCTGACTGTGTGTATCCATTCTAGGATTGGTTCCCAAACTTATTTCATATGTCCCAATGGATCGAACTCCATTTTTTGTTCATCGATTGGTGAGGTATCGACCAAAACTAAAGAACCAGGGGTAGGTTCGGTACTTACTTGGTAATCAATTGTCGAAGTGTCGATTTCTTGTTGTGGAACTTCCTCTTTCTGACCACTCGATCCTAGCTCATCCTTTGAGTTTTTTTTTGGGGTCCTTGGTAGGTCAAGGAACTTAGTGTCTAATGCACTTTAGACCTCTTAGTCGCTCTATAGAAGCTCTTGAAACAGAGCATTGGGACTTGGGGTGATGCTTTCTCAGGTTCTTTCTCCTCTATAATCAGTACTGGGTTGTCAGTGAAACCTCCAAACTTTCCTCATCATCATATATGGTTATCAGGTCAAACAGGATATTTGGTGCACCTATCCCACCTGACATCCTTGATGCCTCAATTTGGGTTGGAACTGTCCCTAATGATCTGATTTGAGGTGTTGGAAATTCAGGGTTTTCTAGAACGGTAATTTCTTCAAGTTGCATTGGCTCTAAGTCACTTGGATCTCCTCTGCTTGTGATTGGGTTGTCCAAGGGGATCCTTGTCATCTCTACAAGATCAGGAGCATTTTTTAATTGGTCAATGATTCCCTGCGGCCCTTTTAGAAAGAGAAATCCTCTTCTTTGTGCCTCTATGGTCCCTACTTCTCGGACTTCCTCCCCAACTCTGAGGGCCTCTTGAGCCAATTTATCTATTTTCTCCACCTGATTGTCCATGCTCATAGAATTGAACCTGGTCATGTTTGGGTGGGCCATCCTCTGCACTACCTCCTCCTAGTCCTGAGCACATTCTGTAAAAATTTCATCCTCAAATTTATCATGCGCGTATGGCCAATAGGCTTATACCTGTGAAGCATGTTGGGGAACCAAGCCTTTAGTGTCATGCTTGCGAAATCATCCAGTTGAGAACCTGAATTCAAGTTGACTCAGCCCTTCTTGTTTTCCTTGAGCAGTATCCTTTACCAAATAAAACCCTACATGGAAGTCGTAGGGTATGAAAGCTCGTTTCTTGTCTTTTACTGGCATGGCGTTATAGCCTTGCAGGATAGTTTGATAGCAGATTTCCCACGATGAGCCGGTCTCGGACATGAGCAGGGAATAGATGTGGTTCTTTGGTGGCCCTAATTACCCTGATATAGGTTGTGCGTTCATTTAAATACCAGTGGCTTACCATCGCTACCATTTTCTTAGCTGCTGCGGATAGTCTCGTGCATTCCTTTTTAAATACAATAAAATAAATACAAGTGATGAACTCATCAAAAATGAGTGCATGGGATTTTTTGTACATGTTTTCCCATAGTATTCTGAAGTAAACGTGAATAGGGAGCTCTGCAACATGCCAGCTTAAATTCATGTTGGTGAAGACATTTCTCACACAGATCACATCGAGCAGGTACGAGGCCATGTAGAAAGAGGGTGCTTCCCCTTCTTTCGACGTCTGAGCCTGTTGTACATAGATTGTTAGTTGCTTGGAAATTATTGCTCCCCAGTTGAAGCTACTTTTAGATATCGCCACTGTTTATGCCAAGGGAATCCATGCATCCAAAAACTTGGAGCAGTCCTTCTCTCCATATAGTTGGCAGATGATAACCATCAAGTAGATGTATGGATCCCTCAAGTTGATTGTCCCATACCAGCCATTGCTCTGGTTTGTAAACTTCTTGTCCTCCTTCCACCATGAGGCCATCAATCGGCTAGTGTCATGGAATTCGTATAACTTCACAACAAATTCAATGTTTAGCTGCTCCTCTGGATCCCCGAGTTTGTAAAACTTCTAGACTTCTGTCGGGAGGAACACTTCGACACACCCACCATTCTCAGCATTGATCAGGAATTTATGCGTGTCTGTGTGATCGATTAACCACTTCAAAACCTCAATTCCTGGGAAAACCATAGTTTTGTAGGCTACCATGTGTAAGTATGGTCATCGGATATTTGGGAACACCTGGTCATCAAGTGCCCTTACATATGGGTCGCTATGTGGGATACACTCCAGGTACTCCTCCCGACTAATTCTGTTGAATAGGTCTCCCCACTATGGGAGAATTACTTTGGACCAAGTGTTTGCTTCTATATAGTCGAAGACCGAAGGTTGAACACAAGATTTTTTCGTTGAGGTTTTAATGACTGGCTCCACCCTGGGAATGTACTCCAACTGCCTCGCAGTCCCAAAAGAAGAACCTTCACCTGTTTCTACTTCCTTTAGCTTAGGTGATATCGGCGAGCATCTAGTCATTGGTTTTCTTGGAGGCATTTTCCCTACAACTAGAACATAGTTAGAGATTGTGAAAAAAATCAGATGCATATCACAAATCATGACTGCCGAATTGATAAACTTTAACACATACCTCTAATGCTTGTTTAACCTGGTTTTGATAACCTTATAATCAACATAGTCTCGAGACGCTTTCTTTGCTTCTTCGGATGCTCTGGAATTTGAACTCATGTGCATAATGAAAGTTTTCAAATCTATTCTAGTGATTTAAATAGGGATGAACTTACCTTGTCACATCAGCCATTCAATTCTAGTTATGAGTGTAGTTCTATAAAATCTTCCGCCAGATCTTCAAATACAAAACTAGGCCATACGACAACCCTATGTGACAAAGACACACAACACTCGAGACTGACGTCTTTGTTTACCCATGTTATTCTGAATTAGGAATTTTCTTAAGCTAAACATTCTAAACCCTGACCTTATCTTGATGATGCTGAAAAGTATCAAGGATCGACAATCGACGAAAGACCTACCCAAGTGCTCCCGGATTGACCCTCTCGAAAATTCCCAGATGCCGAAAGTGTATCTGGGGTCGACAATGGGAGATATGTTTAATGTAGAAAAAATCAATTGTTTTAACCTTTTTAGATTTCCCCGACCCGAGAAAGCACATCGGTCATCGACTATCGGTGGTTTTTTATGGCTTTTTTCAATGTCTATCCCTCCTGTATTTTGCATATGTCGATGGGGATCGACTATCTCTTGAATCTTCATGGAAAATGACTCGTGAAAACCACCTCTGCCTTCTACTGATGTCAATGGTGCATCGACGATCAATGATTAGTGTAATTGTGTGGCCACTTTTTCTTCTTGAATTTTCCCGACACTGAACACAAGCACATTAGTTCGAGATGTTAGATGCAGATTATTAGTTAGAATGCCAAGTTATTTTAGATAGAAGGTTTCATTTAATAGATTCAAACAAATCTGACTTGATCGATAAGAGTCATGAAAACAAAATAAAAATAAACCACCCCCCATAGTGAACTCAATTCAGACAGTAAAAGAAAACAAGTGGTACCCAAAAGTGATAGAATTTCATAAGGATTTTAGGGTGTGTTGAGCGCTCAACAAATCTATGGCTGAGATTGAATTCTCTCTTGCCACCATGTACCTATCTCCAAACATGACACGTGGTCCATTATCCACTGTTGTGGGTGAGGAAATCCCTCCTACGGACTAGCACTAAGGGTTTTATCATGTATGCATAAATGACCTAAATATTCTTACTTTTTACCATCATCCAATGCCTAGACCCCCATTACTCATATGTAAATACAAGGCTCAAGAGATTAAGTTGACGTAACTTATTCTTCATGTTTGATGTCGATCCCTTTTTTCCCTTGGTC
>JASDQU010103179.1:76913-88156 GCA_032191745.1 Picea mariana | reverse complement strand
ATATCGGAAAAACCTTGAAGATAAAGGATGTCTTGTATGTACCCGGTTTGAATAAAAATCTCCTCACCATCTCATCATTGGAAGAGAAAGGATTCAGAGTCACTTTTATTGATGGTGAAGTTCTCATGTGGCCAAGAGGAAAGACTCTTGATTATGATATTATGATTGGTGTCCAAGAAGGAGGCCTATACAAGTTAAAGGGACACTTAGATTTAGCATTAATGCACAACATAGTAAATCCAAGTGAAATATGGCATATAAGGTTCGCTCACTTACACTACAAAGAATTATCAATCGTAAGTTGGATGGTAACAAGTTTGCCAAAGATTTGGGTGGATCATGAAGGAACATGCAAGGGATGCGCACAAGGAAAGAACGTGAAGAATCTGTTTCCATGCAGTGACAACAAAGCCAAAGTATTTTTGAACATCGTGCATTCAAAAGTGTGTGGACCGATGTCAACCACTTCACTTAGCGGGAATGTATAGTATGTTTCATTTATAGATGATTTCTCACGTAAGACATGGATTTATTTCTTAAAATCAAAAGGTGAAGTATTTAGCAAATTCAAAGAATTCAAATCTCTTGTAGAAAATATTTCTGAAAGGAAGATAAAGATTCAAAGGTCAGATAATGGAGGAGAGTTCACCTCAGATGACTTCAAAACATTCTTTAGAGAAGTTGGGATTAAGAGGGAGATCTATGTTGTGGGTGGGAAATCCCTCCTACGGACTAGCACTAAGGGTTTTATCATGCATGCAGAAATGACCTAAAGATTCTTACTTTTTACCATCATCCCATGCCTAGACCCCCATTACTCATATGTAAATACAAGTCTCAAGAGATTAAGTTGATGTACCTTATTATTTGTGTTTGATGTCGATCCATTTTCGCGCTTGGTCGTTCTTTGACTGAAACTCTCCTCCCAATGCTGACCTGCATTCACTAAAGACAAACAAAGAACTCCACATGCATTTGATCTATGAACTAACGGGTTAGAGATTTAATCAATCATACAATCAATATTCCAATAATGACAATCTCATATGGCGGGAAGGGAAAAACAATTCTTTTATTAACTTCACAATGATACCTTACAATGATAAAGCCGACTACTGCTCCTCGATCCTGGTCCTGGGCTCTTCTTCCACTGTCTTCCAACTGCTTTGCTCTATACTTCTCTTTGTACAAGGATGGCTAAAGGTTGGGACAAAGGGAATGCTCAATCAAGTATAGTTTATTTACTATGATTCCCCCTTTCAAATGGGACCCCTACCCCTTCTTTTATAGGTTAGAAGGAGCTAGGTATTTGGTCAAATGTCCGGCCATGCATGGCTGAAAGGTTTAGTTAACTTACCCAAATTTGTGTGTTTCGTCGGAAAATTTCCTTTTTTCGTGCTTTTGTAGGTACACGCGGGTTGTCTTGGGTCAGCTAGCGTGTACACACGTGCAGTAATGGATCAAGGCACGTGGGCCTTTATAAAAGGGGTTTTTAAGAAGAGTTGTTCAGCAGTGTTTTGGCAAAGAAGGAATCTGAGATGGCCTGATGCTAGGTCAGAAGAGCATATGACGGTCGAAATACAATAACAATCTTCACCGATGTGCTGAACAAGTGAGCCCAGGGACTAGAAATCAGGAGGTGTCGTTTGAAAAATAATAATTGTCTCATCGAGGCGGGCATACCCATGCTCGGGATAAAATAAAATCATGGCTACCAATCAAATACACTGTAGATCCATGTCATATAACTATATAAATTGTAGCCGCGAACAATACACAATGGAGCTACATCTCGAAATCAAAAAGATATACATGTAGAGTATCCATCTTCTAGAAGTTGATAAGGCCTGATGGCTGGAGATGAGGTCTTCAGAGCTCGAGCAACAACTTCAAAATCTTCAAAATTCGGGTAGGAGGACACAGCTCTATGTAGCAAGAACAACTTCCTAAGGTCATATTAAATCCCAGGGTTTGACGAACAAATGAACCAATGTGATTTATCCAAGGGAAACTCATTATGTTGCCAATAAAAAGAAAATACTTTTCCCTTCCTCTTTTTGGGGTATATTTGATTTTTTTTTGTCTTTTTCAATAATTTTGGAAAAAAAATAAAAGAATGTTATGTTACAAAGGAGGGATGAGTGTTGCAAACATACAAGTTCGAGGTGCAAGGACAAGACTAATGTTCAAAGTAAGGACACTCGAGAAAAATCCTCCAGGGGCCAAAGGTGTCAAGACGTAGAGGCAAAGTGCTACAGGGCTTGTGTATAAGGCATGTTTTAGATGGTTCAGTTGAGAGCAACATGGAGTCGGCATTAGGCCAAAGACATAGGTATGCAAATGCGATTAATAAAACACATAATGGTAACATCCTTCGATGTAAGTTTAATGAGCCCAGAGAAGGTAAGCTCAACGGTTTTTCATATTTAGAGAGTCTGACAAACATAAAAGGAGACTCCACTGGGGTACCTTTTTCAAAGGTAGTCTAGTCGGTTCGAAAAAGGGGTAAATTGGCACCGAAAAGATGTCTATTCAAAACCATTTTAACGAGTGTGATAAAGACAATATCACTCGGCCATTTTTTCATTTTTAAGGAGTCTGAAAAAAGCTTAACTATGGACTCCGTCAAGAATGTTCTTCTGGACCATTTTAACGAGTGTGAAAGAATAAGGTCACTCGACGATCTTTTCAATTTTAGGGAGTCTAAAAAGAGCTTAACTATGGACTCCATGGGGGTTCCTTTTTCATACATTTAGACCATCTGGCCCGAAAAAGGGTTAAAATGATACCTGGGGGTACTCTTCTAGAGAACTGAAGTTCCTTAGAGTATACCTTTGTTCGTACAGTTGACTATTTGGACCGAAAAAGGGGTAAACTACCGCTGGATAGACGTGACTTCAAATTTCAGTTTAACAAGTGTGAAAGACCACAAGATTGTTCAGCAATATTTTCATGTTTAGAGGGTCTAAAAAGAACTTAAAAGAAGACCCGTTATGTTTTTTGGGAGTCTCGAGGGTGAGGTCAAGAGTGAAAAGGAATCATGCAAATGAGGCTCAAACTCGTAATCAGGAAAAAACTATGGAGGAATCCCGAGCCTATAGTCGTTAGTGACAGCATGGACACCGTCATGCAACCAGCATCTACCTAGGGCATCCATGTTATGGTAGGCTCTACCACCAAATTACGACACTTCTAAAGCAGTAATGAGGTTTCTGTGTCGCAACTTGGTGGGATCAATCCTATGGCAAAGCGAAAAAGAAAACGAGATGCAGAAAGTAGGGGTGGAATCCTGACTTAAATGCAACGAGCTGAAAAAAATGACTTTTTACCAAAGGACCGTCCAAATGCCCAGATCTCAAAAACATTCCAAATACCCAAAGCAATACCTCCCTTGATCATCCAAAGAAAACTCTTGAACCATCTTAAATGATTTTCAGTTTAGAAAAAATGACAAAAGGGTCCGAAAATTGACAAAAAGGGCCCAAAAACTCTATAAATAGAAGCTGGCAACTCATTATCACCATTGTTAATTCAGAAATTGACTAAAAGCCAAAATTGCCCCTTTGTGAAAAGAATTGATTCTAGGAGCTTCGGTGGATGAAACAACCATTTGCTTGGACCAAGTAAGTATAAACTCTCTCCTCTTGCAATTTAAATCTTTATTTATGCTTTTAGTTTCAAGTTTTGGGGGGGCATCGACCCTCAAAAGGTCGGCCCTAGGTCCACGTGGGCTGTCTTATGACAGGCCGCGTGTACACTCGGGCAGAGGAAAAAATTCACGTGTGTACACACGACTGTCATCATTACAGCCCGCATGGACCCTTTATTTAATGGAAAAAAAAAATTAAAAAGTAAGGGTTAACCCTCCTGAACTTGGTTTTTTGCAGGATGTATGTTCACTGGAGGGAAAGAGAGCATGAGGAGATTAGTGAGTTGGTCGGGGAAGACCCCGATGTTGTTTCTACCTTAATGCAATGTGGGATGCTCAAGTTCTTCCTATGTCCTTTTATGCGAGAATAACCTAGGCTACTGAATTCCTTGGTTGATTACTGGCATCCCGATGCAGAGGCTTTTATGTTAGAGGGGTAGTCACTGGTGCCTACTACAGAGGACATATATTTTTTGACTGGCCTCTCCAGGAGAGGGGAACCAATCAATTTCTGGACATTTCCTTCGGGGCCTCATAACATATCGGAATTGATAGGACTTTATTGTGAGGCTGGTACAGACTGATAGAGCTCTCAGGTGCCAATAAGCAAGATCATCGATTTATCACTGCAGGTGATTGTGTTGCTTATTGGGTGGATGATTGGTTCTGCAGCTCTACATTAGGCGTCCCGTGCACAGATGAACTGTGAAACCCAATGCTTAAATGCACAGATATTTGACTGGAGCACTACACTGCTGGATTCTATGAAGAGGCAACTGACAGATTGTCGGTTGCGGACGCAGAGGAACTTTGGGTTTGGGACGATTCTATGCTCTTTCTTCTTTGAAAGAGTTCCTAGTTTCATTCCTCGAGTGGTGGTACGAGGACATCAGGCCTCTCTTCCTACGGTTTGCAGATGGGCAGTGTTACTGCCACGACAGGGTGGTGGAAGGACCAATGAGTCCTTTGATGATGACTTCTTTGCTTGGTTGTCGCGACAGATCCCAGTCATAGAGGATTACCCTTATGCTGGGATTGATTTCTCGAGAGATCCTGAGATACCAGTACCTCCTGGCGAGGAGCGAGGAGAGATGGGTAAGTTTGCATCGGGTTTTTTTTGTGAAACATATGTAATTTTTATGTTGTTTTTTATATATATCATTTTTTTTATACCATAGTATTTGACATATATGTTTCTATTATTTGCAGATGTGGGACCAGTGCGACCTACGGATTATGAAAGGAACATGCGTCATCCTTGGCCAGGGGTCGCACCTGCTGCCGCAGGGGGACCAGTAGCAGTAGGAGAGCTTCCAGTCGGTGAGGCTGAGAGGGTTTTGAGATAATTCGAGCGAAACTTTACCTCGCTCACCCGCACAATCCCTATGGCAGAGATTGAGGATCTGCCACCATCTATGCAGCCTCATGTAGTGGGGGCACCACGGACGTGGGTCCGACTATTTTGACGTTTGGAAAACGTTGTTGATCATTACAACAGGGCCCACAGGCCCTGACCTTAGTTAGTCTAGACTTTTCACGTGCCGAGAGCACTACTTGTATATATTTTTTGAGGGCATAAGCCCCATGACTAGTTACTGGTCATATTTTTGAGGTGCTTGCGTCCACCTATGTACTCTAATGATTATGATATTATATACAAATTTTTATGTCTTTTTGTGTCTTATGGATCATATTTGCCTTTAAAAATGTATTTTACATGTTTATGTGTATGTCTTTTATATGTGTGCAAGATTCCAATCTAAAATTCGATTAGTTAGAGTATCTGTAACTTGGTTTAATCGCCTAGGAACATGAAAATATGTAATATAATCAAAGCTTCGTTCTAAGAGACGTACCCTAAGGAATCGTCGGTGTAAAGTCGGATCATGAACATGGTAGACTCTATTTAACTTAGACACAACCAGCTGAGCGTCTAAATAGACCCGGAGATGAGAGATACCAAATGACAGGGCGTCACGAAGCAACTCAATAACTGCACTGTACTCGGCGACATTGTTTGTGGTGTCACCTAAGCATGTACCTCTGGAAGATAATAACTGGCCTCGAGGTGTAAAAATTACCCAAGCTACGGAGGCAAGCCTCCGAGTGTGTCGGCTAGTACCATCTGCATACCCAATGAACACCTCTGATTCACTTGACATCTGCCACGGTGACAAAAGATAACATCAAAAATGACACGTCCATAATACTAAAAGAAACTAGAAAGTAATAGTACAAAGACTATACATATGTTACAAAAAGTTACCCAAGGTGACCTACCTATGAGTAATACTTCTTGAGGTAGAGCCCATTTCTAGGCTCCGCCAAAGCATTTCCCTCAAAGTCAACCAGACGATAAGCGCCCTTTTTTAGAACCTCTTTTATGATGAAGGGTCTGAACCACATGGGTTTGAATTTTCCTGCCCCCAGGGGGTCCTTATCTTGGCCATAGACTAGGACAAGGTCGCCTTCAGAGAAAATCCGAGGACGAATGTACAGATCATACTGACACTTGACCTTATGTTTGTGAGCCTCGTTGGCCAGGGTCATATCACGACGCTGCTCATTGAGCCGCTCAAGGTATAATAATCGTTCTTCAAGTGGAGAAGTGTCTGGCAATAACTGTACTGCCAACTTTAGGGACGGGATCTGACATTTGATAGGCAAGACTGCTTCCAGCCCGTAAACGAGTTGAAAAGGTGAGAAATCGGTTGCAGTCTTAACAGATGTTCGGTAAGCCCATAATGCCAAGTATAACATCAAATGTCAATTTGACTTGGCTGAGTTGATCGTTCGTTGTAGGATGGTCTTAAGAGATTTATTTACAACTTCCACCTGACCATTTTCTTGGGGATAGTAGGGTGACGAATGTTCTTGCCACAATCCAAGATTTGATGTTAACTCGGTCATCATCTGGTTCTGAAAGTGACTGCCATGGTCAGTGACAATCTCTCTCGGGATGTCAAACCTTGCTATTATCTGATTGAATAAAAAGAGAGTTGCAGTCTCCCCATCATCTTTAAACATTGGCATAGCTTCGACCCACTTCTTGAAGTAGTCTATGGCTACAATGATATAACGGTGCCCCCTAGCTGAAGGAGGGTTGCATGTAGTATAATCAATCCCCCACTTGGTGAAGGGGTCAACTGTGATGATAGGAAACATGGGAGTGGGATGTGCCCTCATCTTCCGAGAAAAGATATGCCACGGGTGGCACTTCTTGACCGATTCAATACAATCTTTGATTAGTGTCGACCAGAAGTAACCTGCTCTTAAAATCTTTTGGGTTGTTTCCAACCCAGACAAATGACCGCCACATGCTCCGGTATGGAAATCGTTAAGCACGATAACTTCTTCTTCGTGAGTGAGGCATCGGCGCAGGATGCAGTCTACACCTCTCTAATACTATGTATCATCAAGTATAAGATAATTCTTAGCCTGATGGCGTATACGGCGACGCTCATCACAAGAAGCAGAGGTGGGGCAATTCAAAGTCTAGAGATAGACAAGTATATCTCTGTACCAAGGATCTAAAGATGCAATCAAAAATATATCTCCTCTGATAGGCGACTCTTCGGGCATGACATCACCTGACTCAACCAGAAGTTCTGAAATAAGTTATGCGAAGACTAGTGACTTTTTGGATTTCGCTAAAACGAAATCTAAGTCGAATTCCTGAAGCATGACTATCCATCTAGTGATCTTTCCGCCTATTACCCGTCGTTTCAACACGTATTGAAAGGGATTCACAACGGCGATGATGGTGGTCTTGCAAAATAGAACATAATGATGAAACCGTTGAACAGTATGGGCTGCTGCCAACGCAAGTTTTTCGATATAAGAATAATTGAGTTCCGGTCCGACTAGGCCTCGGCTCAGGTAATAGATCACATGTTCTGAGAACAAATCATCTTCTTGAACTAAGACCATGCTGATGGTTGACTCTGTTGTAGCCAGGTATAATAAGAAATCTTTGTTATAGTTAGGTGGCCGAAGAAAAGGGGCAGTTGTGAGGGCATGTTTCAACGCTTCGAAAGAGCGTTGAGCGGCATCGTCCCAATAAAAAGGAACATATTTCTTCAATAAGCGCATAAAGCCCTTTGTGATCTCAGCATAGTTGGCGATGAAATGCCTTAAGAAATTCACCTTGCCCTGTAGACTATGAAGTTGAAGGATTGTGCGTGGGGGAGGCAACTGAATTATTGCCTCAACCTTGAGAGGATCGACCATGATCTCTGTTGTTGACACTATGAAACCTAACAAATGTCCTGATGTTAGGCAAAAGCTGCACTTGTTTGGATTCAAGCGAATCCGGAAGTAGCAACATCGCTCAAACATAAGTCGGAGGTGTGTGGGATGATCCGTTCTCTTGCGAGATCGAGATGCTAAATCATCTAAATAGGCCTCGACTATATGCTTGAGATCATGGAAAGAAAAAGACATGGCCCGCTGAAAGGTCGCTCCAGCATTTTTTAGACCAAAGGGAATCTTACGATACGCGAATGTACCCCATGGACAAATGAATGTCGTTTTGTGCTGGTCTTCGGGTTTGATTTGTATTTGATTATATCCCAAAAAAACGTCCATGAAAGAGAAGGCCTCGCAACCTGCACATTCATCAATTATCTGGTCGATGAATGGTGTGGAAAAATTATCTTTTGGACAGGCCTTGTTCAAATCACGGAATTCCGTACATACACGAATCGTGCCCTGTTTCTTATTGACCGGCACAGGATTTGACACCCATTGGGTCAAATGGATAGGATAGATAAAACTGGCTTTTAGCAGTTTCTCAACTTCAACCTTAATGGTTATTGTTTTCCTGGGATTAACTGGATGAAGCTTCTGCCAAACAGGATTGGCATCTGGATAAGTTGTGATTTCATGTTTGACTATTTTTGGATCGATGCCTGGAATTTCCTCGTAAGACCGGACAAAAACGTCGCGGAATTCTTTAAATAGATCTGTGTAGATTTGAATCTCTCCGGGGGAACAGTTAGCTCCGACGAAAACATTCTCCACGACGCCAGGGGTTCGGGAGATATTGATCGGTATGGTTTCAGGGATAGTTTCCATATTACCCTCGGCATAAACCTCATGTGTAGCTAAGGGATTAATAGGACAAGACCTATCTCCAGTCATAGTCAAGGTGAATTCTCCAGCTTCGATTCTGCTTAACTCTGGGAGGAAGTATGATCTGTGATGGAGATCGTCCTAGGGTTTGTCCGGACTAGTCATTGCTTCAATTACTGCTTCGTCGGAGGGCAAGACTAAGTCTAACGAATCGGTGTCAGCGAGAGAACCTTGAGCCCAAATAGGCTCTAGAATCGGATCTAACTCTTGTGTAGGAGTTGGATCTGTGTCGGCCGAAGCTTGCTGGACTAATGAGTATGCTACTTCAGTTGTGGACAAGGGCATGGACATGTCAGGGTGCCTTGTCCCTTCCATCGTGGTCGATGGGGAAGGAAGTATCCACAGATTGTTGAAGTAAGTCGTGCGAAATGACGAAACTTGAAAAATCTCAACCTTATGGTGGTCGAATATGAACTTGACATCGCCTTGAGGGGGCGAGTAATCGAAGGTACCCATCAAAGATGGACACAAACCAACCCCTACGTTGACTACACCTGGTTGGGGATTATCAATCATCAGGACCGCGGATACCTCCAATGAAGGGTCAGGTCTGGAGAAAGACAATTGATCAATGGTCACAATCCGGTCCTCGTGTGGAAACAACAAGACCCAGAAAACTATAGCAACCACTTCTTGCATGGCATAATTCCAAATCCTTCCTAACAAGATATTGTAGTCGAGGGATGTGTCGACTACTTCTACCTCGACGCACACGGTCTTCCCTCCTAACTGCACGGGGAAAAAGGGAATGATACCATGTGGTCGGAACGAACGACCATCGAAAGTAGTGAGAAGAGTAGGTGACAGAGACAAAACGGGTTGGCCAATGGCCTTCCAACATGCCAACGACATAACGCATGTCGAGGCGCCCTCATCAACCACCGTGCGAAAAATATTTCGAGTAAAAGTTTTCGTGGCATGAGCCACTACTATCTGAAATTCTACGAGGTAAGGCAGATAAGGTTTTAAGTCGATTGTATCCAGCATGATTGTACCCGTATTACAAGTCTCGATAGATCCTAAAGCGGCTAACAAAGATTTCCTCTGAGAAGGGCAGCTTTGGAGGACCTCCAAAGCAGACATCACACAAGGGGTTTGAGAAAACTCCTCCACCAAAGAATAGTTTTGGGCGGCCCTTGCGTTTGGGTTGTGAGAATCTTTTTTGAACACTCCTTTTGGGATGCGTGTCATTGTTTCGCCCAAATTCTTCTCAATCTGGAGAGGAAGAGATGGGAGTTCGACTTCTTTGCCCTTCTCAGAAGTGCTTGGTTTACTGTAGTCATGCGCTCTAGTCGATATAAAAGCATCACCCTTCATCATATACACATTCACGGATGCAAGATTGTTCGAAGACGGAGAGGGTCCTTGACTACCCCCTTCCGCGCTTGTAGAGGCTTGGGTTAGGTTTTGCCCATGTTGAAATGGATTGGTTAACATGGAAGGTTGTTGCTATGTCACAAACTTTTGGGCCTCTGCAAGCCGAGGACATTGGTGGGTTGGGTGGTCTTCCATGCACAGGTTGCACGGATACCTCGCCTTCTGTTTCTCAGTGTTTCCCCCGCCAGCATTATTAGTGGGTTTCTTATCCCCCCTTACCCTTCTTTCATTGTTTTTTCTTTCCTTCAGTCTGTTGGGTGGCCTTTGGATTTGTCAATTGCAGTGTGTGTACATCCGACGTTTGGGTAGCGGGAGCAGCCAAAACAGTAGTTTGGCTGGTCGTTGTGTGTTTTATAGACAATTGTTGCAATTGCTTCGTCAGTTGCTCAGCGGGCTTTGTTTGTGCTGACCCAACAATACCATCGGCATGTGGTCCAACTCTCTGTTTGGTTTTATCAAGTATTGAGTGTGGCGCATCTGGAAAGATCTCGTATAATAAACTGGACTGAGAATAGATTAGCTCAAGCTGTTGAGCTCTCATGATGGCGTCTTCTTCGGAAAACACTCCCGACGTCACGACGTCTTTGGATAACTGTGGGACCAAGACTTAAGGAACCACTCGAGAAGGAATGTTGGTGGGACTGGCACCTTAACTAAACTCTTCTGGCGTCTCCATTCTCGGATGTGATCAAAGATATGGTCTGCTTTTGTCTGTGCAAAATTGGCCAGCAATTATGTGCCAACGTCATATCTCACAGGTAATTGGAAATGGTTTAGGAAATCCATTGCCAATTCACCGAAGGAAGAGTATCTTGAGCAGTCGAGCTCAATGTACCATTTCGCAGCACTCCCAATGAGAGTATGTTGAAACAATCACAATTGTATGGAGTCGTCTTTCAACGAGTTAGACGAGCACCAAAGATGGAAGGTGGTCACATGATCCCCTGGATCTTCGTTAGGCTTGGCCTCAAACTTTGGTATGTCTGAAGGCAACTTCGTCGGCATAGGGGGCCAACGTGGATCGTGACAAATAGGGTCATTCAACAACCTTGTCAAGTCTGGCAAATGCAAGGTTGCCAGGAAA
>JASDQU010103179.1:49050-61146 GCA_032191745.1 Picea mariana | reverse complement strand
GGATACAAAGCCTTTTTAAGAAAAATGTGATTTTCCTAGTGTTTCTTGTGTTTCATGTAAGAGTGAGTCAGGAAAAGAGTTTGTTACTCCGTATTGATTAAGGTCAACCAATGCCTTGCAGAAAAAAACTTTATTGCTCAAAAAATACCACACAAAATAAAAACAGAAATAAAGGACTCTGCAATCATCCTACCTAACACCTACACATAGAATAACATGAAAACACACACACACATTTTTTTTTAACAGAAATATTGTTTTAGGGCTTGTCCATTCACCCGGAGGGCATCGAGTTATGCCCTCATATTTTTCAACTGATACGTGCCTACCCCAAGTTTCTCGGCTACCTAGAAAGGTTCGAGGCATAGATTCTGAAACTTTCAATGTTTTCCCTTCGATTCATTTGCTCTATCCCATTTCAGGACAAGTCTCCTACTTCAAAATTCTTCTCTCTGGCCTTATTCTTATCAAACTATCTTTTAACTATCTGCTAATGAGTGACGAAGTTTGATTTTTCTTTCTCCCTTTCTTATTCCAGTGTGAGGAGGGTATGGATTCTCTATTGAATAACCGATGCGGGTTGTCCTCTATATCCTTGAGAAAGCTGAAGAGATGGAAGATATAGCCAGTTCGGGAGAATGACTTATTTTTCGTATGCCGAAAATTATGGGGATTTCCATATATCTTCCTTGGGTATTACTCTATCGGCCCATAAGGCATTATGAAGCGAAATATGCCAATTCATCTGATTGTCTGCAATTTTTTTATTCAATATCCTCACTAGGTTCTTATTGGTTGATTCTGCCATTCCATTCCCTTGTGGATAGTAGTTTGCAGAGTATCTGATTATGATTCCTTTGTCTAGAGAAAACTCTGTTAATAGGGTGGAAGAAAAGTAAAAAAAATGATCAAAAATAAGAAAGGAAGGCATACTAAACCTTGTGATCAATTGTTGTTCTATGAATTGGATTACCACCTTTTCATTTATGCGAGTCAGAGGAATGGCCTCTGCCCATTTTGTGTAATAGTCTGTAGCATTCAATATGTATTTATGTTGTTTTGAAGAACTTGGGGTAATATCCCCTATGCCATCTAACCCCCATTTCTCAAATGGTCTGGATATTTCCACTAGTTGGAGTGGGGCAACGACTCTCTTTTCCCTCCTCGCGCATTTGACAAGTTTTACAATTTCTAGCATATGTATGAGCGTCTTTAAAAAGAGTAGGTCAGTAATAGTCAACTCTCAGTATCTTGTGAGCGGTGGTATTCCCTACAAAGTGTCCACCTGCGGGACCATCATGGAGCTCCTTCATGACCTCATCTTTGTTGTCACATTTGAGAGATATCAAAAGTACCCCGTCATAATTTACGCCGAAAAGCACCTAATTTATGAGGTCATATTGTGTCGATTTCATCCCGAGAGCTCTCCTTTCCTTAGGGTTTAGGTTTTTTGGGCAAGTCCTGTGATGCAGGAGAGAGATTAGTTTTCCATACCAAGACTAATACCCTGGGGTAAATTTAAAGCTTCACTACACCATAACACCAATTCATTCTCCCACCTAGAGTCTTCATTTACTTGGCCTTGGGCTTCAACGGCCAGTTTACACAATCCCTGTCCCTTAAACAATTTTGTAGGTTTTATATCTAGGTCAAATTCTTGGACAACTTCCATCCAATTTCCTCTTCTTTCCCCCATCTACCATTGAGTGAATAGGGATCGAACTGTGGGATGAGGCACAATGAATTTGGTGTTCTTTTTTAGCATGTAAGATCTGAAATGTTTTCCTACTTTGTACATTGCATAAGCATGTTTGTCTATAGAAGGGTAATTCAGTTTGACCCCTTGGAGATTAGTGCTCATAAATGAGATAGACGCCTCATTGTTGTCATCATCCTTCTGAGTCAATACTGTAACTAAAGATTTGTCGGAGGAAAAAGTATAAAGAAAAAAATATTTGCTAAAGTCGGGACTTCACAACACCTGAGCTTAAGATATTGCAGTCTTGATATTGTTGAAAGCATATTTTCCCTCATCATCCCACTTAAAATCAACATCCTTGTGAATCATATTTTGTAAGGGTTTGATAGTTTTAGCGAAATTGGGCATGAACTTCCTCACAAAATTGATTTTCTCAAAGAAGGATTGCATAGCCTTTTTGTTGTGGGGTAAGGGAAGCTGAGATTGCCTTAATTTGTTCTGGGTCTATGTGAATTCCTTCTTGAGATATAATATGAACTAGTAATTTCCCTTCCTCGACACCAAAGATAGTTTTCTTAGGGTTTAAAGATATACCATATTTGTACACCTTTTGAAAATATGTGTTAGATGTTGGATGTGATCTTCTCTATTCTTTGAATACACAATCACGTCATCCAAATAGACTACTACAAACTTGTTGATCAATGCCTGCAAATATACGTCCATGTCCCTCTCGAAGTTTTCCCTTGCATCGATTAACCCAAAGGGAATGTGTTTATAAGAAAAGGTTCCCCACTTGGTTCTTGCTGGGGTGAGTTACTCGTTTCAGGAGTACTCAGTGTATGTGGGTTGTCTTGATAATGACTATCCATGCATGTGGGTTGTTTTGAATCTATAGGCTATGTGAAATATTATATTAGAAATATTATTAACCATTCATTCACAGGGCCTCCTTCTAGGCCCTCCTTCTAGCACCAATTCTGTTGAGGGGTCCTAAATCCATTTAACTCAACAGCAGGAACCAAACCCGCCACAGAGGCCCAATTAGACTCTGTAGCATTTGATGGTGGAATGGTTTTCCATATCTTTCAATATAGCCAATTTATCGATGGGCTTTACGTGGTGATTGCCAAGATACTTTCCTAAGGAAGTTCCTTCTTCAATTTAATTGTTCTCTTTTTTGTCTTTTCTCTTATAAGATGAGTCTCATAAAATGATTTGTGTTGGTATAAACCAACTGGTGGAAGGGATTCCTAACTACTGAAGAAGTTTGAGCTTGGGATAGCCCTCATGCTCAAGCATGCAGAAAAATATATTCACACATGTTACAAGCCTAGTACTAATACATTAACTTGCTAGTATTATAATTATTGACTGAAGTACAATTATCATAATAAAATACGCATGAAATAAGATGATGGCAATAAAAATAGTTTCCTTAGCTCTAACATTAATCACACATTAACACAACAATTTGATTTCCAACATTAATAACAAGAACTGCAAAATATATTGAAGCATATAACTTATCAATAAATTTAGAAAATCTTACTCGTTACAGCATTAATTATGGAAATAAATTTGGAAGTAGTTCCTCCTCAATCCAATCATATAATGCCTTTGATGAAAAAACAGTATTTTGTCTCAGGTTCTAAACAAGACTTCTCAATTAAGGTGGTTCGGAAGTATTTCTTTACAATTCCAAAAATAAGGGTCTTTCCAAAACCATCGACCTTTGCTAAAAGGTCAATCCTCTTATTTATAATGAATCATTAACTAAAAATAGCTACTACAAGTCCAAGCTAAGTAAAACAAAATATCATCGTGTCACGTTATCATCTCTCTGTTCTCTAAGAATCATCAAATAGTTTTACTGAAGTGGATGAATCTTCTCATATTCCGACCATTTGACGAAGAGTTCCTCGATGCATTTGTTGGCATACGGGAACCTTTGTTGATCCATCGGGGCTGAAAGAATTTATTTCACTTCCACTGCCTATTCTCTATACTTGATTATTTTAATGCTCAACCACTGCAGAACTACTCGAGCCTTAATCAAATGCTGCATGAATTGTTGTACTTGACCTGGTGCCATGCTCGCCACCTTTGATATCTTTGTTGTCCACGTCAAGTCTTGTTCTGCATGTTGCTTGACTATGTCATGCAGGTCGACAAAGTCTTTGGGTGAGCCAAATTCCGGGAGGTCGATTCCTTTCATCTCCCGATTAATCTTTTCCCAGCTCTTTTTTCACTCGGTCCACTTCTCCTGAATCTCCTGTTGAGGTTCATGAGCCATTTTAACCCAGTATTCAACCTCTTTCCTAATCCGATCAATGTTGTTATCCCTTAGAACCCGAATACTATGCTCTTTGTCATCTCGGTGCTTTTGAACTGCTCTGATGTAATTGATCCTTTCGACTACTTGGTGAGATTTTTCATACCACCTTTCCACGTCCTTACAGGTCACTAGAGCCATAAGGGTGTCTTCTTGGAAATCTACTATACCTGTCATGAAAAGGTGTCGTTCATTTGTGAATTTGGCATAATAATCTTGGAACTCACTTCTCAAAAACATCGTGGCCTATGTGAAATCCTAATTGTATTTTCCAAATGGTGCCTCAACTCCTTTTCAGCAGTCAACTCCTTTTCATCCCTCCATGCTCTATCTAATGGAATCTCTTGAAACAGAGCATTGGGACTTGGGTTGGATGATTTCTCAAGTTCCTGCTCCTCTATAATAGGTATTGGGGTTATCAATGAAACCTTTGAACTTTCCTCATCATCATATATGGTTATCAGGTCAAATAGGGGATTTGGTGCACCTATCCCACCTGGCATCCTTGATGCCTCAAGTTGGGTTGGAACAGCCTCTAATGATCTAATCTGAGGTGATGGAAATTCAGGGTTTTCCAGAACGGTAATTTCTTCAAGTTGCATTGGATCTAATCCACTTGGCTCTCCTCTACTTGTGATTAGGTCATCGGAGGGGATCCTCGTCATCTCTACAACATCAAGATCATTTTTTAATTGTTCAATGATTCTCTACGCCCCTTCTAGCAACAAAAATCCTCTTTTTTGTGCCTCTGTGGTCTCTGCTGCTCTGACTTCCTTGCTAACTCTGAGGGCCTCTTGAGCCAATTTATCTATTGTCTCCACCTACTCATCCATGCTCATATCCTTGAACCTGGTCATGTTTGGGTGGGACATCCTTTGTTCTACCTCCTCCTAGTCCTAAGCACATTCTGTAAAAATTTCATCCTCAAATTTGTCATGTGCGTATGGCCAACAGAATGATACCTATGAACCATGTTGGGGAACCAGGACTTTAGGGTCGTGCTTGCGAAATCGACATGTCGGGAACCTGAATTCGAGTTGACTCAACCCTTCTTGTTTGTCTTGAGTAGTATCCTTTACCAAATGAAACCCTACATGGAACTCGAAGGGTATGAAATACCATTTCTTGTATTTGACTAGCATGGCATTATAGCCTTGCAGGATAGTCTGATAGCAAATTCCGCCCACGATGAGTCGGTCTAGGAAGTGACTAGGGATTAGATGCAATGCTTTAGTTTCCCCAAACACCCTGATATAGGTTGTGCATTCATCTAAATACCAATGGCCTACCTTTCCTACCATTTTCTTGGTTGTTGCGGATAGTCTCGTGCATTCCTTTTTAAATACAATAAAATAAGTATGGGCAATGAATTCATTGCAAATGAGTGCGTAGGATTTTTTTTACCTAGTTTCCCATAGTATGTTGAATTAAACATGAACAGGGAGCTCCACAACATACCAGCTTAAATTCATGCTGGTGAAGACATTTCTCTCACAAATCACATTGATTAGGTACGAGGCCATGTGGAAAGCAGGTGATTCCCCTTCTTTCGACATCTGAGCTTGCTGTACACAGACTCTCATTTGCTTGGAAATTATTTCTCCCTAGTTGAAACTTTTTCCGGAGATCGTCACTATGTATGCCAAGGGAATCCATGCTTCTAAAAACTTGGAGCAGTCCTTCTCTCCATACAGTCGGGAGATGAGAGCCATCAAGTAGATGTATGGAAACCTCAAGTTGATTGTCCCATACCAACCATTGCTCCATTTTGTAAAATTATTTTCCTCCTTCCACCATGAGGCCGTCAACTGGTTGGTGTCGTGGAAATCGTATAACTTCACAATGAAGTCTTTGTTTAGTCTCTCCTATGGTTCCCTGAGTTTGTAATACTTATGGACTTCTGTCGGGAGGAAAAATCTAACACACTCTCCATTATCATCGTTGATCAAGAATATTTTCATGTCTGTGTGATAGATTAGCCACTTCAAAACCTCAATGCCTAGGAAAACTAGAGTTCTGTAGGCTACCATGTGTAAGTACGACCGTCAGATATTTGGGAACAAATAGTCATCGAGTGCCCTTACATCTGGGTCATTGTGTCGGATACACTCTGGGTACTCCTCCCGACTGATTCTGTTGAATAGGTCTCCCCACTGTGGGAGCATTACTTTGGACCCAATGTTTTCTTCTGTATCCCCGAAGACCGGAGGTCGAACAAAATATTTCTTCATTGAGGTTTTAATGACCCGCTCAACCCTAGGAGCGTACTCCAACTGCCTCGTAGTTCCAAGAGAAGAACCTTCACCTGTTTATGCTTCCTTTATCTTAGTTTCTCTCGACGAGCGCCTAGTTGTTGGTTTTCTTGGAGGCATTTTCCTTGCAACTAGAACATAGTTAGATATTGTGCAAAAAATTAGATGCATATGACAAATCATGACCATCGAATTGATAAACTTTAACACATACCTATGTTGCTTGTTTAACCTGGTTTTGATAACTTGAGAATCAACACAGTCTTGAGATGCTTGATTTGCTTCTTCGAATGCTCTGGAATTCAAACTCATGCACAGAATGAAAGTTTTCAAAGCCATTCTAGTGATTTAAACAGGGATGAAATTACCTTGTCGCATCAACCATTCAATTCAGGTTATGAGTGTAGTTCTATAAAATATTTCGCTAGATCTTAAAATACATTTAAAATTAAATTTGATTGTAGGTTGACGGTGCGAGCGCGGGTTGTAACATGGCCTGTCAGTGATTTAAAAGTGTTGTTGTTCAATCAACGCACAAGGTAGCAACAAATGTGGGATGAAGCATTAACTAGTCTATTAAATGTCAAAATCCGATCATATCTCGTGCTGAAAACATCCCATCATTTCGCTAGTCCAGCTGGTGATTCAGAGGCCGTGGTTTCTCTTTAAACACTTTTTATTGACATCTCCTTGCAAAATCTATGACACCGAAAGGTCTTTTCATAAATAGTTGATGTGGCAAGATTGACTCAGAGGTGTGACTAGGACACAGGGAACCTTAAGATGAATCGGGACGAAACTATGTCATACGACAACCCTATGTGACAAAGACATGCAACACTCAAGACTGGCATCTTTGTTTACCTGTGTTATTCAAAATCGTGACTTTTTTTAATTTAAACGTTCTAAACCCCGAACCTATATTTTCGACACCAAAAATTATCAAGGATCGACGATCGACGATAGACCTACCCAAATTCTCCCTGATTGACCCTATCAAAAATTCCCAAATGCCGAAAGTGTATCAGGGGTTGGCGATCGACGATATGTTTAATGCAAAAATAAATAAATTGTTTTAATCAATTGTTGTAACATGGCATATCGGTGATTTCAACTTCCTATTGTTCAATCGCCACATGGGGTAGAAACAAATGCGGGATGAAGCATTAACTGGTCTATTAAATTTCAAAATCCGATCTTATCTCGTTTCGAAAACATCCCATCGTTTCACTAGTCCAGTTGGTGAATCGAAGGTCGGGGTTTGTCTTTAAACACTTTTCGTTGATATCTCCTTGCAAAAGCTCTGATGTTGAACGATATTTTCGTACAAATATGATGTGGAAAGGTTGACTTGGAGGTATGACTAGGACACAGGGAACCTTAATATGACTGAAGACAAAACTAGGTTGTACGACACCCCTATGCGACAAAAACATGCGGCACTCGAGACCAGAGTCTTCGTTTACCCATGTTATTTAGAATCAAGAATTTTCTTAATCTAAATGTTATAAACCCCAACCCTGTCTTCTTGATGTTGAAAAGTATCAAGGATCGACGATCGATGATAGACCTAACCAAGTTCTCACGTATTGCCCTCTCAAAAATTCCCTGATGTCGAAAGTGTATCGGGGGTCGATGATCGACAATATGTTTAAGGAAGAAAAAATCAATTGTTTTAACCTTTTTATATTTCCCTGACCTCGAGCAAGCGCATCAGTCATCGACTATTGGTGGTTTTTTATGGATTGTCAATTTCTATCCCTCTCGTACTTTTTCAATGTCGATGGGGATCGGTTATCTCTTGAATCTTCATGGAGAATGACTCACACAAACCACCTATGCCTTCTACCGATGTCGATGGTGCATCGACGATTAGTGTAAATGTGTGGCCACTTTTCCTACTTGAATTTTTCCGACGCTGAACACAAATTGCGTTAGTTCGAAATGTTAGATACAGATTCTTAGTTATAATTCCAAGTTCTTTTAGAAAAAAGGTTTCATTTAACAGGTTCAAACAAATCCAACTTTATTGATAAGAGTCATGAAAACAAAATAAAAATAAACCACCCCCCATAGTGAACTTAGTTCAGACAGTAAAAGAAAACAAGTGGTACCCAAAAGTGATAGAATTTCATAAGGCTTTTAGGGTGTGTTGAGTGCTTAAAAAATGGATATTTACTGGGCGAAAGAAGAATCTTTGTTCCCTCCCTGGGCTTAGCCGATGCAAAAGCTAGTTAAGAACTTAACTAGTTTTTCTTTTATTAGAGTCTCTCCTATCCTTGCATTTACAATTCCCCCAGTTCATGAATCTGGGCCCGCCTATGGAGTTTTAACCTTTATTATGCCTTCATTCCTCTTGACCATGACCCACGCCCCTTTTTGACAAAATTCGAGTAAAGAATATGTTGGCACCAAGCCTTTTAATTGTCACCATTTACTTCCTACAATGTTGCTCTGCTGCCAGCGAGAGTCCATAGCCCCAACAGAGTCACCCCGACGTCACAAACCTTTCTCCATTGGCAACGAGCATCCATATCCCCGACGGAGTTATCTACATACCCTCTCCTACTTTGCACTCATTTGATATAATTGATTTATTTTTGGCAGAGATGCCCCGAGCGAGTGGGAAAGGAGGACAACTGCTATCTGCAAGATGAGATGGTTAAGGTGAAATTATTCCTATCTCTGTTTAGAGGTACATGTGGTCCTTTCCAAATTGCCATATTTCTCTTTAGGTTTTACCAGACCACCAAGCAGATGCTTCATCACTTGCCAAGGTCATTTATTTGCCAAGGTTGGATATAGAACCTTTTTAAGAAAAATGTGATTTGCCCAATGTTTCTTGTGTTGCATGTAAGCATGAGTCAGGAATATAGTTTATTACTCCGTATTGATTAAGGTCAACCAATGACTTGCAGAACACAACTTTATTGCAAAAAAAATACCACACAAAATAAAAATAGAAATAAAGGACTCTGTAATCAACCTACCTAGCACCTACACATAGAATAACATGAAAACACATACACTTTTTTTTTATAACAAAAATATTGTTTTAGGGATTTTCCATTCACCAGGAGGGTGTCGAGTTCCCCCCTCATATTTTGAAACCGATATGTGCCTGCCTCAAGTTTCTAGGCTACCTGGAAAGGTCGGAGCCATAGATTCTGAAACTTTGAATGTTTTCCCTTCGGTTCATTTTCTCTATCCCATTTCAGGACTAAGTATCCTACTTCAAAATTCTTCTCTCCGACCTTATGCTTGTCAAACCATATTTTAACTATCTGTTGATGAGCGATGAACTTTTATTTTTCTTTCTCCCTTTCTTCTTCTAGCATGAGGAGGGTATGAATTCTCTATTGAATAACCAATGAGGGTTGTCCTCTAGATCCTTGAGAAAGCTGAAGAGATGGAAGATATAGCTCGTTCAAGAGAATGGATTCTTGTTCGTATAACGAAAAGTATGGGGAGTTCCCTATAGCTTCCTTGGGTGTTACTATATCGGTCCATAAGGCATTATGAAGAGAAATATGCCAATTCCTCTGATTGTATGCAAATATTTTCTTCAAGATCCTCACTAGGTTCTTATTGGTTGATTTTGTCACTCCATTCCCTCGTGGATAGTAGTTTGCAGAGTATCTGATTATGATCCCTTTTTCTAGAGAAAACTTTGTTAATAGGGTGGAATAAATGAAAGGCATACCAAACCTTGTGATCAACTGTTGTTCTATGAATTGGATTACCACATTTTCATTTACGTGAGTCAGAGGGATGGCCTCTGCCCATTTATGAAATAGTCTGTAGCAGTCAATATGTATCTATGTTGTTTTGAAGAACTTGGGGTAATCTCCCCTATGACATCTAACCCCCATTGCTCGAATGGTATGGATATGGTCATCATTTGGAGTGGGACAATTGCTCTCTTTTCCCTCCCTGAGATTATTTGACAAGTTTTACAGTTTCTAGCATATGTATGAGCGTCTCTAAGCAGAGTATGCCAGTAACAACTGACTCTCAGTATCTTGTGAGCGGTGGTATTCCCTGCAAAGTGTCCACCCGCAAGACCATCATGGATCTCCTTCAGGACCTTGTCTGCATCATCACATTCGAGACATCTCAAAAGTACCCCATCATAATTTATGCGAAAAAACACTGAATTTATGAGGCGATATTGTGTCGATTTCATCCTAAGAGCTCTCCTTTCCATAGGGTTTAGGTTTTCTGGGCAAGTGTCCTGATGCAAAATATATATTAGTTTTCCATACCAAGACTCCTACCCTAGGGGAACATATAAATCTTCACTACACCATAATGCCAATTCATTCTCCCACCTAGAGTCTTCATTTACTTGGTCTTGGGCTTCTGCGGTCAGTTTACAAAATCCATGTCCCTTAACCAGTTTGGCAGGTTTTATATCTTGTTCAAATTATTGGACAACTTCCATCCAATTTTCTCTTCTTTCCCCCATATCTTATTGAGTGAGTATGGATCGGACTGTGGGATGAGGCACAATGACTTTGGTGTGATTTTTTAGGATGTAAGATCTGAAATGTTTTACTTCTGCATAAGCATGTTTGTCTATAGCAGGGTAATTCAGTTCGGCCCCTTGGATATTAGTGCTCATAAATGAGACTTGCACCTCATTTTTGTCATCATCCTTCTGAGCCAATGCTACAACTAAAGAGTGGTCGGAGGAAAAAGTATAGAGAAAAACATATTTAATAAAGTTGGGACTTCGCAACACCTGAGCTTGAGATATTGCGGTCTTGATATTGTTGAAAGAATATTTTCGCTCATCATCACACTTAAAATCAACATTCTTGCGAATCATTTTTTTTAAGGGTTTGATAGTTTTAGTGAAATTGGGGGTGAACTTCCTCACAAAATTGAGTTTCCCAAAGAAGGATTGCATAGCATTTTGTTGTGGGGTAAGGGAAGCTGAGTTATTTCCTTAATTTGTTCTGGTTCTATGTGAATTCCTTCTTGAGATATAATATGACCTAGTAATTTACATTCATTGACACCAAAGATAGTTTTCTTAGGGTTTAAAGATATACCATATTTTCTACACCTTTTGAAAATCTGGGTTAGATGTTGGATGTGATCTTGTTTTTTCTTTGAATACACAGTCACATCATCCAAATAGACTACTATAGACTTGTTGATCAATCCTTGAAAATCTATGTCCATGGTCATCTGGAAGGTTTCCCCTACATTGATTAACCCAAAGGGCATGCATTTATAAGAAAAGGTTCCCCACTTGGTTCATAAGGTAGTTTTCAATCGGTCTTCCTCTGAAACTAGAACCTGGTTGTAACCTGAAAACCATCTAACAGGGAGATAATTTCAGAACCAAACACGGTCTACAACAGTTGTTCCATTGGTGGGACTGGGTAGCTATCATTTTCTGATGCTCTGTTGAGGTTTCTGAAATCCACACACAGGCGGATTTCCCCAGACGTTTTCTTGACAGGAACCAAATTTTCTACCCAGACGGAGTGTCTAACCTGAAAGATAATTTTGGCATCTAGTAATGTCTTTAACTTTTGATACATGAGGGGTTGCAGAGATGGGTGGTACTTCTGGATCTTCTATTGGAAGGGTTTTACTCCATATTTTAACGATATTGTGCGTTGGATAATGCGAGTTTAATAAGTTTTAAGATCTCGATAGGACCACACAAAAATATCTTGATATTCTTTGAAAAGTTTGAGATAGGATTTCCTTTCTTCTTTAGACATTATCTTGCCTAGATTTATATTTTTAGGATTTTTCGGGGTTCCTATATTTATAGTCTCGTACATGGGACA
>JASDQU010103179.1:35333-48346 GCA_032191745.1 Picea mariana | reverse complement strand
ACCATGGATTCATATACCATATATCCCTCCACCATAGAACCCTTGGGATGTTCTCTTTGTCTAACCAAATCCTTCAATGATTTCAAGTACCTCTCCACCATCCACATTGACCTTGTGTGTACAGGTCCACAGATTTCAATCTCCTCAACTTGGTGTATGAGGTAGTGTTCTTGTGCATTGAAAAATGTTGGAGATAGATACGTCTTCATTTCACACATTAGCCGAGGAATTTCTCTCTTCCAATACTTTATATCATCTTCATGGATTTATTTCAATGAAAAACATCTGCAGATCATGACAAAAGAAAATAACATGTTTCAATAAAACATATAAATACATATTACATTACAAGTAAAACACATGTCATCAAGTACAACAAAAAAATGAATTTTTTTTTTTGCATATATATTGCAGCTACTTACCTCATGTATTTTACAAGATCATATATAACTTGTTTGACGTTGTTGTCAAATTCATTTGGGAGAGATAGAGGTAGAACATACTATAACAATAAAAACAAATCGTCACTTGTTCAAAACTAGACAAAAAAATAAAAATATCAAAAAATGTATACTACCAATATATAAATATGAATACTAGAATGATTAATTACCTTAATGAAGGTCTGCCAATCATGTGTTTTTACCCCACCAAATTCACCTTTATTCGTTAAGATATTCTTTATGTTTGAACAAAAACCTGTGGGAAATTTAATTTTTTGAATGACCTCTTTTACACCATTCCTTTGTTGCTTTGTTAATAACCATGGAAGGTTATTTTGGTCTCCATCCTTATTTTATTGGATCACACTTTTCATTGTATGATTGGCTTCCTGAATGTCATTACAAATTTTGACAATTTTTTCTTTGTCCCTCCTACCATCTATGATTCGCCATAATGTTTTTGTCACATTCTTCCCGATATGCATTGTATCAAATAAATGAACTATTTTTAGGTCTTTATAGTAAGGAAACCTCATGAATTGAGTTGGATAACATTTCATTCCTCGTGGAAGCCCATTATTACTCCCTTCATGATGACGACATTGATGAAGCATAAAAAATATCAGAAAACTATTTATCAAATGCGGTAAAATAAAATGAATAATTAAAATAAAATTTCAAAACATGATTCCATTTACGATACATAAACAAAATTTGTACCTCAAGGATTAATTTTTTCATATGCCAACTTCCATAGGTGAGGTGTCATTCTTTGTGGTTTTAGTCAAGTCTCTTGTTTCCCATTGAAAAGATCTTTTTCAGTAGTATGATACTTATGGTTCCTAGAGAGGAGGTGTCTATAATCATCAAACACCTCCTTTCCTAAGATTTTTGACTGACGAGATTTCATCTTAGGACCACAAATTTGACATTCGAATTTACCCTTTGTTTGAATACCTGCAACAGATGGATTAATGTGAATTATTAATATATATAAAAACTGATTATTTAAACAAAATGCATGATATATTCAATTAATTATATATTATTCAAGCTGCAATATAGAACGTTACATACCAAAAAAACATGTTAGTCCTGGGATCTTGAATTGTCCATAAAAGTATTCCACGACATTGAAATCTCTTCTACCCAATTGGTTTGTAGATGTCATACATAATGTTGTCCTCCCATAACTTTAGTAGCTCATCGATAAGAAGCTCAATATACACATTCATATCTTTAACTTGGTACTTACCTAATTGTTTTAAATTACGCGAAATTACTACCATCGTATGTATATATACATACATACATAAATAAAATATGTAATGCAAAATAAGAGAAAAATGAAAAATTTAAATTCGAAAAATTAATGTAAAGAAATACCTAGAATAATAATTGTCAGCATTATGTACTCCCTCTTTATTGACATCCAAGGAGGAATGTTATTATTGATATCAAAAATAGGCCACACTGAGTAAATATACCGAAGCTCTCCAAATGGATTAACACCATCAGTTGCCAATGAAAGCCTAACATTACGAGGTTCATGTGTAAATTCTGGCCATTTTGCAATAATTTCCTTAAATGTATAACCATCTGTAGGCATTCGAAGAACGCCATCTTCAATTCCCTTTTGTGCATGGTAATCCATAAACTATGCTATGCTTTGGCACCTGAACAATTGTTGCAAACGTGGAATTATGGGAATATGTCGGAAAACCTTTCGAGGGACCATTTTTGTTACTTGATCATTTCGATATCAACTGATACCATATACTGGGCATTCTGTTTTCGATGCATGTTGTCCATAATATATAATATGATCATCAGGACATGCATCTATACTTTGATACTCCATTCTAATGTCTTTCATAATGGCATGTAAATCTCTATGTGCGAGGTAAAATATTTGACGAGGGTAACATAAATTCACCTAATAATATAAAACATAAAAAATAAATAGTTAATGTAAAGAATAGTAATTGTAAATATTGCATTTTTATTTTACACATTAATTAACACTAAAAAAAATGGGGAAAAGTCAACATTTATGTAATGATTCATAACTTTTAATTTCACCAATAGTAATGTAGTGGAGAGAAGATTTACTCTTGACCCTTTATAAAGTCATTTATTTTCCTTTTCAATCAGAGGTTCATCATAAACACCATCACTACTATCCCCATGATCCTCATTTGGATGACTAAATAAGTCTTGAATCATTTGATTTGTCCCATCTTCTTGAACTATGTTATTATTTTCATCTACTTCCATGGGATCATTAACTTGATCTTCATTATATACTTCAAGTTCTTCCTCTTGTACTAAAACATCATTTCTGCTACTACTTGGTGCTTTGTGCATAAAGCTAGGGGGCAAATCTAACTTTATAATTACAAACAATCATGAAACATTACTGCATGTATAAAACAATATAAAAGTTTGAGAATACAATAAATATTAAAACAGATAATGAATGTATATATAGCTAGTTACCATGGGATGATATTCATTTGATCCCCCATCCATGTGCCCATATTTTCTACAATTTGTTTTAGCTGTTGTTATTAAAACACTTTCAGGACATCTAGTACAACAATTTTTGCAAGGGAAATAACATTTACCGTCACCCTTTTCACCCTCTTTAATTCTTTTCCCAACTCTAATGTTTTTTGACATTATTCCCCACAAACATATACTGAAAAAAATACATGTTTTTTGTTCGCCAAGAAGACCTGGTTAAACCCTTTTTGAAGTTTCGTTAATAGAAAACTTATCGCAACATCCGTAAAATGCAACATATTTATAGATTTTATAACGTCACAATTCCGACAAAAGTGACCAAATCAAAGTTGACTTGGTCAAATACTAGGTGACCATTGGAGGGGGAAAACCTAGTTTCCATAACGCCGCAACTATGATGACTATTTTACCAACGTTGTAAGAGTGACAACAATCTAATTGCGTCGCAATAGTGATATCTTCGTCGCAATAGAGACATTTTTTTGTATTACGTCGCACTTGCGACATTATTAGGCTATATGGAAAAAAAAAATCCTCTACTTTTTGACAGTATGGCCAATTTTGTCCATAACATTGCAAATAGAACGTTGAAATGTTTCCAATATGTACTAGTGACACTTTTTGTTACTTATTCATTCCATACTTTCAGATTTGCATATCTCCCATTTCATACAAGTCTCCAACCTCGATGCCCCTCTATTACCCATCCCTTCACATTGTTCAATGTTACATTTATTTTTTTCCCTACGGATCTATTGAGGGGTCCTAAATCCCTTTAACTCAACAACATGAACCACCCACCATGGAGGTCCAATTAGACTCTGCAACATTTGATGGTGGAATGGTTCTCCAAATATTTCGATACGGAAAAATTATCAATGGTCTTTACATAGTGATTGACAAGATATCTTCTTGCAAAAGCTTCAGCATCGATCAATGCTACTATATAGAGCTGATGTGGAAAACCTGAATATGAGGTGTGACTAGGACATAGGGAACCTTAATATGACTCGGGATGAAACTAGGCCATACAACATCCTTACGTGATAAATACATGTGGCACTCAAGACCGACGTCTTCATTTACTCGTGTTTAATCGAAATCGGGGCTTTCATTAAGATACATGTTCTAAAACCCTATCCTATCTTTTCGACACCGAAAAGTATCAAGGATCGAGGATCGATGATGATCTTACCCAAGTGTTCCTGGATCGACTTTCTCGAAAAAGTCTCGATGACGAAATTGTATTGGGGATCGGTGATTGGAGATATGTTTATTGCAGACAAAAATGATTGGTTTGACCCTTCTAGATTTCCCTGGCTCTGATAAATCACATCAGGCATCGGCTATCGATGAATTCTTTATGGATTTTGTCAATTTCTATCATTCCTGTATATTTTCGACACCGATGGGGATCGACTATCTCTTGAAAATTCGTGGTGTATAACTCATGCAAACCAACTCCACCTTCTATCGATGTCGATGATGCATCAATGATCGATGATTAGTGTAACTTTGTGGCCACTTTACCTACTTTAATTTTTCTGACGCCAAACATAAGTGCGTTAGTTGCAATGTTAGCTACATATTCTTAGTTAGGATATCAAGTTCTTTTAGACAAAAGGTTTCATAAAATAAGTTCGAACACCCAACTTGGTTGATAAGAGTCATGAAAACAAAACAAAAATAAACCATTCCCCAAAGTGAAATCAATTTAGACAGTAAAAGAAAACAAGTGGTACCCAAAAAGTGATAAAATGTCATAAGGATTTTAGGGTGTGTTGAGCGCTCAAGAAATGGTGATTTACTGGGCGAAAGAAGAATCTTTGTTCCTTCCTCGAGCTTAGTTGATGCACAATCTTGTTGAGAACTTAATTGGTTTTGTTTTTATCAGAGTTTCTTCTATCCTTGCATTTAAAAATCCCCCAGTTCGTGAATCTGGGCCCACCTGTGGGGTTTCAACCTTTATTACACCTTCGTTCCTTTTGACCATGACCCACACCCCATTTTGACAAGATCCAAGGAATTCACTAGCACCAATCCTTTTAGTTGTCATCATTCATTTGTTGCGGTGTCGCTCTGCTGTCAGTGATCATCCATAGCCTCGGTCGAGTCACCCCGACATCACAGACCTTGCTCGGTTTCCAGCGAGCGTCCATAGCCCCAATGGATTTATCTCCATACCCTCTCCTACTTCATGCTCATTTGATATAATTTATTTATTTTTGGCAGAGATGCCCTAAGTGAGTGGGAGAGGAGGAAGTCTGTTATTTGCAAGATGAGATGGTTAAGGTGAATTTTTTCCTAGATTTGTCTTGAGGTACATGCGATCCTTTCCAATTTACCATATTTCCCTTTAGTTTTTACTAGACCACTAGGAGGACAATTCATCATTTTCCAAGGTTGTTTGTTTGCAACGATTAGATACATAACTCATTTAAGAAAAACATAGTTTTTCCCAACATTTCTTGTGTTGCATGTAAGCATGAGTCATGAATAGAGTTTGATACACCGTAATGATTAAGGTAAACCAATTCCTTGCAGAACAAAAATTTAAAGCACAAACCCCTTGTGATCATTTGTTGTTCTATGAATTGGATTACCACCTTTTCATTTACGTGAGTCAGAGGGATGGCCTATGACCATTTCGTAAAATAGTCTGTAGCAGTTAGTATGTATCTATGTTGTTTTGAAGAACTCGAGGTAATTTCTCCTATGAAACCTAACCTCCATTACTCGAATGGTATGGATATGGCCACTGGTTGGAGTGGGACAACTTCTCTCTTTTCCCTCCCCACGCTTATTTGACAAGTTTTACAGTTTCTAGCATATGTATGAGCGTCCCTAAACAGAGTAGGCCAGTAATAGTCGGATCTTAGTATCTTGTGAGCGGTGGTATTCCCTACAGAGTGTCCACCTACAGGACCATCATGGAGCTCCTTCAGAACCTTGTCTGCATCTTCACGTTCGAGACATATCAAAATTACCCCATCATAATTCACGCGGAAGAGCACCGAATTTATGAGGTGATATTGTTATGATTTTAGTCTGAGAGCCCTCCTTTCCTTAGGGTTTAGGTTTTATGGGAAAGTCTCGTGATGCAAGAGATAAATTAGTTTTCCATACCAAGAATCCTTCCCTAGGGGAACATATAAAGCCTCATTACACCATAACGCCAATTCATTCTCCCACTCAAAGTCTTCATTTACTTGGTCTTGGGATTCAACAACCAATTTACACAATCCTTGTCCCTTAACTAGTTTGGCAAGCTTTATATCTAGATCAAATTCTTGGACAACTGCCATCCAATTTCCTCTTCTTTCCCCCATATCCTGTTGAGTGAATAGAGATTAGACTACAGGATGAGGCACAATGACTTTTGTGTGATTTTTCAGTATGTAAGATCTGAAATGTTTTACGACTTTGTATACCACATAATCTTGTTTGTCTATAGAAAGATAATTCAGTTTGACCCCTTGGAGATTAGTGCTCATAAATGATACTTGGGCCTCATTGTTGTCATCATCCTTTTTATTCAATACTGCAGCTAAATATTGGTCGGAGGAAAAAGTATAGAGGAAAAAATATTTGCTAAAGTCGGGACTTCGCAACACTGGAGCTTGAGATATTGCAGTCTTAATATTACTGAAAGAATTTTTTCGCTCGTCATCCCACTTAAAATCAACATCCTTTTGAATCATTTTTTGTAATGGTTTGATAGTTTCAGTGAAATTGGGGGTGAACTTCCTCACAAAATTCATTTTCCCAAAGAAGGACTGCATAGCCTTTTTTTTGTGGGGTAAGGGAAGTTGAGATATTACCTTAATTCATTCTGGGTCTATGCGAATTCCTGCTTGAGATATAATATGACCTAGTCATTTCCCTTCCTCGACACCAAATTTGGTTTTCTAGGATTTAACGATATATCATATTTTCTACACCTTTCAAAAATCTGAGTTAGATGTTGGATATGACCTTCTCTATTCTTTGAATACACAGTCACATCTTCCAAATAGACTACTACACACTTGTTGATCAATCCCCGAAAAATCCATGTTCATGGCCCTCTGGAAGGTTTCCCCTGCATTAATTAACCCAAAGGGAATGTGCTTATAAGAAAAGGTTCCCCACTTGGTTCATAAGGTAGTTTTCAATCGGTCTTCCTCTGAAACTAGAACCTGGTTGTAATCTGAAAAACCATCTAACAGGGAGAAAATTTCAGAACCAGACATGGTCTACAAGAGCTGTTCCATTGGTGGGACTAGGTAATTATCCTTTTCTGATGCTATGTTGAGGTTTCTGAAATCCACACACAGGAAAATTTCCCGAGACTTTTTCTTGTCAGGAACCAAATTTTCTACCCAGGTAGAGTGTCTAACTTGAAAGATAATTTTAGCATCTAGCAATTTCTTTAACTCCTGACACATGAGGGGTTCTAGGGGTGGGTGGTACTTCCAGAGCTTTTGTTGGAAGGGTTTTACAATGGATTTTAATGAGATTGTGTGTTGAATAATATGAGTGTCATAATTTTTCAGGTCTCGGTAGGACCACGCAAAAAAATCTTGATATTCTTTGAAAAGTTTGAGATAGTCTTTCCTTTCTTCTTTAGACGATTTCTTGCCTAGATTTGTATTCTTAGGGTTTTTTAGGGTTCCTAGATTTATAGTCTCGTACATGGTACACAAGCTCCCTATCTTTGTGTTTGTTGACCCTTTAAATCTTTCCCTTAAGTCCAAGAGATTCTCCAAATTGGCTACCCCTTTTGGTATCATGTGAAACTTTGGTTTGATATTAGAGTGATTTGTTTCACCTCTTTGTTCATGGGAATCGATTTCTACTAATTTCTCTTGGAATACTTCATTGTCAATAGCCGGGTATTTAAAAAAAATTTGATTGGTTAGGAAGTTTATAATTTGTTCATCTCCTTCAAATGCCGTCCAATTAGAAATATTGTTGGACATTGATGATTTGTAGAGTAGTTCCACAGTGAACCTGGAGGCTTCATAGTCTTCTTAAGGGGATAGCCTCGAGGCAGTAGTGGCCAAGGAATCAGTAAGAGTATTCTTTATTATGGGGATCGATGTAATGTTGAAGGCTTCAAAATGTTCTATTAGCATGTGCACTTCTTGTTGATAATTCCTCAGGTTGGGGGAGTTGAAATTTATAGTATTCTTTACTTGCCTAATGATAATTTCAAAGGCCCCAGAAAATTTTAGTTATTTAACATTTAATTCTATGGATTTACTTATTCCTTGCACTAAATCTTCATACTCGGCGGTATTAATAGTGAATTCAAATTCTAGTCTGTAGGACAGGACATTTCGTTTCCCCTTCAGATCAATGAGGATACATCCTGCTCCCGACCCTTCTTGTGATTTAGACCCATCAAAGTACAACATCCAAACTTGTGAGCGAGAATCATCAACTTCTCCATTCCTACTAATTTCCTCCTCTCTGCTTATTTTGTCTGGGGTTTCCAACTGAGGTTCTTGAAAGAAGAGGGTTTCTTCCACCACTACCAGTATATTTACTTGAAAATCCATTTCAGAGTTTTGAGTAAGAGGTACATTAGATGAGAGAGGGGATAAATTTCTGAAATTAAAATCGCAGGAGTAGTTTCCTAGCACGGGTAAATATGTCGACGAGGGTTCATTGAGGGCTTCTAAATAGGTGACAGTATGTTTGAGATACCTTTCCCTATCGATCCTAATCATTTTTGCGTGTCCCTTTAATGGAAACCATAGGTGAGCCCAGTCTGTGCTAAAATATCCATTTAACTTCTCAGACCAATCTCAACTAAGCATCAGTCCATAAGCTTCTAGTATATCCACTACAATGATGTCAATCACTTGAACAAATTTCGGGTTTGTAGCCATTATGATCATGACATCCTTGAGTTCTCCAATAACTTTTACCTAAGTTATGTCTAGTTGTATAACATGTGTATCACTTTTGAGCGGGACTGCGTTTAGTTTCTTGTAAATGGATAATGGAATAACATTAGAGGATGCCCTTGAGTTGACTAAAAAATTATGGAGGTTGTTGAATACTGCAAACGTTAAAAGGAATGGTGGGACAAAAGGATTTCCTTTTTTATCTACAGAGAAAGAGTTCAAATTTAGTTTATTTTTTAAATATGTGGGAGTTGGATTTTCCCCTCGATCATTGCTTGTTATAGGAGTTTCTACTAACTTCAAGGCTTGTAATAGAAAGTCCTTTTGCTAGGGAATTCTACACATGTACATAACCGATACATTTTCCTTCAATCTTTTTAAATCTTCTCCTATGTTGTAGTCTAGCTTGGGTGATTCTCATGTATGGATGTTTATAGTATTTCTTTGGGAGACAAAAGGTGCTTTCAAGTGATCGGATGTTTTTTTTTCCTCTTGAAGTTTGGGAAATGGTAAGGTCATTTGAGACCAATTGACCCCTACTTCACATTTTCACATCTAAAATCTCAACGGGTGGTTCTTGAACCTCAAATATATCATTGGAAGGCATTGGCAAGTTAAGATCCCACAACAGCATGGTTGTTTCTTCTGGTGGGCCAACTTCTTCCTGATTGGAAATATTCACCGTTGAGCCGCTTGATTGTTCGGTAAGGGAAACTTCATCTAGGAAACGATTGGACATCAAATTCATGGCATGCACCCATTGTGTACATACTCTTTTGAAATGTTTCTCTTGATGATAGGTACAGAAAGATTAAGATGCTACATTGTCCAAGTCGATGTTTAAATTGGTTGGGGGAGGTTCAATTGCTTTGAACTATGAATTTCTCTTAAAAAGGGTTTATAATACCATTGGCCTTAGTTTCCTTCCCCTACACTTCTTTTCATGTCTACGATTTCATTTGACAATTTCTTTATCATCCGTTGTAGGTCTTCTATGTCTCCATTTCTCTTTTTGGGACCTTGTTCTATTTGTTTCCTTAGGGGTCTAGTCAACAAGAGTCCTCTCTTGGGTAGGGGTTGAGCTTCCTTCTTAACTAGTGAGACATGGCCCTCTTTACACCCCTTCATTTGGAATTCAATTTTTTTGGTTTCATCAAAATTTTCAGCTAGGGTATGTTTGGTATCCCTTTTTACAAACATGGAAATAGAAGCAGGGAGAGCATTAGCATATACCTCAATTTGCAACTCTTGAGTGGGTTTAGCTTCGGGTTGAAATTTGTTCAGGATAGTGGTAAATCATTGATTGAATTCTTTAACTTTCTTTTGAACTCATGGTGGTGGTGAACAGTTCATCCATTAAAGCTCTTGTAGTGGTTTCTTCTACAAATTTGTCTAAAACAAATTTTTGAAACTTCATCCAACTCGTTATAGACATTACATGAAAGTTAAAATACCACATGGAGGATGAATTATCAAAGGTATAGGGAAATATCCTTCATACTACATTTTCTTGTTGGACATTCATCAGTCTAATAGCTAGTACGAACTTCTTAATATGGTCTTCAGGCAATCCTAAGGTTTCAAGGTCAAATTTGGGGAGTAACTTTTCTAGATGATGAGGGAGGTTATGTACCCGTCCTGTGATTTCTAGAGCATCTTTTTCCAACCAAGGTTTATTGTTTTGATTAGGTTTCCCCTTTCTTCATTATGATCATTGTTATCCTCCATGTCGTCTGCCTCCAAAGTTGAGCAATTTGAGTTAAACCCTTCCTCGTTAGATTCAATATCGTCGGGCTATGAGTAGTTACCAGTTGGTGTTTTGGGGATTAGATTAAGGGGATGTTCAATCTCAGTGAGGGATAAATATATCAAGTCTTCTACCGTGTGAACAAAAACCTGTTTGGGGGTGTCAACCACTAGTCTGCTTACTTGTTTCCTACGAGGAAGTAACAGAGCTAAGGGTAATGATCCAATTTATCGGGTGTAAGTTCTTGTGATTCTTATGAAATGGTTCAACTCCTCATGAGGGAGAGCATAAGGTACTTCAGGGAATAGATGTTCTTCCTCTTGCTGGGGTGAGTTACTCATTTCAGGAGTACTCAGTGTATGTGGGTTGTCTTGAGAATGACTAGCCATGCATGTGGGATGTTTTGAATCTATAGGCTGTGTGAAATATTATATCATAAATATTATTAGACAATCATTCAACAATACCTCCTTCTAGCCAATTTTTTTGAGGGGTCCTAAATCCCTTTAACTCAACAGCAGGAACCAAACCCGCCACAGAGGCCCAATTAGACTCTGCAACATTTGATAGTGGAATGGTTCTCCAGATATTTCGATCCAAAAAAATTATCAATGGGCTTTACGTACTGATTGACAAAATATCTTATTGCAAAATATCCAACGTTGATCGATCCTGCCGTACAGAGCCGACGTGGCAAAGATGACTAGGAGGTGTTACTAGGACACATGGAACCTTAATATGACTCGGGATGAAACTACGTCATATGACACCCTTATGTGATAAAGACACATGGAACTCAATATCGACGTCTTCATTTACTCATGTTTAATCAGAATAAAGACTTTCCTTAAGCTACACATTATAAAACCTATTCCTATCTTGTCGATGTCGAAAAGTATCAAGGATTGACAATTGGCGATAAACTTACCCAAGTGTTCCCAGATCAACTCTCTTGAAAAATTCCTGATGTCGAAAGTGTATCGAGGATCGGTGATATGATTATCACAGAAAAAAATGATTGCTTTAACCCTTCTATATTTCCCTGACCTCAATAAAGTGCATCGGGCATCGACTATCGGTGATTTATTTACGTCTTTTGTCAATGTCTATCATTCTTGTATTTTTCTGAAGTCGATGGGGATCGACTATCTCTTGAAAATTCATGGAGAATAACTCGCGCAAACCAACTCTGCCTTCTGTCGATGCCAATGGTGCATCGGTGATCGACGATTAGTGTAACTGTGTGGCCACTTTACTTGCTTGAATTTTTCCGGTGTCTAACATAAGCGTGTTAGGTGAAATGTTAGATGTTGATTCTTAGTTAGGATGTCAATTTATTTTAGACACAAGGTTTCATCTAACATGTTCAAACACTCGACTTGGTTGATAAGAGTAATAAAAACAAAACGAAAATTAACCATTCCCCAAAGTGAAGTCAATTTAGACATTAAATGAAAACAAGTGGTACCCAAAAAGTGATGAAATTTCACAAAGATTTTAGGGTGTGTTGAGCACTCAAGAGGACCCAACTACCATATTTATTATTGTGGTAATTAATTAATAATTTTTTTATCGAGGCTACTAATATTTATTTTGAGTTAATGTTTTCGTAAAAGAAATCTAACTCAAGTTCATTTCACAGTGAAAAAATAATAGCTCAAGAAAAGATGGCAAGCTTCACTACGATAGTCGTGAGAAAGATATCATTTTGTGGGGATACCCTAAAACTCTTTACTAGAGAAGATAAAAATTATCATTGGTTGCGCTCCTATTGGTATTACGTGAAATTGTTGGATTGAAAAACAACAAAGTATGGACGTCGGGAATAGTTCTTTCTGGGTCTATTCTAGAAGTGTTTGAGTGCAAGGACGTCACCCAATTTGTTGATAATCTCATTTAGAATATAAGAGTTATTGAAATGCACAATATTTCTCCTATCTCATTAGCGCCTTCAATATTTAGAGAAATGTTCAAATTACCAGAGCTGAACCTAATCTACAAAGGAGAGGAAGTGAGAAACTTCCTGAAAAGAAAGAATATTGGATTGGATCTTCTTGAGGAATATCAATACATATCAAGAATTCAGGTGATCTCTTTAAAGGATCCCTATAATGAAATTTTATGGTTATTTACTCGAATTTCTCACAAGGATTATACAGAAACAATTCCTCGTCTGACATTGTACATATTACATTTCGTTGGGAATGAAAATGCTATCTTCGACTAGGCGAAGATAATCTCAAATGAAATCACTACACAACTAAGTTATTTCAATTTTGATAAAATATTTTACATGTCATCTTATTTGATATTTTCCATTGCATATTTTCATACTTTTGAGGGCTTAAACATTTCCCAGAGAATTAAAATAAAATTCGACCCTATAACTATGTGGTACTAAGA
>JASDQU010103179.1:20214-34925 GCA_032191745.1 Picea mariana | reverse complement strand
GTCTTTGTGTTTGTTGACCCTTTAAATATTTCCCTTAAGTCAAAGAGGTTCTCCAAATTGGCTACCCCTTTCGGTATCATGTGAAACTTTGGTTTGTTACTCGAGTGATCTGTTTCACCTCTTTGTTCATGGGAATCAATTTCTACTAGTTTCTCTTGAAATACTTCATCGTCAATATCCAGGTATTTAAAATTTTCCTGATTGGTTAGGAATTCTATAATATGTTCTCCTTCAAATACCTTCCAGTTAGAAATATTTTTGGGTATTGATGATTTGTAGAGTAGTTCCACAGTGAACCAGGAGGATTCATAGTCTTCTAAAGGAGATAGCCTCGAGGAAGCAGTGGCCAGGGAATCAACAAGAGTATTCTTTGTCCTGGGAATCGTTGTTATATTGAAGGCCTCAAAATGTTCTATTAGCATGTGCACTTCCTATTGATAATTCTTCAGGTGGGGAGAGTTGTAATGTATAGTATTCTTTACTTGCCTAACTATAATTTCAGAGTCCCCAAAATTTTTAGTTCTTTAACACTTAATTCTATGGTTTCTTTAGTCCTTTCACTTAAGCTTCATATTCGACAGTATTATTAGTGCATTCGAATTCTAGTCTACAGGACAGGAAATTTTGTTTCCCCTTTGGGTCAATGAGGATACATCCTTCTCCTGGCCCTTCTTGAGATTTAGACCCATCAAAGTACAAGGTACAAACTTGTGAGAAAAAATCATTAGCTTCTCCATGCCTACTAACTTCCTCCTCTCCACCTATTTTGTTTGTGGTTTCCAGCATAGTTTCTTGACAAAAGAGGATTTCTTTCGTCGCTACCAGTAGATTTACTTGAAAAGTCATTTCGGAATTTTGAGTAAGAGGTACATCAGATGGGAGAGGGGAGAAATTTTTGAAATCAAAATCGTAGGAGTGGTTGCCTAGCACAGGGAAATCTATCAACGAGGGTTCATTGAGGGCTTCTAAATCGGTGACAATATGTTTGAGATACCTTTCCATATCGATCTTAATCATGTTTGTGTGTCCTTTTAATGGAAACCAGAGGTGAGCCCAGTCTATGCTAAAGTATCCATTCAACTTCTCGGACCAATATCGACTGAGTAACAGTCCATAAGATTCTAGTATATCCACTACAATGATGTCAATTACTTGAATAAATTTCGGGTGCATAGCCATTCTGATCATGACATCCTTGAGTTCCCCATTAACTTTCACCTGAGTTATGTCTAGTTGTATAACGTGTTTATCACTTTTGAGTGGGACTGCGTTTAATTTCCTACAGATAGATAATGGCATGACATTAGAGGATGCCCCTGATTCAACTAAACAATTATGGAGGTTTATGTTGAAGACTTCAAATGTTAAAAGGAAAGGTGGGACAAAAGGCTTTCCTTTTTTATCTACCAAGCAAGCATTCACATTTGATTTATCTTTTAGGTTTGTGAGAGCTGGGGTTTCCCCCTGGTCATTTCTTGTTATAGGGGTTTCTACTGACTTTAAGACTTGTAACAGAAAATCCTTTTGTTAGCAAATTCTACACATGTCCATGACCAATACATTTGCCTTCAATATTTTTAAGTCTTCTACTATGTTTTATTCTCGCTTGGGTGATTCTCGTGTATGGAAGTTTATAGGATTTCTTTGGGGGACAAAAAATGCTTTCGAATGATCGGTTGTTTGTTTTCCTCTCGAAGTTTGGACAATGGTAAGGTCATTTGAGACCGGCTGACCCTTACTTCCTGTTTGTATAGCCAGAACCTCGGTGGGTGGTTCTTGAACCTCAAATATATCTAGAAGACATTGGCAAGTCAGGATTCCACGACAACATGGTTGTTCCTTCCTGAAGGTCAACTTCCTCCCGATCAACAATATTTACCATTGAGTCACTTGATTTTTCAGTAAGAGAAACATTGTTTAGGAACCGATTGGCCATCAAATTCATGGCATGCACCCATTCTGGACAGTCTCTTTTAGAATGTTTCTCTTGATGGTATGTACAGAAAGAGTCAGATACTACATTACCCAGGTCAATTTTTAAGTTGGTTGGGTGAGGTTCAATCATTTTGAAAGGTGATTTTCTCTTGAAAAAGGGTTTATATGGCCTTTGACCTTGATTCTGTTCCCCAACACTTCTTTTCATGTCTACGATTTCATTTGACAATTTTTTTATTGTCTGTTGTAGGTCTTTTATGTCTCCACTTCCTTTTTCAGGACCTTGTTCTGTTTTTTTTCCTAGGGGTCTAGACAACAAGAGTCCTCTCCTGGGTGGAGGTTGAGCTTCCTTCTTAACTAGTGAGACCTAGCCCTCTTTACATCCCTTCATTTGGAATTCAATTGTTTTGGCTTCCTCGAAATTTTCAGCCAGGGTATGCTTGGCATCCCTTTTTACAAACATGGAAATAGAAGCAGGGAGAGTGTTATCATATACCTCAATTTGCAACTCCTCAGTGGGTTTAGATTCAGGTTGAAACTGGTTCAGGATAGTGGCAAATCATTGATTGAATTCTTTAACATTTTCTTTTGAACTCATGGCGGAGGTGAACAATTCAGCCATTAAATCTCATGTAGTGGTTTCTTCTGCAAATTTGTCTAAAAAATCCTTTTAAAACTTCGTCCAACTAGTTATGGATCCTACAGGCAGGTTAAAATACCAGGTGGAGGCTGAATTCTCAAAGGCATAGGGAAAAAATTTGCAAACTACATCCTCATGTTGGACATTCATCGGTCTAATAACTAATATGAACTTTTTAATATGGTCTTCAAGCAATCTAGAGGTTTCAAGGTCAAACTTGGGAAGTAATTTTTCTGGATGCTGAGGGAGGTTATGTACCCATCCGGGGATTGCTAGAGAATCTATGGCCAACAAAGGTTGATTATCTTGTGGTGAGTTTCCCCTTTATTCATTATGATCATTGTTATCCTCCATGTCGTCTGACTCCGAAGCTGAGCGATCCGAGCTAAACCCTTCCTCATCAGATTCAAAATCGTCGGGCTCAGAGTAGTTACCAACTGGTGTTTTAGGGATCAGATTAAGGGGATTATCGATCTCGATGAGGGAAAAATCTATAGGTCTTCTACTGTGTGAACAAAAACCTGGTCGGGGGTGTTGACCACTAGTCTGCTTACTTTTTTTCTATGAGGAAGTAACAGAGCTAAGGGTAATGATACGATTTTTCGGGTGTAAGCTCTTGTGATTCTTTTGAACTGGTTCAACTCCTTGTCAGGAAGAGCATAAGGTATTTCAGGGAATATATTTTCTTCCTCTTTATGGGGTGAGTTACTCATTTCAGGAGTACTCAATGTATGTGGGTTGTCTTGAGAATGACTAGCCATGCATGTGGGTTGTTTTCAATATTTAGTCTATGCGAAATATTATATCAGAAATATTATTAGACATTCATTCACAGACCCTCCTTCTAGTGCCAATTTTGTTGAGGGGTCCTAAATCGCTTTAACTCAACAGGAAGAACCAAACCTGCCATGGAGTCCCAATTAGACTCTGCAGCGTTTGATGGTGGAATGGTTCTCCATATCTTTCTATCTAGCCAATTTATCGATGGGCTTTACGTGGTGCTTTCTAGGATACTTTCCTAAGGAAGTTCCATATTCAATTTAATTGTTCTTTTTTTTTTCTTTTCTTTTATAAGATGAGTCTGATAAAATGATTTGTGCTGGTATAAACCAACTGGTGGAAGGGATTCCCAACTACTAAAGAAGGTTGAGCTTGGAATAGCTCCCGTGCTCAAGCATGCAAAAAAAGATATTCACACCTGTTACAAGCCTAGTACTAATACATTAACTTGTTGGTATTTCAATTATTGACTGAGGTACATTATCGTATGAAAATACGCATGTAATAAGATGATGGAAAGAAAAATAGTTTCCTTAGCTCTAACATTAATAACACATTAACACAATGATTTTATTTCCATCATTAAGAACAAGAACTGCAAAATATATTGAAACAAATAACTTATCAATAAATTGAGAAAATCTTACTCGTTACAGCATCAATTATAGAAATAAAGTTGGAAGTAGTTCCTCCTCAATCCAGTCATATAACGCCTTTGATGAAAAAACAGTATTTTGTCTCAGGTCCTAAACATGACTTCTTAATTAAGGTAGTTCAGAAATAGTTCTTTACAATTCCAAAAATGAGGGTCTTTCCAAAACCATCGACCTTTTATAAAAGGTCAATCCTCTTATTTATAATGAATCATTAACTAAAAATAGCTACTACAAGTGCAAGCTAAGTAAAACAAAATATCACCACATGGCGCTTCCATCTCTTTGTTCTCTAAGAATCATCAAATAGTTTAACTACAGTCGATGACTCTTCTCATATTCCAACCATTTGAAAAAGAGTTCCTCGCATGTGTTGGCATACAGGAACCTGTGTTGGTCCATCGGGGCTGAAAGAATTTCTTTCACTTCTACTACCTGTTCTCTATACTTGATTATTTTAACACTCAACTATTGCAGAACTACTCGAGCCTTAATCAGATGCTCCATGAACTAATGTACTTGACCTGGTGCCATGCTCGCCACCTTTGATATCTCTGTTGTCCATGTCGAGCCTTTTTCTGCATGTTGCTTGATTATGTCATGTAGGTTGACAAAGTCTTCAGGTGAGCCAAATTCTGAGAGGTCGATGCCTTTCATCTCCCAATTAATATTTTCCCATCTCTTTTCTCACTTGGTACACTTTTCCTGAATCTCCTACTAAGGTTCTTGAGCCATTTTAATCCAATATTTGGCCTCTTTCCTGATCCGATCAATGTTTTTATCACTTAGCACCCGAATAATGTGTTCTTCGGCATCTCGACGCTTTTTTACTGCGCTGATGTAATCGATCCTTTCGACTGCTTGGTGAGATCTTTCATACCATCTTTCTACGTCCTTGTGGTCACTAGCAGCATAAGGGTTTATTCTTTGAAATCGGCTATACATGTCGTGAAAAGGTGTCGTTCATTTGTGAATTTGGCATAAGCATCTTGGAACTCACTTCTAAAAAACAATGTAGCCTATGTGGAGTCCTAACGATATTTTTCCAAATGGTGCAAATGTTACAACTCCTTAAGTGCAGTGGCCAGATCCTTTTCATCCCTCCTTTCTCTATCTAATGTGGTATCCGTGATGGCCATCCCTGCACTGATAAGCTCAGAAGTATTGGTGTGTTTTTTCCTGAGCAACTTCTCCTCTGTAGTGATGAGAATCGAGATATCTAGCACGAGCCTTCTCTTATTAGTGGTCCTCATCATGATGTATATTCTCTTTTTGTCATAGGTGATCACTTGTATGTCGGATACCTAAACAACATGTTCGAGGATTTGTTGTTCTCCCCAGGTTAGAGTGTTTCCCAGGTTCCCGACTATGTGTATCCATTCTAGGATTGGTTCCCGAACTTATTTCATATGTCCCGATGGATCGAAATCCATTTTTTGTTCATCGGTTGGTGAGGTATCAACCAAAACTAAAGAACCAAGGGTAGGTTCGGTACTTACTTGGTAATCGGTTGTTGAAGTGTCGATTTCTTGTTGTGGAACTTCCTCTTTCTGACCACCCGATCCTAGCTCTTCCTTTGAGTTTTCTTTTGGGGTCCTTGTTAGGTCGAGAAACTTAGTGTCTAATGCACTTTAGACCTCTTAGTCGCTCTATGGAATCTCTTGAAACGGAGCATTGGGACTTGGGGTGGATGCTTTCTCAGGTTCCTTCTCCTCTGTAATCGGTACTGGGTTATCAGTGAAACCTCCAAACTTTCCTCATCATCATATATGGTTATCAAGTCAAACAGGAGATTTGGTTCACTTGTCCCACCTGACATCCCATATGCCTCAATTTGGGTTGGAACTGTCCCTGATGATCTGCTCTAAGGTGATGGAAATTCAGGGTTTTCCAGAATGGTAATTTCTTCAAGTTGCATTGGCTCTAAGCTACTTGGCTCTCCTCTTCTTATGATTGGGTCGTCCGAGGGGATCCTCGTCATCTCTACAAGATCAGGATCATTTTTTAATTGGTCAATGATTCCCTGTGCCCCTTCTAGAAAGAGAAATCCTCTTCTTTGTGCCTCTATGGTCTTTGTTGCTTGGACTTCCTCCCCAACTCTGAGGGCCCCTTGAGCCAATTTCTCTATTGTCTCCACTTGATCGTTCATGCTCAAAGCCTTGAACCTGGTCATGTTCGGGTGGGCCATCCTCTGTACTACCTCCTCCTAGTCCTGAGCACATTCTGTAAAAATTTCATCCTCAAATTTATCATGCGCATATGGCCAGCAGGATGATACCTGTGAAGCATGTTGGCGAACCAGGCCTTTAGTGTTGTGCTTGCGAAATCTTCCCGTCGAGAACTTGAATTCAAGTTCAATCAGCCCTTCTTGTTTGGCTTGAGAAATATCCTTTACCAAATAAAACCCTACATGGAAGACGTAGGGTATGAAAGCTCGTTTCTTGTCTTTTACTAGTGTGGCATTATAGCCTTGCAGGATAGTCTGATAGCAGATTTTTCCCTCGATGAGTCGGTCTGGGACATGAACAGGGAGTAGATGCAGTGCTTCGGTGGCCCTAATTACCCTGATATAGGTTGTGCATTAATCTAAATACCAGTGGCTTACCTTCACTACCATTTTCTTGGCTTTTGTGGATAGTCTTGTGAATTCTTTTTTAAATACAATAAAATAAATACAGGCGATGAATTCATTAAAAATGAGTGCATGGGATTTTTTTTACATGTTTTCCCATAGTATTCTAAAGTAAACGTGAAAAGGGAGCTACGCAACATGCCAACTTAAATTCATGCTAGTGAAGACATTTATCACACAGATCACATCGAGAAGGTACGAGGCCATGTGGAAAGTGAGTGCTTCCCCTTCTTTCGACGTCTGAGCCTGTTGTACACAGATGCTCAGTTGCTTGGAAATTATTTCTCCCCAGTTGAAGTTGCTTCCAAATATCGCCACTATGTATGCCAAGGGAATCCATGCATCCGAAAACTTGGAGCAGTCCTTCTCTCCATACAGTCGGCAGATGATAACCATCAAGTAGATGTATGGATCCCTCAAGTTGATTTTCCCATACCAACGATTTCTCTGGTTTGTAAACTTTTTGTCCTCCTTCCACCATGAGGCCATCAATCGACTGGTGTCATGGAATTTTTATAACTTCACAATGAATTCTGTGTTTAGCCACTCCTCTGGATCCCTGAGTTTGTAAAACTTATAGACTTTTGTCAGGAGGAACACTTTAACACACACGCCATTCTCAGCATTGATCAGGCATTTATGCGTGTTTGTGTGATCGATTATCCACTTCAAAACCTCAATTCCTGGGAAAACCATAGTTCTGCAGGCTACCATGTGTAAGTATGGTCGTCGTATATTTGGGAACACTTGGTCATCAAGCGCCCTTACATCTGGGTCGCTATGTGGGATACACTCCAAGTACTCCTCCCAACTGATTCTGTTGAATAGGTCTCCCCACTATGGGAGAATTACTTTGGACCAAGTGGTTGCTTCTATATCGTCGAAGACCAAAGGTTGAACACAAGATTTCTTTGTTGAGGTTTTAATGAACGGCTCCGCCCTGGGAGTGTACTCCCACTGCCTCGTAGTCCCAACAAAAGAACCTTCACCTGTTTCTACTTCCTTTAGCATCTGGTCGTTGGTTTTCTTGGAGGCATTTTCCCCACAACTAGAACATAGTTAGATATTGTGCAAAAAATCAGATGCATATCACAAATCACGACCGCCGAATTGATAAAATTTAACACATACCTCTGATGCTTATTTAACCTGGTTTTGATAACCTTAGAATCGACATAGTCTCGAGATGCTTTCTTTACTTCTTCGGATGCTCTGGAATTTGAACTCGTGTGCATAATGAAAGTTTTAAAATCTGTTCTAGTTATTTAAACAGGGATGAACTTACCTTGTCACATCAACCGTTCAATTCTAGTTATGAGTGTAGTTCTATAAAATCTTCCACCCGATCTTCAAATACGTTTAAAATGAAATTCGATTGTAGGCTGATGGCGCGGGCACAAGTTGTAACGTGGCCTATCAGTGATTTCAACTTTTTTTTGTTCAATCAATGCATGGGGTAGCAACAAATGTGGGATGAAGCATTAACTGGTCTATTAAATGTTAGAATCCGATCTTATCTTGTGCTGAAAACATTCCATTGTTTTGCTAGTATAGCTGGTGAGTTGGAGGTCAGGGTTTCTCTTTAAACACTTTTCATTGATATCTCCTTGAAAGAGCTTCAACGTCGAATGATCTTTAGGTACATATATGGCGTGGCAAGGTTGACTCAGAGGTATGACTAGGACACATGGAACCTTAAGATGAGTCGGGACAAAACTAGGCCATATAACAACCCTATGCGACAAAGACACGCAACACTCAAGACCGACGTCTTTGTTTACCCATGTTATTCTGAATTAGGACTATTCTTAAGCTAAACATTCTAAACCCCGACCTTATCTTGACAACGTCGAAAAGTATCAAGGATCGGCGATCGACGATAGACCTACCCAAGTGCTCCCGGATTGACCCTCTTGAAAATTCCCCAATGCTGAAAGTGTATCCAGGGTCAACAATGGGAGATATGTTTAACGTAGAAAAAATCAATTGTTTTAACATTTTTATATTTCCCCAACCCCGAGAAAGTGCATCGGTCATTGACTATCGGTGGTTTTTTATGGCTTTTTTCAATGTCTATCACTCCCGTACTTTGTCGATGTCGATGGGGATCGGCTATATCTTGAATCTTCATGGAAAATGACTCACGCAAACCACCTCTTCCTTCTACTGATGTCGATGGTGCATCGACGATCGACGATTAGTGTAGCTGTGTGGCCACTTTTTCTTCTTGAATTTTCCTGACACCGAACACAAGCGCATTAGTTCGAAATGTTAGTTACAGATTATTAGTTAGAATGGCAAGTTATTTTAGACAGAAGGTTTCATTTAATAGGTTCAAAAAAATCTGACTTGATCGATAAGAGTCATGAAAACAAAATAAAAATAAACCACCCCCCATAGTGAACTCAATTCAAATAGTAAAAGAAAACAAGTGGTACCCAAAAGTGATAGAATTTCATAAGGATTTTAGGGTGTGTTGAGCGCTCAATAGATCTATGGCTGAGATTGAATTCTCACTTGCCACTGTGTACCTATCTCCAAACGTGACACGTGGTCCATTATCCACTTGACACGTGGACCTATAATGATGCACCAAATCACTGTAGGATACAAAGGCTTGCTCAACTTGATATTGACACTTGTCCTTATCTATAAACTGATTGAGTTACTTAATCAATACTTTCTTAAAATATCACTCCTCATTATTTATATGTTTGATCCTTATTAGCGAGAATTAGTCTCCACTAATTAATTACCCTCGTAATTACATTTTTACTTATGCTAATATATCGGCCTGGTAATTAATGAGGATTTACTTTCTCTTAATGCAATTAATTTAATTATATCATAATATAATTAATTGCATTTTAAAGTGCCAAACTCCATCGTAATGCACCCATGTTGCATTATAATATATTTTATTATATTATTAATAAAGCATGTGAGGATTTCGGACTCCGAATTTCGCACACAATTTATGTGCTCCTTTTCCTTTTTACCGATGGTCAAACTCTTAAAAGGCAATGGATTTAATATTGGTATTATAATAATTAACATTTTAATATATCTTGGGCCATCACACTCTGAATCTCCACCCTTTTCTCGTTACTTCGATGGCCAATTACAAGAGAGCATATTTTAATATTGTAAAATATATGTGGGACCTTATAGTACCCAAGATATCACACTTTGATCTTGTTCTCCCCTCTTTCTCCTTCGATGGTCAACTCCGAAAAGGTTTTGGGAATTTATGTTAAATTATTATTTTATTAAACGTTATATCAACCGAGGCCATTATTTAATATAATATATTATTTCAAGTAATTCAAACCTCCTTCGCGTGCAATATTATATATATTTATAACTTTATAATATTCTAGATATCATACTCTAAACCCTTTAGAGCCATTCTCCGAACTCTTTGGAGTCATACTATGAAATTCTCGAAAAATAAACATGCATGCTCCTCTCATTTTGTCCGATGGTCAACTCCGACGGTCAACTCTGAAAAGGGCAAGGAAATTGTGTTTAATTATTATAATATTTAATATCCTATCAACTCATGTGATCGCTCTAAAGTATTCACACTTGAAATGCGTGTGCTCCTCTCATCACTTCGACCACCAATCACGAAAGATAAGAGTTTTAATATTATTAAACACATGTGGGAACTTATACTACCCCTCTCTCGTTACTCCGATGGAAAATCATGAGAGAGAAAATATTATATTATAATTTATTTAAAGTCTCATTCTTCCTTTTACTCCGGTGACCCAACTTCGAATGGTTAACTCCGAAAAGGGTTTGATTTAATATTTAAATTTTATAATTATTACCACTCTCATGCCATCCGATAACTTCACTCTTCATTCAAATGCTCACTTCCCTTTATTCTGATGGCTAGACTATGATGGCCAATCATGGAGGAAAATATTTTTTTCTAATAATTCACATATATTTACATTGGAAAAAAATGGAAAATATATTTCCAAAACTTAAAATACTGATAAATAAAATTCCTTGTTAATGACTCCTTTAGGAGTTTAGGGCGACCATGTGTAGAGCGTGAATTCCAAAACTAGGGAGATATTAACACACTTTAAAATTTTGCATAGAAAGAAAATGTTTCCATTTTGATGCCTCAAAATGGCTCCAGAAGGTTTCAAACCCCAATTTTCCAAACTAGGACTTTCCATTAAAATGACCCTGCAAGTTAGTTTCTCCAATTTTTTCCACTTTGAAAGCAATGAGATAGATGACAAATAATATAATTATTCAATCTAGATCAGTGTATGAGGAACTTGCACTTCCCACAAGTGCATGAGGAACTTGCACTTCCCACAAGTTGAAGTATGATTTTTACAACCATGGTATTGAGTGGATGTCAGATCAACTTCCATTACTCATACTTGTGGAGCTAATCACATGTGGAAGTCCAAGAATATTATAGAGGGCCCAAAACTATATCCCTAATCAAGAGTTGAGACATGAAAAAACCCTAAATCTAACACTAGATCACTATCAAAACATGTCAAATACTAATCCACTAGGAAATAAAGGGTTTTCATTCTTTTTATATTGATCCATTATTCCATAGTTGATCATAGAAAAGGAGTGGGATATTGTGAGAAAACATAACAAGTAGAAGACCTTGCAGAAGCAATATTGGTCAAAGTGTCTATGGAAACTCCATAGTGATTTCATATTTCTTTGTGTTTCCATTTCATAAATGAGAATAAAAGAGCAAGGCATAGCCCTCACCTTGTGTTCATGGTGTGGATGTTGTCATGTTCATTGTTTTAGCTCCTTTATTTCATTCTCATTTTATTTTAGTAATTTCAGCATTGCAATTGTAATATTAAGTTACAATAACAACACTACATAATAGATATAGTTTGCATAAATTTGTAAGATTTGTTATGACAAACTGTTTTATTGGAACATCCACGACAATTTACAAATCAATTTAGGAAAGAATATTATCTTATGGATAGAAAACCATGATGAGAGACCTAAAGGATAGATTGATTTCCCAAGTTATAACTCAACTTTATATCAATTAATCACTCCTATGACTATTGTTGAAGAGTGTCAAAACAATAAATACAATCTCATATGTTGCTTCATTGACTTTAGAATAGATTTGGATATGGTCCTTTGAAATAACCTTTGCAAGACATTGGAAGATATTGGGGTCCCTTTCAGTTAAGTGCTACATTGAAAAGGTTATATGAAAGTCAGTACCAAATTTAGAAGCAACAAGGGTTGGTTGGAAGAAATCAATTGTAAATAGTGGTCAAGCGAGGATTCCCTTTATCCCTTTCCCTTTTTAGATTATACATAGGAAAATTTAAAAATTACATGAAGGAAATAGGTTGTGCATGACTTGCATGCAGGGCTAGTTGTCATCCTCCTCCTTTATGTAGATGACATTGTTCTTTTAGCAATGAAGATTTCTAGTCTTGAAAAGAAGTTATTTTTTAAAAATATTTTTGCACTAAATTTGAGATGACTGAGAATATTGAGAAAATAAATGTAGTGATAATCAAGTCTAGGCATGCCACACACCCTAAGTTGTTTACTATAACCAAAAATTTGAAGAGGTCCCTTCATATAAGTGTTTTGTAATCAACATCCATCATAGGATAAACTTGAAATGTAGTGTCTAAAGAAGACTTGGAGGAGGTTGGGAATATTTTTATGGTCTTGAAGATAACTATGAAGAAGTTGAGTTATGGTTTTAGGAAAAAACAAAAGTTTCTCTTTGATACACTTGTTATCCCAATGTTTTTTTACGGTTCTAAAGTCTGGGGTTGTAGGATTTCTAGAGAGACTTGGAGGGAAATTTAGTATATGTAGATGCATTTCGCAATAAATAATCTCAAAATTAAAAACGATATGACCTACCCTATCCTTCTTTTAGAGGTTGGTCTCTCACTAGTAAAGAGTAAAGCTATGATAATGTACATATATACAAATACAAATTGGCTAATATGAAAAAAGAGATGCTTCCCATCACAACATCAAACATTATTAAAACTCACTCAATGCTAAAGAGGGGTACTAAAAATGCTACTTGTTGACTTTATTATTATTAGGAGGGTAGTAAAAGATGATACATTTTCAACATAATTAATAGTATTATGGTAACTAGCTTTGAAGAAAACTATGATGTTATAACAAGATTAAAAGATTTAAAAACAAAAATGACTTAATATAAAAAGGTCATCAATCATAATCATAAGTTAAAGATCAAAATGATCTCTTTTAATATTGTTATTATGAAGAAGAAACTAAATATTATAAAAATAAGAATAAGCTCCTTCATAATGAAACTATCATATTCACAAGCTAATAAGGTAATTTGAAATTTTTTTAATTCTATTAAAATACATAATGAAAATATTTTTTTCTTAAAATATATAGTTTATAAACATTATAATATCATTAGAAATACCCATTAAAACTAAAATAAACTTTAATCTTATTTTTAAGATATTTTTTTTGATATAATAAAATAAAATAATTAATTTATAATGACTAAAAATAAAATAATATATAAATATAATATTAAGTGAAGTTAAATGTTGCACGTTCAAAAGGTTTCCGCTGATAAAATTTCCATTAAGCCAGTCAAAGAAAATATGAAAAGGTTGAAATTAAGTTTGCTAATCATTTGAACGTGGCAATCAAATGGTCACATAGTAATTCTTTAATCATATTAAGTAAATGTTAAAAAGTAAATATGGAAGAAAGTTATGAACATGAGATTTTATTCATTAATTTGGAAAAGCAGTTGACGCTACGTCGACGCATAACGATCAGATGGTAAAGGGTAAAGACTACTAAAAATATGCCAGCATAAAAAGGCACAAATTATAATAATAAAAAATAATAAACCAGCCAGAAAACCCAATATAAATTTGTTTGAAATACCTAAACTATAAAGTAACCCACTTGAAACTCCATAAATAGGCTAAAATTTTTACTAAATGAAGATATTTTTAGGGGATATTTATCCAAAATCTGGCAACAAATTGTTGGATTTGTAGTGGATTTTGAATAACAAAAAATAATTTCGTGTAAATTTATATCGCTAGATTTAGACTAAAAAAATCATTTCTTAAAACAGCTAAAACCAACACCATTCCAAAAATTTTCAAAATATTATATAAAATGCCTAAGTATTTGGTACAGAGATAAACGATAAAATGTTCATAAAATCATGACAATAATTTTCATAGTTTATCCTTACCTCTTCCATCCAAGCAATCCCTACATGCTCATAACGAGGTTTCTGTCTGGTGCCTAAAATTTATCTTCCTGAAACCCTAATTTTCTATTTTCATCAATTGGATATTGTTGCATACATTCCACGTTCTCAGAATATATTACAGTAAGGGTATTTACATAATAATGCACAGCGAATGCATGAATTAATTGTTTTAGATTAAATAAACTGTAATGATCAAATCTAAAACTGCTGCAGAGAAGGCTAAGGATGGCCATTATCGACGACGTCGAGGTGGATCTGTCTATCGGTCTCATTGTGATCTGGATCCATATGGGACTCTTCGATGATTCTGATCCTCTCGGGCTGAACCCACCTCCCCTCTGAGTTCTGGACTAGTCCTTCGTTGGCATCTTGCTTCCAGAAAGGAGGAACCAGGTAGCATTCCTTGAGAAAATCGCAATTCTTGTTTACCAGAGCCGGATCGCGCCGTGAAGACAGATGGAAGCGCTGTCCCCGCCCATGGTATCCGTCCAGGAGGTGGAGATGAGCCTCCAGATTATGAAAGCAGCAGAGATCGGTCGTGGGCTTCAGGAATGGAGACTGCGTGTGATCAAGAGCGATCTCCACCCCGACGTGACAGTAACTCCACGGAAGCTTATCGATCCACTGCTTCATCATCTGGAACTTCTCATTGAACAGAATACCGGGGACCTTCGGCACGCCGTCGTGCACGTTCACCACTCTCAGAAACTTGAGCTCAAGCTCCTCGCACCGATCCTTGAACGCCGCGTTGCCCACCCTCGGCCCCGCGAACGAGAATACCGTTATGGGAATCGA
>JASDQU010103179.1:10082-20114 GCA_032191745.1 Picea mariana | reverse complement strand
ATGTTACGCAAAGGGAAATACACTTAGAATATTGTTTGAAAGATGGAAAGGCAAGCAAATTCACCCATTTTATTCAATTATTTTATATTATATTAATGTGATTGTAAGTGTGTTTTTTTCATATATATTATACTTTACAAGTTATATAAATTTGTTTATTATTAATTGAAAATGCATCTTTTACATGTCTGGCATATTGCAGTTGAAACACCACAAAGCTATGTGGTGAAATGGTTGTAAAGTTTGCATCAAAAAGTTGGATGAAACTAGAAAATATTTTGATAGTGGGACAACTGCGGTATTCCAGGTCACTAATGTTTCCTCTAGGAGTGACAGAAGTCCTCGAGAATATGAAAATAGATAGTATGGGTTTTTGAATGATATAATTGAGTGTGACTTTAATTCCTTCAAATCAGTTTTGTTCGATGTCAAATGGTATAGCTTATGAATGCATGAACATGATGAGGAAAGAACCATTATTCAACATGCCAATGGATTTTTGATGATTAAAACAATATTTTTTGAAAAAAAAAAATAACCGCTGTGTTTTTCCAAGTCAATGTGAACAAGTATTTTACTCAAAGGTTCCAGGTAAGAGGGATTGGTCATTTGTTGTTAGATATGATCCAAGAGGAAGGCCAATAAATTATACTGTACATGAGGAATATGATATTGAAGAAGAAGATGATGTAGATCTAGAGAAAGAAGAATATGGGTCGACAGATGAAGAAGATGGAGAAGACAAACGAGGCGTAGGAGAAAATGCGCCAGTTCTTGATGATGATATCGATGAAGATATGCTCAAAAATTACATTGATGATGATGATGATATCATAAATCCTTTCAACATTTTTTATGAACCGGATGTTGATACAGATATCGAGTTGGATGATCAAGAAGAAGATACAGAAGAAGGATGATACAAATGTTGCGTTGGTCAATGAGGTACGTAACTAGATATTTTAATTTGTATGAATTATTCTCTTTAAATTTTTTTAATTATGTGGGTTAATTTCATGTTTTTAAGTTTTATTTCATTTTTGTTTTGGTAGTTTCTATGCATGATTAGTATGTTTCTTTTTTTTGTTTTCTATTTTATATATTTGGTATTGGGGAATTGAGAGCGATGTAATGGGGGGGAGGGGCCATATGAGATTCCATATTCACGTAGTTGGCCTTGTTTAGTAGATAATAAATTATTCTCGAAACCAAGATAATTTCATTCATTCATATTTATACTCAAAGATCACTCACAAACCCACTCTATATATCATCTCACCTCATCCACGTTTGGTTTTAATTTTCTGATCGGTTGAATTTTAAAGGAAACAACTATTAAAAGACATTATACTAGGGATAGAGTACATGATGGGAAACAGTGACCTGTGAATGAGGCCAACGTTGAAAGTTTTTCAAAATTTTTATGTATGACATCATACATCCTTGAGTCTTGAAACCCTCCCATACCTTCAAGGCATGTGTCTAGTCTAACCATGTCAAATTTCGATGCATACAGACACATATTGAAGAAATTTCAAAGTTGGCCCCATTCACTAGTGCTCACTATGCGGGGTCGGTGCATGACATTTGTGGTGGTTTAATTGGAAGTTCCATGACATTTCAAGCAAGTTCCAACAAATAATCTACAGATGGAAACAACGACATTTGACAAATATGAGATGCCCATTATGAAATTTGTTGCAAACATGGACGATATCAAAGATTATGTGGTCATGACATCAGACATCCTTGAGTCTTGAAAGCCTCCCATACCGTCAAGGCATGTGTCTAGTCTAACCATGTTGAATTTCGATGCATACATGCACAGTTTGAAGAAATGTCAATGTTGTCCCCATTCAATCTTCACTATGTGGGGTTAGTGCAAGATGACATTTGTGGTGGGTTAATTGAAGCTTTTGCTACATCAACTCAACTTGGTAATTCAATAATCAAAACCTCTTTAAGTATTGTGCGGGGACATCAAACATCCTTAAGTATAGAAACCCTCTCATACCTTCATTAAGGCAACTATCTAGTCTAACCATGTCAAATTTTGATGCATATAGGCACAAATTTAAAACATTTCAACGTTAACCCCATTCACTACTCTGTGCGGGGTCGGCGGAATAAATTTGTGATGGGTGTATTTGAAGTTCCATGTCAAATTTCAAGATAGTTCTAACAACGATTCTATAGAAGGGAATGATGAATGATGATAATGAGAGGTGCAACATGATGAACATTGATGCAAATGTAGACGATCTCAAAGATTAAGTTGGGACATCATACATTCTTGAGTCTCAAAACCCTCCCATACCGTCAAGGCATGTGTCTAGTCTAACCATATCAAATTTCGATGCATACATGCACATATTGAAGAAATTTCAATGTTGGCCCCATTCATTAATGCTCACTATGTGGGGTCGGTACATGACATTTGTGGTGGTTGAATTGGAAGTTCCATGAAATTTCAGGAGAGTTCCAACAAAGATTCTAAAGATGGAAATAATGGCATTTGAAAAATATGAGATGCCCATTATGAATAATGTTTCAAACATGGATGATCTCAAAGATTATGTGGTCAAGACATCATATATCCTTGAGTCTTGAAATCCTCCCATATAGTCAAGCCATGTATATATTCTAACCATGTCACATTTCGACGCATACATGCACAATTTGAAGAAATTTAAACGTTGGTCCCATTCATTGCTCACTATGCGGGTTTGGTGCAAGATGACATTTGTGGAGGGTGAATTGAAGCTTCTGCGACATCAAATCGACTTGGTAATTCAATAATCAAACCCTCTTTAACTAGTATTATGCGGGGACCTCAAACATCCTTAAGTATTGAAACCCTCCCATACCTTCATTAAGGCAACTATCTAGTCTAACCATATCAAATTTCGATGCATACGGGCACAGATTAAAAACATTTCAACATTGGCCCCATTCACTGGTCACTTTGTGGGGTCGGTGGAAGAAATTTTTTATGGTTATATTTGAAGTTCCATGTCAAATTTCAAGATAGTTCCAACAACGATTCTATAGAAGGGAATGAGAAATTATGACAATGAGAGGTGAAACATGATGAAAATTGATGCAAATGTGAACGATCTCAAATATTATGTGGGGACATAATACATCCTTGATTCTTGAAACCCTCCCATACCATCAAGGCATGTGTCTAGTCTAACCATGTCAAATTTCTATGCATACATGCACATATTGAAGAAATTTCAATGTTGGCCCCATTCACTAGTGCTCACTATGTAGGGTTGGTGCATGACATTTGTGGTGGTTGAATTGGAAGTTCCCTGACATTTCAAAAGATTTCCAACAAATATTCTATAGATGGAAACAACAACATTTGAAAAATATGAGATGCCCATTATGAACGTTGTTGCAAACATGGACGATATCAAAGACTATGTGGCCATGACATCATACATCCTTGAGTCTTGAAACCCTCCCATACCGTCAAGGCATGTGTCTAGTCTAACCATGTCGAATTTCAACGCATACATGCACAGTTTGAAGAAATTTCAATGTTGGCCCCATTCACTCCTCACTATGAGGGGTCGATGCAAGATGACATTTGCGGTAGGTGAATTGAAGCTTCTGCGACATCAAATCGACTTGGTAATTCAATAATAAAAACCTCTTTAAGTATTATGCGGGGACATCAAACATACTTAATTATCAAAACCCTCCCATACCTTCATTAAGGAAACTATCTAGTCTAACCATGTCAAATTTCAATGCATACGGGCACAGATTGAGAACATTTCAACATTGGCCCCATTCACTGCTCTATGCAGGGTCGATGGAATAAATTTATGATGGTTTTATTTTAAGTTCCATGTCAAATTTCAAGATAGTTCCAACAATGATTATATAGAAGGGAATGGTGAATGATGATAATGAGAGGTGCAACATGATGAACGTTGATGAAAATGTGGACGATCTCAAAGATTATGTGGGGACATCATACATCCTTTAGTCTTGAAACCCTCCCATATCGTCAAGGCATGTGTCTAGTCTAACCATGTCAAATTTTGATGCATACATGCACATATTGAAGAAATTTCAATGTTGGCCCCATTCACTAGTGCTCACTATGCGGGGTCGGTGCATGACATTTGTGGTGGTTGAATTGGAAGTTCCATGACATTTCAAGAGAGTTCCAATAATTATTCTACATATGAAAACAACGTGACAAATATGAGATGCCCATTATGAACATTATTGCAAACATGGACGATCTCAAAGATTATGTGGCCGGGACATCAAACATCCTTGAGTCTTGAAACCCTCCCATACCTTGAAGACATGTGTCTAGTCTAACCATGTCGAATTTCGACGCATACATGCATGTTCGAAGAAATTTCAACATGGGCCCCATTCACTACTCACTATGTAGAGTCGGTGCAAGATGACATTTGTGGTGGGCGAATTGAAGATTCTACGAGATCAAATCAACTTGGTAATTCAATAATCAAACCCTCCTTAAGTATTATGTGGGGACATCAAACATCCTTAAGTATTGAAACCCTCCCATACCTTCATTAAGGAAACTATATAGTCTAACCATGTCAAATTTCGATGCATATGAGGATAGATTTAAAACATTTCAACGTTAGCCCCATTCACTGCTCATTGTGTGGGGTTGGTGGAAGAAATTTGTGATTGGTGTATTTGAAGTTCCATGTCAAATTTCAAGATAGTTTCGACAACGATTCTATAGAAGGGACTGACGAATGATGACAATGAGAGGTGGAACATGATGAACGTTAATGAAAATGTGGATGATCTCAAATATTATGTGGGGACATCATACATCCTTGAGTCTTGAAACTCTCCCATATCGTCAAGGCATGTTTCTAGTCTAACCATGTCAAATTTTGATACATACAATCATATATTTAAGAAATTTCAACATTGGCCCCATTCACTAGTGCTCATTATGTGGGGTCAGTGCATGACATTTGTGGTGGTTGAATTGGAAGTTCCATGACATTTCAAGAGAGTTCCAAGAAAAATTCTACACATAGAAATACCGACATTTGACAAATATGAGACGCCCATTATGAACGTTGTTGAAAACAAGGATGATCTCAAAGATTATGCGGCCAGGACATCAGAGATCCTTGAGTCTTGAAACCCTCCCATACCGTCAAGTCATGTTCTATTCTAACCATGTCAAATTTCGACGCATACATGAACAGTTTGAATAAATTTCAACGTTGGCCCCATTCACTGGTCACTATGTGGGGTTAGTGAAAGATAACATTTCTGGTGGGTGAATTGAAGCTCCTGCGACATCAACTAGAATTGGTAATTCAATAATCAAACGCTCCTTAAGTATTATGAAGGGACATAAAACATCCTTAAGTATTGAAACCCTCCCATACCTTCAATGAAACTATCTAGTCTAACCATGTCAAATTTCGATTCATACGAGCACATATTAAAAAAATTTAAACGTTGGCCCCATTCACTGCTCACTGTGTGGGTTCATTGAAAGAAATTTTTGATGGGTGTATTTGAAGTACCATGTCAAATTTCAAGATAGTTCTGACAACGATTCTATAGAAGGGAATGACGAATGATGGCAATGAGAGGTGCATCATGATGAACTTTGATGCAAATGTGGACGATATCAAAGATTATGTGGGGACATCATACATCCTTGAGTATTGAAACCTTCTCATACCGTCAAGGCATGTGTCTAGTCTAACCATGTCAAATTTTGATGCATACAGGCACATATTGAAGAAATTTCAATGTTGGCCCCATTCACAAGTGCTCACAATGCGAGGTTGGTGCATGACATTTGTGGTGGTTGAATTGGAAGTTCCATGACATTTCAAGAGAGTTCCAACAAAGATTCTATAGATGGAATCAATGACATTTGACAAATATGAGATACCCATTATGAACGTTGTTACAAACATGCACGATCTCAAAGATCATGTGGTTGGGACATTAGACATCCTTGAGTCTTGAAACCCTCCCACACCATCAAGGCATGTGTCTAGTCTAACCATGTCGAATTTCGACGCATACATGCACAGTTCGAAGAAATTTCAACGTTGGCTCCATTCATTGCTCACTATGCAGGGTCAGTGTAAGATGACATTTGTGATGGGTGTATTGGATGTGCCATGAAATTTCAAGAGAGTTCCGAAAAAGAATATTCTATAGATGGAAATGAAGAATGATGACAATAGACATCCATTATATTGAACGTTTATGCAAACATGGATGATCTCAAATATTATGTGGGGACATCAAACATGGGTGTATTTGAATTTCTCACTTGGGGCATCTAGTCTTTTAGCCTTATCACAATGGACCTACATGTCACTCTACCCATATGTCAAACTCTTTAGTTGACAAGTATGTTGTTATTTTTGAATTTTCAAATAATCCAAAGAACTAAAGAACAAAGTGGGTGACCCAAAAAAGTAAGTAGTGTTGTTCTAAAATCTATATAACTAGTATACTGTTCTAGGTAAACTATCACCAAGAATGACCATTTATATATCAATAACCTAAAGATGAGTTTGAATAATCACTTGTCATTATTGAATAATTGGTATAACAAAACAATGTCAAAAAATACACACAACTCTTAACACAGACAACTTAGAAAAACATGTTGTACTGTGAAAAGGATGTATTCTAGAGTTTTCCACCTTACAAAAACCACATAATAATAACATTTGAACCTCTCTTGCTTAGATCTAAAAGGTTGGCAGTCCACCGTTGAGAAGTAATAATTGGACTAGTATTAGTTTTGTCATCCAAATATCTAAATTTTTTGCCTATTCCACGATAAGATCAATATGGATCATGAGAATGATAACATTTATTCAACCATCAGTTAGGAATATGGGAGAACATATTTTTTACTTTAGGGTGACTTTTGAGGATGGTAGCCAATATTTTTTACTAGAAAGTACAAAAGGGATTGTTAGGAATCCATAACTCATCCAACTACCAAATATACATACAAATATGTCATTTTCTTTAGAATTTTGAAGAGGGAAATTTTGATGGTACAAAATCATGAAATCATTCCAATGGAACCAATTTTTAATTATTGGACTCTAAAAATTCTTGACCTCACAACTATGCACATTCGATCGATAGATTTGGCAAGCAAGGATAAAATATTGGTTATCCAACCATTAGAATAAAAGATATTATGCGTATATGTTAAAAACATATACACATTCCAAGGTAAAAATGGATACACTTGGACCAAAGATGGGCATTTTTCTTATTTTGAGGCTTAAAAAAATGGTCCATGTGACATTGTTAAAAAATTCTATAATCATCCACACTACAAGCTAATGTAGTCCCTTAAGTTGTAATATCAACCCAATTAATCTTTCTAATGTCCTTCAGCCTCCAATAGATCTTCCAACTAACTTTGGAATCAATTTTTATTTAGGAGAAGGCCAAAATAAAGAGTTTTGCAAGAGGTTATTTAGGGGTTTCTAAGCACAAGCAAAGCGAAGGTTTGGAGAAGTATTTTTTCTAAAAAACTAGAAGTAACATCCTTGCAAGATATTCCTATTGCGAGAGGTCAAATCCTAGTGATTTCAATATGGTATCTTCCTTTGGATCTTTTCTAGCAGCCATTGCCACATTTGAATAAAAGGTATGAAATCTAATTATAATTTTCAAGAACTTAAATTTTGTCTTATCTATAGATTCTCCCAATTATAATTTACAAACATTTAGTTTTTCTATGTGTAAATTTTTAATCCCATACAAACCACAATCACACTTCAAAACCTATTATCGTTGAGAATTCCAACAACACCAAGAACCTCATACGTTTTGACCAAACTGAAATATTAACCGAAACTGAACACTATTTAACTAGGATCATTAGAGAAGCTATTGAAATTGAGAAGTTATTTTCTTTTTTACATTTTTACTCCCTATTTAACCTTCCTCGCCCTCTTTCCTTCATTCAAATTTATTCATTTGTACCCTCTTTTTTTCTTTCTCCTATTGATTCCTCTATGGTTTGTTGGTTGCTTTCCTCACTTGATGCCATTTACTTGTTTCTTTTCTTCCCCTTCTCCTTTTTCCTTTACTTATATTTGTGGACAAAATTATACATTTTTCGATAGTTAACTTTGATTATTTTTACTTTAATTATTCTGCATTGATCCCTTTGAATTAAAATTATTATTAACCATTTCTAACGTTAATTTTAGTATCATTATTATTGCCTTACTATTATTTTTAGCTCTTAAGATTGTACCTAGCAAGTGTAGAGGTATGCAACTTGTATGAGTCCAATGTCTTGCTAGCACATAATCAAATTCAATCAAAATCAAAACATTGTTAATTATTCCTATTGCATTTTAAAACTAATGGCCAAATACAAACTTGATTATCATTCCTTCAAAAAAAATCCATCCAGTGCTTTCATAAACTTCATAAAATTTAATCTTGATAAACAAGGTATGTTGAACGGTTTCTTGAGCATAGTCCATTATCTAACTTAAATATTGTCATGAATACATATTTTGATACATCCGTAATTATGTGTCTTCAACTGTTATAAGAATGATTAGATTAAAATAACAAATCTTTAGCGATAATGTAATAAGATGTCATGGAATAAAATGATGTCACCTACTAAAATTGAAAGGACCCATATTGTCTTAGGAATTGTTTAAATAAAACTTGTTAATACATTCTAAAATGGTCCTTATCAATAATCCCCATGACCACACCTTTTGTAAAACTCCTACTTGGTGTACAAAACCTCCTAATGGCACCCGTATTTGAAGAACAAACTATATATCCCCTCTAAATGTCTTGTGTTGCGAGTCAAGGACTCATTCATGGATCACGAGCCTTAAAGGATTCATTTAGGTACTAATACCCTTTATTTTCTCCCATTACCATGTTTAATGTCTTGAGACCCATCCCTTATTCCTAAAACTTTCTAAGAATGCTAATATATCATTCATAGGATAAAGATTCTATCTAGAGGGTTTATGTGATGGTTTGAGGTGTCATTAATGAATTATGATCCTAGAAGATTAGATTAGTTACTATGGCCCTTATTTTCCTATGTCAACAATGATAAAGGCCATGAGACCCATGCCAGGTACACAAAATCTCTCAATAATGTCCATATCCCAGAATGAGGCCAATGATTTTGGTTTGTGTGGTGGTTTAAGGCCTAGTTCAGGGATCAATGCCCCATAAGCTTCATTTTGGGAAGATAGTCCAAGACCCATCCCTTATGTTCAAAGACCCATCCATGATGAAGAAGACCCCTCAACCTCATGGGGAGGAGAAATATATGCATGGGTTCTCTCATCTTTAAGGTCTTCACCAAGATATTCCATGGGAGAACATGATGTTTCTTCAACAATTCTTTCTTCATGTGCTTGAGCACACAAATCAGGGAACCATGGGGGACATTCCATTTTTTTTTTAACTCCTTACCTTAAAACCCCTGTAATACCCATAACCTCTATGACCCATATCCATTGAACTCTATAATTTGAAACACAACCCCTATAAACACTATTATTCTAATCCCTAACTTATAAAACCATTAACTCCTAACCTCTATAAACACTAGTATTCTAGTCTCTAGCCTCTAAAATTATAAATTGCTATGAACCATAACCATATGACCTCTCATCCCTGACATATAATACCCTTGACTCATATAATCCTTAATCCATATAAATCCTATAATTCTAAAGTCATGTACATGTACTCTCTATAATTCATATCTCTCTATCCTCATAACTTCTTATCGACATCGTCTTTTAATTACTATTAAAACTAACTCTTAATTATTACAATTTGTAAACCCTTGGTTGTAATAACCTTTAACCTCAAAAATATATAATGCAAAATTTGTAACCCCAATAATTCCTACAACCCATAAACCCCCCTAAGGAATATAACATTTAACATGTATAATTCCTAACCATTATAGCCACTTACCCTAAAACCACTAAAATAAAACAAAATATA
>JASDQU010103178.1:404680-431816 GCA_032191745.1 Picea mariana | reverse complement strand
GGATCGACTACAAAGGAGATCTAGACATGCCATTACCACTAGGCTCCACCTATGGTGATATAGGTATGAAACAATTTTCGAATATATTTCATTTTTTTGTGTTTTTTTTAAATAGAATAAAAAATGCAAATGTTTTTGGATGGTGTCAATTATTTTAACAAAAATTCTTTGTTGTTTAGACATAGGTCCACGACGGCCGAATGGATTCCCACGTCACCGGCGGAGGAACCGGGGGGATGAACCAGTGGGAGGAAATGTGGAGAGAGTGCTTCAAAATGTGCATGGCAACCTGTCTCGTTTAACGCACAAGATTCCCATGGTTCATGTAGAGAATCTTCCAGAGGTGATGCAACGGAAAGTGGTGGGAGTGCCCCGTGCGTGGGTGCGACTCTTCCGGCATCTCACAAACATCGTAGTATGTTATCATGACACACATTTAGTGCCACGGGCGTAGATTTCATGGTCATTGTATTAATCAGTTGTATATGTATTTTGAGGGTGTGAGCCCCAATTTTGTACTATAACACCATATTTTTGGAGAAATGAAATATAAAAACATTGGTTTTCGGCATTACTTATATTACAATGTGTACATTGGTGAATGTGTTTTATTTAATTTAGTGATGTGAAAAATGTCAATCTAAAACATAATTATCATATGCATTGGATACATAATTAGAAATTTTAGGAATGTGACTATAAGTAATAAAATCAAAATGCCATTCCAAAAGTTGTACATGTAGGAATCATCGGAGTAGAGAAGGGTATCGCACACGTTAGTTGTTGTTCAACTGGCATTCTACTAATTGGGAGTCCAGATGAACTTATACATAACGAATTCCATGTGAAATGGAATCGCATAAAAGCTTTATAACGATGTTATATTTAACCACATTATTCGTTGATGTCCCTAGACAATCACCACCTTAAGACATCAGTCGACCCTCGGGTAAGTAAACAGCCCAAGTGATGGATGCCAAGTTTTGTGTATAACAAGTGGCACCATCTGTGAATCCTAAGTAAACTAAAGACTCTATTGATATATGTCAACCAACGGAAAACTCGATAAGCAAGATGATGACACAAAGGAAAAGATATATACACTAATATACAGAGAGTTATGCCCAAGCTTGGAGCTCAAGCGTAATATCTTTTCAAGAAGAACCCATTTCTGGGCTCAGCCAACATATTCCCTTCATAATCTTCTAATTCATAAGCTCCTTTTTCTAAGACACGTCGCACAATATGAGGACCGTGCCACATGGGGTTGAACTTGCACGCCCCTAGTGGTTCTTTGGCTTGGTCGTACAAGAGGACAAGGTCACCCTCAGCATACTGTCGAGGACAAACGGACTTATCATATTGGGCCTTGACACATCGTTTATTCGCTTTGATCATCATAGAGGCATCTCGACATTGCTCATCTAGACTCTCTAGGTGTACAAGGCGTTGTTCAAGATTGGAAATGCCAGGTAGGAGCTTAACTGCCAGTCTAAGAGAAGAGATTTTGCATTCAATAGGAAGAATCGAATTCACACCATGTACAAACTGAAAAGGAGAAAAATTAATGGAAGTATTAACCTTGGTTCGGTATGCCCAAAGTGCAGGGTAAATCATGAGATGCCAGTCAGACTTTCTTTGGCTGATAGTTTTCTGCAAAATGGTCTTGAGAGACTTGTTCACGACTGTTACACCTCAATATTGCTCACTTCGATAAGTGTCGTAAGTGTCGCATGATCCTCTCAACTATCGCAAGTGTTGCATGCCATTCACAAGTGTTGCAAATGTCAAACAAAGCATACTGCCATGATGACGACACCAAGAAGACATCTAGAATAGCTCAAACACTTGATTTGGAGGAAGAAGAATGATTAACTAAAGTCAAGGAACTCTTATCACCTAAAAGGAGCTCTTAAACAAAGGTTTTGAAGGTGAGTGCTCCCCTACATCAGCCTTAGGAGCGCTAGCGCTCCCCTATAAGGTCTCAGGGAGCGTTATAACGCTTATCTGCCCCTCTGAAGGAGTGCTAACCATCCTTGAAGCACTGGCGCTCCCCTCAAGCTTCCTAGGGAGCACTATAGCGCCCTGATGCCCCTTTTGAGGGAGCATTGTCTAATCTGAGGTAGTAGTTGGCCCGTTGAGGAGAATAAGGGGAGGATCTTTCAAGTTTGGAAGGCAGTTGCATTCAAATTCTTGGTTCCATCAAGAGATCCCTGATCCAAGGAGGGGATTCCTCAACTTGTTATAAAGATAACTCAAGACGTTAAGCCTCTCTTAACCTATATAAACAGGCTCTATGATGGTGAGAAGGGGGAAGAATTGCTAGCATGAAACCTATGATCTCATAGGAAACACACAGTCAGCTGAAGGGGAGTGATCAGTGAAGCTGTTATCATCCAGGTCGTGAATCTTTCGAGAAAGGGTTAGACGAAGGGGACTTGACGAAGTTGTCGCATTCGCATCTACGATTGTAAGTACTACTTTCGTTATTCTCATTAATATGATATGCTTGGCCCGTTTCTTTCTAGTTTGTGTCTGATCTTACATGAACTTATCATTGACAGATATATCTGTTTTCAAGCTAATATCAATAGAGTAGGAAGTGGTCGTACTTTGTTTGTCTACAGGACTCATCGAGGAGCGAAAGTTTGGAGCTCGATTCGGAGCGTGCAGGGACAAACGTCGATAAAAAGGTACCTCTCTTCTCCCTCCTTCTCATGTATTAGTTTGTATAGATTTGAAAGGAAGTCAGTGTCCACGTTAAGCACTTTTTGTCTTAGAGTAGGGTCTAGCTCTTTGAGGCAATCTACCTATCCGCAGGGAGATTTTCCTACAACAGAAACTAGCGACTCCACTGAGGAGTCCTCAAATCAAAACTATTTGTTTTGATTTCTCCTCATAGACCTTGTTTTACCCTTGATTGTTTCAGACCTAGTTCACTCCTTTTTGATTGATTTCATGAGCTGATTGAATCCCTACCCCATCATACTCAGTTTGATTGTCGAGACTAGACTGCAATTTTTGGATTTTTTGACACTTTTAGGAGATTTTTGAACCTGGCACCCCTGTCCTTATGTTAACAGAGCGCCAACGCTCCCTGAGTGCCTTACACAAAGTGCTATAACACTCCTTGCCCTTGAAAACAAAGCGCCAACCCTCTTTTGGCCAAAAAGCCTTCCAAAATTGCCTTTTTCAGGTTTTTGCCTCTGGTTTCTCTTGTTGAGTCACCTTGTGAGTCAATGCTTCTTCTTTTCTAACTTTGACATCTGTCCTTTTGAAGAACAAATATCTGGCTGTCTGGATTTTGTAGCCTTCTTCACTATTGTTGTTGATTTTTTCTGTCGTTTGGAGTTTTGAAACCCATGCATTGTCTTTCTCTCCTTTTTGACTGAGCAAGAAACTCTGGTGAAGGTCATCAAAGGCCTACAGATCTTTTCATTTGGTGTTAGTTAAGATCATTGTTCTTCAACATTTCTTTTGGTGTGAAGTTCTTGTTTTTTCCTTCATTGTTTCTTTTCTTTCGCTTCTTGTTTTGATCACAACGAGAGGGTGTATTGTTTGTACGATTCTTGCTTGTGTTGGTCTGATTTTCATTAATCCAAAAAGATAATTAGCAAGGTGAGCATTGTTTTGAATTAATCATTATTTATATACAAACAATAAAGAGACGTTTTCGTGATTGATTTTGCATATTATAAGGTATATCAAAGAGTCTTAGCACCATGTCGTATTTGATTTGAAGAAATTTTGTTTGAGGACATTCCTTGTTAGTGCTTGTTAGTGAAAAGAACTCTCTCTCTCCCTTAGATAGATGTTCATCGAAAAGAAATGATTGCTTATCATCTTTGATGCATTTTCGGGACTGAGTCATAATTCCATCTGTTTCACTTCCATGCACCCCTTTTGAGTAAAGAACAACTATAAAATCAGCGCTAATTAAAAATTGTTAGAACATTTTCTTTTCTAGGATCCTCCACCAACAGTAGACTAGGGTTAGTACTTTGGATTAGGCTGTGAGCATAACTCTCCAAAGTTTCCAAAACAAACATTAGCATCCTGAGTTAGGGAGAGTCAAATCCAATTATCGTATAAGTTTGCCTGGGATCCCCCTCTCACACAGGGGTTACGCACGAGGTCGCATTCGAGTGAGCTACGGGGATTATCCCTCCGTGGTTTAACTGATTGTGGTGGTCTGATCGTATTATGGGGATCACTTAAAGGTAAATCCACAATTACTGCGTGGAAGCCTTTTAGTTGATTTCGGGCTAGATACCCTGCCCGTACGTTCGGATCGGACTGTCGACTATACTCGCCCAGGGGATGACTGTGAATTGGTAACCTTACTGGCCATAATATTTAGGGTCTTACACAAGGTGACGGTGAAGGGAAGTCTCACTGTACCTGGAGCAGACATTACTCAAACTCACTCGGGCTCCTTGGAGGGTAAATCCACAATTACTGCATGGAAGCTTGCACCAAGGCGTAAGTCCGTTAAGCAGGTCGCCATTGTAATTGTTCCAACATATCCCCGCCCCTTCTTGACTTGACCATGCGACGTTGTATTTCATCACCAACTAGTACAGTCATCGAGAGAAGGCCCTGTTTGCTTGGTTGTGATTCTTAGATTTTATTAGCGTATGTTGTTTCTTTTCGGTAGTTGGCCATAAATCTCTTTCACCAACTCTTTTTCACCAACATCGACCCTCCACGCCATTCATGGAGGCTACAGGGACTTCCTCCGGAAAATATGGAAGGGAACACCCCTTTACCCCCTCATTCTATGGAGGAATCTCCTCAACAGAGCGAGGTTCAAGATACCACAACTTCCCAAGAAGAAGTTCCCACTCCTCTGGAGAATTTTCGAATCGTTTTAGAGTCTCTGAAAGCTTTTCGCATTCCAGAGGGATATGAACAACATGTCCTCCAACTGAATTCAATTGGTGAATTTGTCGTCGTCAATCCTTCTGACATTCTGGTTGGGTCTCGTCAAAACCCTTTAGTCGATGACCGTTTTTAGACCGCAGACATTGTTTGAAGTCCACTGCGCGTGGTGCGGGATCTTTATAGAATGGGGATGGGTGTCAATGCACATATCACCTACACTGTACCCCTAAACCATTTTACTGGTACCACCATTTTTATGGCCACACCATCTGTTGGTCCGAACACATCATCCGTTGGCCCAAGGTCTACTTTTCCTCTCCAGATGGCCCATTCTACAATGGTCCCTCAGATCCGACTATTCCCGCCGGTAATGCGGTGGTTAGACAAGCTGCTATTGGCACACCCGTAACACCAAGACCTACATAATCACTCCATTTTGGGTACAGAGCACTGAATTTTACCACTTCCACTACTACCCAAGTTATGCCGGGAAGTTCCATACCTATCCAACAACCCGAAGGGACCGGTCTTGGTGGTCTTAACCCATTCGGTTGTACCGGTCAGTCATTTATGTCTGGTTCTCAAATTCTGGGAACTCTACCTCAAGCTGGGGGGCATCCTCCCACCGGAGGACAACTTCCATTTGGGGGGTACCCTCATGCTGGGGGGCAGTCTTAGTCTGAAGCCTACCATCAACCGTATGGATAAAATGGGTTTGCCACACCTAACCCGTCGAATATCCCTTTTCCATGGAACCCACAATTCTCAAGCTCCACAACAACCCCCTTTTGGACAAACCCAAAATCCAGCTTATAATCCTCAAAACCCATCCGGTTATCCTCCACTCGCACATACTTCTCAAATCACCTCAAATCCTATGTACCCTGGTCAACACCAACCTCATACAAGAGGGCCCACTAGTTACAATTATCCGCATAACCCAGTGATAGGCCCTACTGGTGTCCCCATGCCACACCAGCATTACCCACAGGTTAACCGACAACTACCTTTTCTAGCAACCCTGGACCTTCCAAACTTGTCTCGGTTAATGAATGATCCTATTTATCATTCTCCGGTTTGGCCAGCTATCCCAGCTAAACTTCCTTCTGATATCCCAAAATTCGATGGAAAGTCCGGAGAAGACCCAAATAACCACGTGATGACTTTCCATTTGTGGTGTTCATCCAACTCCCTCATGGACGATTCTATACGTTTGCATCTTTTCCAACGAACGCTTACGGGCTCCGCAGCAAAATGGTATATTGAACTACCACGCGCATCTTTTCACGATTTCAACTCCCTCGCCATGTCCTTCCTCACACACTTCCAACTACCCATTCGATACGAGACGGGTACTGAACTATTGAACTCCCTTCGTCAGACAACCTTCGTCCATATCTCCGATCATATTCATGAATGGAGACGCCGACGAAGACTAATCAAAGTGGTCATTCCTGACCAATTGTTAGCAGAATGGTTCACTAAATCATTGTTACCCCAGATTGCTTGTGATGTTGCCATGGGTGGTGTGGTCACCGAGGAAGAAGCTATTTCCCAAGCTCAGTACTTGGACTTAGTTTATTCACAATCCGGTACTCTATACAAGTTGATACCCAATGCTACCCGTGCCACTAATGATCCATCCAAACCATCGTCTGCCTCGCACGCGGATGGAGTTATTGGCTCCGTCAAAACCCAATATACTTCCTAGTCAACTGGAACCACTCAACAGCCCGCTTCGACGACTGCTCCCAGTCTGACTGCACCCTCCTCTACCCCCCCTCAAACTCAGGTCTCTGAGGTGAATGCGGTTCAATCGACCCCTTCACAACAACTTGGGGGCAAGAAGAAAGCGAGAAATAAACCAAAGAAAAACAATAACAACCAACAACCAAAACATCAACCGCAAACTCCTGCTGCCGGAAAACAACCACAACGAAAACCAAAATTCCCGTGTCTCATTTGTGGCGACGATCACTACACTCGAGACTGTCCACATCGCGATGAAGTGGCCAAGATTTTCAAAGGAAATTTGCAACCTGTTGTGCTCACTCAGCCTTTTCCACAGCAACAATCTTTGGTTGCCCATACCCCCACCACAGGGGGCAGTTCCAACCAACCCCATGATGAGGCCTCGACAAGTGCCCACATTTACATGTTTAATGGGGTTAATATAACCACTTTCACAGCAACATATGACACGCCAGTTAAACCTGATAAGCCGAAGACTACTAACGGTTTCGTACCAGACCCGTTACCATCTTCTGTAAGTCCTCCTTCTGTCAGCCCTCCATCCGGGCCACTTCAGATTGAGAAACCTTTGTTTGATTCCATCTTACGCCCTCCTAAGAGCACCATCTAGAAATATACTTTCAATCCTAATTCACAGGCTGCCCAAAACTACAACATTGTTGAAGATTTGGCTCAAGCACCGTGTGCTATGTCTGCCTTGGAAGTTCTACAACACTGTCCTAGTCAACGTAGAACACTCTTAGCTGCTATCGGCGCTTTTGATCCTGAATCATCAAACAACCTCACATTTAATCTGGATGATCATCAACCATGACTCTCCCACCAACTAGCTTTCCAAACCGATGTTGTTGTTCACAATCAACAAATCCACTGAACTATCTTGGATGAGGGAGCCTCTACTTGTGTCATGTCTTTAGTTTGTTGGAAAGGCTTAAAATCACCTGCCCTTAACAAATCCCCTACAATGTTACGCGCTTTCGATGGACGAGGTTTTCATCCTCACGGATTGTTACAATCCTTAGTCGTTCAGTTGGGCGGCAAAACTGTTATCGTTGATGTCGAGGTGGTCGATGCCCCCCTCGATTACAACCTACTACTCGAAAGAAGTTGGTTCTACGCTATGACTGTTGTCACCTCATCGGTGTTTCGATGTGTACAATTCCCTCATCAAGGCAAAATTGTCACTGTCGATCAACTCGATTTTTGTACACTTGATGCTCGCATCCCTGTCACCAACAACATTCCTTTTTTGGGAGACCACCCAATTACGTATGAAAGCATTGGTGTTGGCTTGTTGAAAGATTCTAGCCTTATGGGTACTTTCCCTACACCACTTCCACCTACCGTGTGTCATATTGCCGTCGTCAATATGATATCGACTATGACTTATCAATCCTTGGAATCATCTGATCCTTGGATTGTACCTAGTCCTCNTATTCAATCTGCCTCTCCCTCTCCAAACAACCCACATTTGTTGGCACCTGATGCCTACTCAATGCCCTCATGGTTGGATTCCCTATCGTCTGTCGTCGATTACATTTCCCAAATTTTCCCTTCTGACGAATCTATTATGGAAATGCTTAGCCTTGACGATCTACCTTGGGATGATAACCATCATCGATCCTCTTTTCTTCCGCCTTTGGAATAAATTCACCAAGACATACACTCTGTCTTCCCTCCTGATGTTACCAATGCTCCGCAATCTCCTATCCTCACACAAGATACTCTTTCTGAGGGGAACATGGGTAACATCTCTACTACGATCGTTATTGATATTTCGATCAAAGAAGGTGTCATGGAAAACATTAACCTTGGTGCTAATTGCACACCTAAAGAAGTGGTCTCTTACACTGCTTTGTTTAAATAATTATGCGATGTCTTCGCATGGAGCTACAAGGAAATGCTAGGGATCGACCCTTCAATCGTCATGCACGAAATCAAGACTTACCCTGATGCGAAACCTGTTCGACAAAAGCTTCGCCCAGTTCATCCCAAGAAAATCATAGCTATAAAGGCAGAAGTTGAGAAACTTCTAAAATCTGGCTTTATCTATCCCGTCCCTTTGACAAAATGGGCCTCCAACCTTGTTCCGGTTGCCAAAAAACAAGGGACCATCCGTGTTTGTGTTGACTATCAGGATCTCAACAAAGCTTTTCCCAAGGACAACTACCCTACGCCCTTCATCGACCAAATCATCGATAATTACGCAGGGAGCGTAATCTTCTCTTTCATGGATGGCTTTTCTAGGTATAACCAAATTGAAATCTAACCTACTGATCAACATAAGACAGCCTTTATCTGCCCATGGGGTACTTTCGCTTATCGAAAGCTACCTTTTGGCCTTAAAAATGCTGGTGCTACTTTCCAGCAGGCCATGTCGTATGCTTTCCATGATATCAAGCATATCGCAGAGCCTTACCTCGACGATTTACCCGCCCACTCATCCCATCGATCCGATCACATTGATCACTTAGGGGCGATTTTTCTTCGATGTCGGTTCTACCGTATTCGCTTGAACCCACATAAGTGCATTTTTGCTGTTGAATCCGGTCGACTCCTCGGTTTCATTGTCTCCAAAGACGGGATCAGGGTGGATCCCTTAAAGATTAAGGTCATTCTAGCCTTACCCCCACCTACCAATTTAACCCAACTCCAAAGTTTGCAAGGCAAATAAAACTTCCTTCGTCGTTTCATCTACAACTATGTCGAAATAACTAAAGGATTTATGTGGTTACTGCAAAAGAACACCCCTTTCATCTGGGATGACACCGCCCAACGGTCATTCTATGCTCTCAAGCACACCTTGCCCACGCACCTTTGTTGAACCCTCCGAAGTATACAAAGGATTACATCCTTTACTTGGTTGCCTCCACTTCCACTATCGCGATGGTGTTAGTTCAAGAGGACCCCAACAGTGAAGAACATGTGATTTATTACCTGAGCAAGAGTCTATCTAGACCTGAACTCCGATATTCACATGTAGAGAAACTGGCTCTGGCAACCGTCATCGTTGTACAGCGATTCCGCCATTACATCTTACTACGCACCACCATGGTGATCGCAGATTCCAACCCCATGTACCACATCTTGACACGTCAAGTACTTGGGGGAAAATATTCTAAATGGATTTTCATCCTTCAGGAATTCGATCTTGAATTTATGAAGTCCAAAGCCAAAAAGTCCCTGGCGTTTGCCAAGCTCATCTGTGCTCTCTCTCGTACTGATGAAGACATCGAACCTAGAGATCCTCTCCCCGATGAATCTCTCTTCCTCATCAGCACCTCTGATCCTTGGTACAGAGACATTATCCTTTACATTCAAACCCAACGTTTTCAGCCTAACATTTCTCGCGAAGAGCGTCGACATGTTCGCCACCACTCTCGTCATTATCTTATCATCGGCGACACCTTGTATCTCCGTGGTATTGACACCATCCTTCGATGATGTCTGGTTCATGAGGAGGCTGAACGTGTTCTGAATGATTGTCACCTTGGCGCCTGTGGCAGTCACCTTTCTGGACTGGCCACAGCCCAAAAAATCCTACGTGCTGGCTGCTTTTGGCCCTCGATTTTCAAAGATTGTATCGAGGCAGTCAAAAAATTCCCACCCTGCCAAGTCTTTAACAAGAAGGCACGCACCCACCTTACTGCACTGCACCCCATTATCTCCATCGGCCCCTCTGCCAAGTGGGGTATCGATTTCATGCAGTGTAAGCCTACCTCAGCCGAGGGGCATGGTTATATAATTGTCGTCGTCGACTACTTCACCAAATGGGTTGAGGCTATGCCTACCTTCCTGAACGATGGTCGTACCGCAGCTCTATTCCTTTTCAACCACATCATAACTCGTTTCGGTGGACCACGTGCCATTGTCATTGATCATGGTGCACACTTCAAGAACCAGATGATGAGCGAACTGCATGTCAAATTGGGTTTTCACCATGAAAACTAATCCCCTTACTACCCTCAGGCCAATGGACAAGTTGAGTCTATCAACAAAGTCCTAAAAACCATGATCCAATGCATGGTAGGGGCAAACAAGACATCGTGGCATCTACAACTTTTCTCCGCTCTCTGGGCTTATCACACTTCTATGAAAACCTCGACTGGATTTACTCCTTTCCAGTTGGTGTACGGAATTGAAGCCATTCTATCGATCGAGTGTGAGATTCCATCACTAAAACTCAAAGTAGAACTCCTACCCCATACTTCTACTGAAGAAGAACGATTCTTGTACCTATCCAAGCTGGATGAAACACGTCGTGATGTTGCTCTCGTTAATGAGGCACATCAGAAACGAATCAAGATTCAGTACAACAAATCCGTCCACCCTCGGACTTTTGCAGAAGGAGACTTAGTCCTCGTTTATGACCAAGCTCACGATAAATTGGGGACAGGTAAATTACAATCTCTGTGGCACAGTCCTTACATCGTGAAGCGTGTTTTATACAGAGGCGCCTACGAATTAGTAGATCATGATGGAATTCCCTGGGAGAGCCCCGAAACGGGCTTTACCTTAAAAAGTACTATGCTTATATTACCCAGCATGTGTACTTTGTACATTATTGTATTTTAGTTTGGTGTGTCTATTTCTTTCACATGCTCGAGTCTTTACCGTTGCCACTCATGACTGTGATTGTGTTTTCATGCGCAGATGACGTCTTCCTTTCCTATCTTTTTCAGGTTTACGGATGGCGCTAGTCGACATACCCGGAACATTGCTTCGGCAGCATGGGTTATTTACCAATTTGACGATGTGGTGAGTTCAGGAGGTATTTGCTTAGGACCAGCAACCAACAACATGGCAGAATATCACACTGTCATCGGACTGTTGACCCAAGCCTACTCCCTAGGTATCTCTCGCATCATTGTTTACTTAGACTCCCAACTCATGGTCTATCAACTCAACCGTATCTACGTTATCCGTAGTCCTATCCTGCTACATCTCCACCTGCAAGTTCGCCATCTTGAACAAATGTTTGATTACATTGAATATAGACACATTCCGAGAGAACTCAACAGTGTTTCGAATTCGTTAGATAATTATATCTTGGATCGGTATCTTGCCCACATATAAGATTTAAGGAAAGAAAAATTGTACATCACATGTAAATTAAAACACATCACAGACATCATCATGTACAAATCATTTGGCACTGTAAAAACCCATAACTGTATATATATATATATATATGGCATGACTGGAATGTTTTGATTACATCAAAAAGTATGTAGAAGAGAAAAATGTTGGGTCTTTAAACCCGTACAACATTGCCTGACAAGGCATACAAAAATATGATCGCCAGAGAGACTCTAATCTCCCTGCACTACATTGTGCTGCGAGTAACATATCATTGCACGCACTACACATCTCAGCAAAGAATTAACATTCTTTGGCACTCCCACAGTGTGCCTCTGCAGATGTAAAGGCACTTCTCCCCTCCGTAGAGGAGGAATGCCCATCGTGAGTCCTTGGAGGTTTCTTTCAACCTCCCGAAGACCTATCATGGGTACTCCCGGATATGCTACAACCGGAGCACCCCCATGACGTCCTGGTATCGGTATATCGATCGGGTGCACTGCTCCCTTGCCTGCATGTTGAAAACAATACATCTTTTAAAAAACTCTTCTATATACCCAAAAAAATACGTATACATTAAAAACTTAAAAAACAAAAACTAGACAAGGTATGGCTCAGTCTCTTACCTGACACATCCCAGTCTTCCCCCGCGGGTAAAATCAAATCCATACTCCCGCAGAAATCTACCTCAGCATACGGGAAGTCTTCTATCCAAAGATATTGTTGTCTCAACCAAGCAAAGAAATCGCCAGTGAAACGGAACTCTGACTCCGCTACTAGCCTCGGAGACAGACTAGTCCACCTCTCCATCCTTGGTTCGTCCACTGGTCGCACTGCCAGTGCTATCTGAGGTTGCATCTGGGGGATGCGCTCTAGGAAAAATGAGACCAGAAAAGAGCCATAACCAAACTGTTTTTGTCCCATCCTACACCGTGTAACATGTTCCTTCACGTTTCGAAGGAACCCTTCACTCCAGTTGAACAGTGTTGGTTCCAAACACTGAACACCATAAGCCACCTGCGATCTTGATGCCAAATGCGCGCTAATACTGCCCGTCATGCTCGTGATGGCAAACAAAATGGACCGGAGGGGTAGCTCTTGGATATCCTTGATAGGGATTCTACCCCCTACCAGTCTTGCTCCTGAAACGAAGTGACGTGCTAGATACACGCCCACTTGTTCAGGTAGCGCCCTCTAACTTGAAAAAGATATGGGAACCCCTCTCTTCAAGAGGCCAGTCAAGAAATACATGTCTTCCAACTCAATGGTTAGAAGCTGTGTGCCAATCTAAAATCCTTGCTCCGCAACATCCCATAGGCCGATCATGTGCTCAAGCAACAAAATCCCCTTCTTCATTTTTTGCAATTTGAAGAATTTTAGTAATCCACAAGCTTGCAATGCAGCCCGTGTGCGAGGACTCTGTAAGGTAGCCAAGTCATCAATCTCATGTTCTTGTTCTTTCCACTCGATCATGGTCACCGAATTCACCTACAAAACAAAAAGAATAAAGAATTTCATTATTTCAGCGTTTTGGCAATTTCGGCAATTTTCAAAAGCAATCTAAAAACATGAAATCTAATGCCCACATCATTTAAAGAGACCACACCCTCTTTTACAATCACCATGCCCTCTCTTAGCCATTCAATATCCATCATACAACAATGAAACATTTTTAAATGCAAATGATTTCTTTATGGTTGTGTGGGCATATGTGGGGATTTTTCATAGGTTCTTTGCCAAAAATGACCCATCCAATTAGCTATTGAGGCGTTGGCATCTTGGCCATCCCCTTCTAAAACGTTTTTGCAAAAAGAATCCCCTTTTTCCATCATTTTTAAAAGAGGTTGATTTTAATCTTTTTGGGGCAACTTAGGGCTTCAATTTTTGAATTAAATGTTGCTATGAAAATGAATATTAAACCCTGTAATTGAAAGAAGGAGAGATGAAGATCTACCTGGTCCAAACGGCAAGAGAAACGGTCAACCGTAGCTCCGGTATCAAGCGAAACAAGATCCACCTCCGAAATGAGAATCTCCACTACTCCAAAATCCTTGTGCAAAATGAAATGGTAAATGGAATTTTCATTGTATTGCTATTTATAAATTTCCATTTTTTATAAGGTATAGTCATTTGTGGGTTTCTCTAACAATATAATGGTTTTACTAAACCCCTGGTTTGTAGTTTTGACATCGCAGGTTTCCTGGCAGTTCTGATGGGTTATTTACCTTGTCACACTTATGAGCATAGTCTTGGTTCATTCTCAAGCTTGAGAATATGAGAACGCGTCGGGTACACTTTTATCTCTTTTTCGGACCCGCATGTACACACGAAAAAGGAACCCCCCTGGAGTCATCTTTAAACCCTTTTCAGACTCTCTAAACATGAAAAGATTGTCGAGTGACCTTGCTTCCTTTCACACTCGTTAAAAGTTTAGAAAGGGCGTCTTTCGAGCGATAGTTTATCTCTTTTTCGGTCTCGTTAGACTACTGTACGAAAAAGGAACTAAGAGAGTTCTCTTTTAAGTGTTTTTCCAAACTCTATAATCCTGAAAAACCTTCAATTTTTCTTTCTTTGGACTCGTTAAAGCACACATAGACAGGCCCATACGGGATCGAACATTTATTTCTTCCGGTTCGTTAAACAAGGGAAGAGGAACTTACCGAAGGTGAGTTATATCGAGCATGTGTTATCCTCCTCGAGCTCATTAAATCAAAAAGAGGTACTCATCTATCTGGATGGGGGAAAAATTTAAAGAAGCAAGCCAAGCAGTCTCTTGATAACATTATCAAGCAATTCTTAGAGTCGCCCTTGAACACGGCACTTTGTCATATGCACGCATTACAACCCATTGAACCTCTGCACTGAGCCAATCCTTTGAGTTTCTTTTACTCCTTTGGATCACCCGACGTAAGTCACAGCATCCACTGCATCATCAAGTTTTGGTCCATGTCATGTTTCTGTTGTTGTGCCTCAGTGTTCAAGGGAAGTATCCGCCTCGAGAGTCATCCATCCCAAATATCTTGCCTCAAAACCTGTGTCAGTCCATGTCCATTTGATCTGCCAATTACATCTCTATGTCTATTTCATGTCGTTGATGGGGGATACATCAAGGCCCTCCTTCGACGAGCTTATTCATGTCGACCTCAACACATTATCCGGGAATTAGGCTTAGAAACCAGTTAGTACTCTGGGACCTGCATGCATCAATGGCAGGCCTCCTCACATTCGACAGTAGGTTTACATCATTGACCTCTGATCGGATGATTCCATGGATGTTCGACTTCAGCTCGTCCATTCACATTCGTTGGAATGTACTAGGGTTCCTTGGGAATCATTGACATTAATGGTGATCTCCCTCACACTTGTTAACGGTTCACACCATTGACCGGTAATCAAGTGGCTTATGCCATGTTCGACATCAGGACATCTATTCACATGGTTAGGATCGTACCACATTGGGATTGGTAAGAAGACCCTGGGCTGAGTCATCACTTTGATATGTACTTTGCCCAGGTTGTGAAGGAGTTTTTCTTGGACGAATGATACATACACTGTTACATAGATCCACTTTGTATTGGTCATGGCTATGTCTTGTCACCTCATAGATCCACTGTGTATTCTTCATGGCTACGATCAGTCTAGGTCATCAGAGTATAGATCCACATTGTATCCCCGGTGGCTATACCTTTTTCATCAATACAATTATGGATCCGTAGTGTATTTTATGTTGGCCATATCTTGCAAGTCTTGATCACCCAAGCATAGGTATGCCTGCCTTGGGTTTTGAAATACGTCATGATATTTGTTGGATGTTTGTGTGCAACTTCTGTCAGGTTCTCCGAGTCTATACCCTTGCTTGAAAGTCTACAAAGCATTTCAGTTATCAGTTTGCATCTTCTAACTTCATACTTTGGGGGGCAATCTGTTACACCTCAATATTGCTCACTTCGATAAGTGTCGTACGTGTCGCATGATCCTCTCAACTGTCGCAAGTGTCGCATGCCATTCACAAGTGTTGCAAACATCAAATAAAGCATACTGCCATGATGACGACACCAAGAAGACATATAGAATAGCTCAAACACTTGATTTGGAGGAAGAAGAATGATAACTGAAGTCAAGGAACTCTTATCACCTGAAAGGAGCTCTTAAACAAAGGTTTTGAAGGTGAGCGCTCCCCTACATCAGCCTTAGGAGCGTTGGTGCTCCCCTATAAGGTCTCAGGGAACATTATAACACTTATTTTCCCCTCTGAAGGAGTGTTATCCATCCTTGAAGCGCTGGCACTCCCCTCAAGCTTCCTAGGGAGCGCTATAGCACCCTAATGCCCCTTTTGAGGGAGCGTTGTCTAATCTGAGGCAGTAGTTGGCCCATTGAGGAGAAAAGGAGAGGATCTTTCAAGTTTGGAAGGCAGTTGCATTCGAATTCTTGGTTCCATCAGGAGATCCCTGATCCAAGGAGGGGATTCCTCAACTTGTTCTAAAGATAACTCAAGAGGTTAAGCCTCTCTTAACCTATATAAACAGGCTCTGTGATGGTGAGAAGGGGGAAGAATTGCTAGCATGAAACCTATGATCTCATAGGAAACACACAGTCAGCTAAAGGGGAGTGATAAGTGAAGTTGTTATCATCCAGGTCATGGATCTTTCGAGCAAGGGTTAGACGAAGGGGACTTGACGAAGCTGTCGCATTCGCATCTATGATTGTAAGTATTGCTATCGTTATTCTCATTAATATGATATGCTTGGCATGTTTCTTTCTAGTTTGTGTATGATCTTACATGAACTTATCATTGATAGATAAATATGTTTTCAAGCTAATATCAATAGAGTAGGAAGTGGTCGTACTTTGTTTGTCTACAGGACTCATCGAGGAGCAAAAGTTTGGAGCTCAACTCGAAGCATGCAGGGACAAACGTTGATAAAAAGGTACCTCTCTTCTCCCTCCTTCTCATGTATTAGTTTGTATAGATTTGAAAGGAAGTCAGTGTCCACGTTATGCACTTTCTGTCTTAGAGTAGGGTCTAGCTCTTTGAGGCAATCTACCTGTCCGTAGGGAGATTTTCCTACAACAACGACCTCTACTTGTCCATTTTTCTGGGGATAGTAAGGGGAAGAATGACCATGTTTAAACCCCAGTTTCAATGCTAAATCTTTCATCATTTCATTCTGAAATTGACTGCCATGATCGGTGATAATCTCACTCGAGATTCTGAACCGGGATATAATTTGATTGAACACGAAAAATGTTGCAGTCTTACCATCGGATTTAATTGTAGACATGGCCTCTGCCCACTTAGTAAAGTAGTCTATGGCTACGATAATATGTTGATTCCCCCCAGCCGAAGTTGGGTTGTAATCCAAAAAATATACCCCCCACTTGGTGAAGGGACCAAGGGTAATGACCAAGTGAAGAGGGGTTGGATGCAGGTGCATATTCCGAGTGAACACCTGGCAGGGGTGACACTTCTTGACCGCTTCGACACAATATTTAAAAATAGACGACCAAAAATAACTTGCTCGCAATATCTTATGGGTTGTTGCAAGCTCGGATAGATGACCACCACAAGCCCCACTGTGACAGTCATTAAGAACAGACTCAGCTTCCTCGTGAGTCAAGCAACGATGCAAGATATTATCTACGCCTCAGTGATACAAAGTGTCGTTGATGATAAGGTATTTTTTAGCTTGATACCGTATACACCATCGATTGTCTCTCGAAAGATGTTGAGAGAACTTCAAGGTTTGAAGATAGATCAAAATGTCTCCATACCAAGGGTCCAAAGACGAGACAAGGAAAATGTGTTCATCCGCAAATGAATCGACATGAATTACGTCCTCATCTAACCGAGGGAAGTCTGATATTAACTCAGCAAAAACTAACAATTTCTTGGATTTTGCCGAAGCAAAATCGAGATCAAACTCTTGCAAGATGACAATCCATTTATTATATTTTCCCCCTATGATGCGCCTAGTAAGGACGTATTGAAATGGGTTGACATCAGTAACTACGGTAATTTTTCAAAGAAATATATAGTGTCATAATCTTTGAACAGTGTGTATGGCAGCCAACGCTAGCTTCTCAACATGAGAGTACTTGAGTTCGGGGTTGACTAAGTTTCGACTAAGATAGTAAACGACGTGCTCATGGAGCTCATCGTCCTCCTGAACTAAAACCATACCAACCATCCCTTCAGACGCGGCGATATAAAGCAAGTAATATCTATCATAGTCTGGAGGCTTCAGCAGAGGCGTTGATACCAAGGATTTCTTAATAGCATCAAAGGATTCCTGAGCTCGCTCATCCCATATAAACGGAGTGTCCTTCTTCAAGAGACGCATGAAACCCTTAGTAATATTGTCATAGTTTACTATAAACTGACGTAAGAAGTTAGCTTTCCCCTATAAGACTTGAAGTTGACGAATGCTGTGTGGGGGAGGCAATCGAAGTATTTCCTCAACCTTCAAAGGATCCACCATGATCCCAGTCTTAGAAACTAAGAATCCTAAAAGACGACCTGACCTAACACATAAGATGAACTTGTGAGGGTTTAAACAGATGCGATAATACTGGAATCTCTCAAAACTAGTCAAAGTTGGGTAGACTGATCCACTCTCTTACGAGAGTGAGCAGTGAGATCATCGAGGTAATCTTTGACTATATGCTTGAGATCGTGAAAAGAGAACGTCATGGCTCGTTGGAAGGTTGCTCTAGTGTTTTTAACGTCGAAAGGCATATTCCGGTATGTGAAAGTACCCCATGGACAAATAAATTATGTCTTATGTTGATCCTCGGGTTTAATATGAATTTGGTTGTATCCTTAAAGTTCGTCCATAAAAGAAAAAACCTCGCTTCTCTCACACTCATTGAGAATATGATCAATGAAAGGTGTCAAGAAGTTGTCTTTAGGACATCCCTTATTCAGGTCTCGAAAATCCATACACACACGGATGGTTCCTTGCTTCTTATTCACAGGAACGGGATTAGATACCCATTCAGTCAAGGGAACCAGGTAGATAAAACCTGCATTAAGAAATTCATCCCCCTCTGCCTTAATAGCAGGGGTCTTCCTAGGATTAACATCTCTAAGTCGTTGTTGAACAGGTTTAGCATCCGAGTAGGTTTTAATCTCATGTTCGACAATCTGAGGGTCGATTTTTGGCATCTCTTCATATGACCAAGTGAATGCATCACGGAATTCTTTGAAGAGCTCGGTATAGATCTGAATTTCTTCAGGTGAACAATCTGCAACGATATATACGTTTTTAATTTTACTAGGAATGTGATAGATGTCAATCGTGATGGTAGGAGAGATACTCGCCATGTTTCCTTCGGCATAAATGTTGTGCGTATCAAGTGGAACTATGGTGTGACTAATTATCTCACTCAAGGTAGATCTAAAATCGTCTTGTTCGATCCTAACAAGCTCTGGGAGGAAGTAAGAGTGATTATGCATATCATCCCATGGCCTATCAGAACCATTCATGGCCTCTAAGATCGCTTCATCCAAAGGTAAAGTATCATCGAGGAAATCATGTGAGCAAGATGATGAAGTGGAACATATGGGCCAAAGAATAGGATCCTCCTCATCCGTCTACGAGGAGACAGTATCAGGGTCGGTAGTAGAGTCGAGAATGGCATGATACACTATCTTTGTCGTCGACAATGGCATTGCAATTCCAATATGTGACTGACCTTCACAGGACATAGTCGAGGAAGGTAGGGTCCAAGGATCGTTAAAATACGAAGTGAGGAAAGGAACAGACCTCATTGACAAAGAAGACCTACTAGATATGGAATAGATATGATGAAATGGTGCCACGAAATCAAAGGTACCCATAAGGGAGGAATGCATTCTGACACCAATATCCTCAGTTGTTGGTTGAGAATTGTCGATCAAAGGGATTGAAGGTCCAACATATGCATTGGGAATAACATTAGCAAAGGACAATTGATCAATCGTCATGATTTTCCCTTCATGAGGAAAACATAAAGTACAAAAAATGGATGATATGATTGCAGTCATAGCATAAGTCCAGTTACACCCTAGTAATAAGTTATAGTCAAGGGGCGCATCAACCACCTCGACATCCACCTACATTGTCTTTCCACCTAACTGGACTGGAAAGGTAGGAAGAATATTGTGGGGACAGAAAAAATGACCATCAAATGCAGTCAACATAGTCGGATATTGAGAGAGGGTTGAAGAGACAATGGCTTTCCAACAGGTTAGGGACATCATGCACGTTGTAGTGCCTTCATCGATAACAATACGTTTTATGGTATACTTTGAGTAATCCACATGGATTTGAAAGGCCATGTGGTAAGGCAAGTGAGGCTTCACATATGTGATGTAAAACTTGATAACCTTAGAACCACAGGGGTCTAGAGCTCCTAACGTAGATAACAAGGCATTCCTCTGTGAAGGACACATCTAGAGTACCTCCAAAGTCGGCATCACGCAAGGGGTTTGGCCTAGACCTTCCATAATAGAGTAGTTATGTGAGGCTCTAACATTAGGGTTGTGGGTAGATCATTTGAGTACTCCTTTCAAAATACGAGGTGGAGGCTCTCACTTTTCGATCTGTAAAGGCGTTTCCAGAAGAGGGGAAGAATATAGACCTGGAACAGCCTGTGAAGAACTGTAATCGTGAGACCCGAGTGGCCACATTAATCTGATACTTGACCATATTTAGGCATAGATGGTCACCTTCATGCATCGGTGGGTTTTGATTCCCATTCATCACATTTTCGACATTAGAGGAGCTTGAGGCCATGTGTTGATTATGTGGAAAAGGATTAGTCAGCATGGCAGGCGGTAGAGATAAGAGCCTCGCAGCTTCCTTGAGTTTGGAGCACAAGTGGGTAAGGTGATCATCAATTCAAAGCTTGCAAGGAAACTTCACCTTTCGCCTTTCTTTCTTGTCCTCACCAGCATTATTGTTCGATTTATCATTGTTAACGTTGTCCTTGGGTTTATTATTATTATTCCTCCCACCTTTACAATTGTTACCACGTCCTTTCCTTTTATTCCCTCCTGGTTGTTGGTTATCATTAGGGTTGGTCGACAACTGTACAGAATGCACATCCACCAACTGAGTGGGAGTGGAGGACACATACGAAGCTTGTCCTCCTATAGACTGGATTAGAGACAACTCTTTCAACTGTATTGTCACAAATTCTGTAGATTTAACATTTACGAAGCCTATAATGCCATCGGCATGAGGCCCGAGATTTTGTCTAGGGTCATAGTTTGACCTCAGTGCGTCGGGAAGAATTTTGTATAACATCCCATACTGAGCATATATGAGATCTAACTACTGGGATTTAAAAATCACTTTTTCCTTAGATCTTACCCTGGATGTAGAAACATCCTTCGAAATATAAGGCAGTAAAGACTTAAGAAACCATTCCAACAGGAACTCCGGAGGAATGTAGGCTTTGATCAACCTCTTTCGTCTACGCCACTCTTGGATATGATCTGAGATATGGGTGGCGTTGTCCTAGCGGAGAGACGACAAAATTTATATGCCAGCATCGTAATGAACTGACAATTGGAAGTGGTTGAGGAAAACTAAAACCATCTAATTGAAATTCTCGTACGTTCCCCCTAGTAGCTCTATGTACCATTTCGCTGCAACCCTCATGAGGGTGCATTAAAACAATATTAAATGAATAGAATCATCATTAAGGGAATTGGAAGAGCACCAAAGATGAAAAGTGGTGACGTGATCACTAGGATCGTCACCAATCTTGCCTTTGAATTTTAGAATATATGAAGGAATATTGGTGGGGACGGGGGGCCATGTCGGGTCATGATGCACTGGGTCATTCATTAATCTTGACAAGTCTGTAAAATTGAGTGTGGCCAGAAAAGGGAGACAGGGTTGTGGCATCTGGCCCCAAGATTCTAGGAAAGATTGATGTTGGGGAATCGCATCCTACCCAGGATTTTGGTATGCACCATGGCCCTATCTGGGATTGTAAAACCCTCCTCCAAATTGATTTATAAGGGGTTGGTTGGGCACCATTCTAGTAGGGATGTTATGATGAGGGTTGTAAATATTTCCCCCAGGCGAAGTAGCTCCAGGTTGGGAGTTGCCCAAAGTATGAAACTAACCTCCCCCGGGTGGAAATCCGGAGGATAGATGTGGATTCGTCATGACAAACGTGTTGGTCCGAATCGGTGTGGAGGAGGTAGGTGTAAAGGATAGAACATAAGCAGCAGCCTGTCTATCTGGTTGATTACTCCATCCAGGATCATTAAGACTAGGATTAGACCTAGGATGAAAAGGAGGTTGGATTCCAACCATAGGAGTTGCTTGGGGGATATGAGCCCCACCAAACGAGAGTGAAATATGCGGAGGAACCATTCCGCCAAGTCCAATACTAGGATTCAAATTAGATGTTGGAATGGAGGATGAAAATTGCAATGTGAAATTCAACATACATAAGAGAAAGGGCTAGAGGCTGAAGGAATGGACAGATTATTGTACCTAGGTGTACCAAAAATAGACCCAAGAGGGTTTGTCATCATTGATTTAGTAGCAACTATAGGTTGGATAGGAGTGATAACTGGAACCTTCAGCACTACAACCGTAGTGGTCGAAGGCGTAGAAGGAGTTCCATTAACTATGATAGGTATGGGAGTCGAAGGACTCCCAATGTCTTTCTGACCTGACTCAGTACTCATACTTGTATGATCACAAGTCTAGTAGGTGGAGGTGTGTGTACCTCGTTTTATAACTTTACGCCTTTTAGAAGGCAAAGACTTAAGATGCGGTGGTAACTTCAACAAACAGCGAGACCTACGAGGAAGCAGGTCTGGCTCCATGATGACTCGAGACCTGAGATATAAAAACAAATCCTAAGGCCAACTAAAAATCAAAGAGAACACCAAAATAAACAAAAATGTCAATATGCACACAAACAGGATAAAGTGGTTGAAAAGGGCCCTCCCTCACTAAACTAGGTATTCCCAGCTCAAGAGGATCCTGAGACTCCCTTCAAAAGATCGAAGGTATATGAATCAGTTATAAGGGCCCTCATGGGCTTAACAGCGCAGTCATTCAGATCCCCCCGGAGAAGTAATCCTCCATAAAGAATGTGTGTTGTCCAACCCTTATCTGACTTAGGGTACCTGCAGAATAACCCCTGCAAGTAACCTATGTGGCTACCTATGTGGCTACCTATGTCAAGAAACTAAAACCACCACAATATAACCAATGCACACATGAACAACTGTAATTCAGGTTCACCGTATGGGCAGGGTAACAAAGCTCGAAATCTCGAAAGTGTCGCCTCTCACAGAGGTAAAGGTACTAACAAGACCCCCATATACGAAATAGATCCCCAGAAATATCTTTGATGCTAAAAAGGTATTAGAGGGATATATCTGCAACCAACTTCGTGTGATCTCATGCTTAAATCCAGTGTGAGAGGAGCCTCCTGCATTACCAATTATACAATGAATTTCACCACTCCCTTAGTCAGACACATATGTTGAGTTTAATAGCCTTGGAGAAGTTTACTCACAAAATCCTATCCCAAGGCTCTAAATCTTAAGCTAGTTTGTGCACCCTGAAAAATAAAAGCGTTGCTAATCATTTTTAAATTTATCAACATTACTTTTAGTGGCTTTGTTTACTCAAAAGATGTGGTCGTGAAACCTATGATGTTATGAATCAGCAAGTAAAAGAAATGAATATGAATATAATGCAAAGTCCTAACTTCAATTCTCAATAAATGATAAGATTTTCAAAATGCAGCTTTCAATTCAACTCTGCAATTTCAAATAAGATGCATTCTTTCCATACATGTATCAAGATCAATAATAAGAACCCAAAAGGTCAAATTCCATAATCCAAAATGTACATTTTTTTTGTATTTTCAATATATAGATATGAAAATGCAAGGACTGAACAACTGCTTGATATATAAACCCTATTGTAAGAAAAAAGAGACAAACCAAGCAGGATATCAAGAAGCAAACACCCATCCCAAGATGCAAGGACAACCAATGAAAAAAATGACGAGAAAGAAAAACCGCCCGAAAATTCAACCAAAGAAAGGTTTCCTATCACTCTACAGGCACTTAACAGTTATGACAGAGACTTAAGAAGACTCGACAACCATCAAAACTCACCCAACAAACATCTAACTCAGTAATTAAGCAAAAAAGGATGATGTACGTGACTATTTAAGAAAAAACCATGTATCTACGCGCCCTATAGAACAACAGCTGGCGTATGTACGTGATTGTCAAGGGAAAAACTGTGTATATGTGTTGAAACAGTGTCAGGTTAAGGATAAGGCCAAGAGACTCAGATTCAAAATCAAAATAGGTTTTCAAGGAATCAGACGACAAAAAAACTCAAGCTAACCGAGAGCAACCAAAGGAGAAAAACACTCCAAACCCAAAAAAGAAGTTTATATACCCAGTATGGTCGCCAATTCTATTACGAGGAAAATCATTCTATGGCATGGGGTAAACCACAACAGATGGAATGACTGCAGAAATCAAATCTAATCTCAAGTATGCTATATAAACAAAGATGCTAACAAGACAAGATAAAGATCCTACCTCACCTAGACGTTAGAAGAAGACCATCGTTGAGCACTCGACTCAAAGCTATATCCCTGCAACGTGTTCGAGTGATGTTTCAGTGAAGAAAAGTTTTTTGTGGCCGATACAATGATGTATCGCTGAAGAAATACTTTCACCAACTGATATGTCGGTGAAGGAAATACTTTTGTCGAGCAATATGTCGGCAAAGGAAAGAATTTCTCCAAGTGATATGTCAGTGAAGGAAATATTTTCACTGGAAAGACGTCAATGAGAAAGAAAGATAAATATCGTTGATACAAGATATGGTGTTGGAAAGAAAGAAGATAAAACTCATCGATACTAGTGATAGTGTCTGTGAGAAAGAAAGACAAATCTCACCAATACAAGAGAGTATCAGCGAGAAGAAAGATAAAACTCTTCGATAAAGAAGAAAGGGAGAAAAAGAGAAAGAGAGAAGAAGAGAGGGAGGAAAAGAAAGGAGAAAATTGGACAAAGACAAAAGAAAAGTTTGGAGCCAATAACTTGTTTTCACCATAAAAAGAGAAGAAAAAATTAGAATCAGATGAAATTTAAAGGGTATGTCCGCAATGATGAACACTATCAAAGTTCCAGTGAAGGCCTTAGGCCAGTTCTACTTCTATTTTCCAGAAAATCCAAAATAGTGGTTTTTGAAGATCAAGGTATTGCTCAGTGACCGAGACCCATATTAAGATGAATTTTTTACAGAGATATTAAAAAGCAGGCATGAAGATACCCAATTGGGCTTCTGGAAAAATTCTAAAGGAGTTGAAGTGGAGATGCCCAAACATGACAAAATCTACTTTTCTCGGGCACTTTTGGGGATTTTTGAAATCTTCCGAGGAAAAGGGATGCCAAATCTCCAAACTAGAAAAATTTATCTACTCAAAATTTTACTACTAATCAATCCTAACAACTTTTTCTTGAGGAAGTTTTTCCTAGTTTTGCTTCATTTGGGAGATAACCATTTTATGCTAAAATTCAAAGTCTGGAGGAAATGCAAAAGGGTAAAATTGTCAAATCTACATTGATGGTGAAGTTGGATGGAGCATTAGATCCTAAATCTAAGAGTTGTTGTGTATTCACAATCGGGAATAATATCAGAACCAGATATAAAAAAATTCCTAGTTCTCGCCAGATTTTCTTCTACAAGAGGAAGAAGTTAGCCCTTCAGATTATTCGTACCAGTGAAACAAATGTGAAAATAGGTGAAATTGTTGATTTTGGAAAGCCATAACTTTCATCTTAGAAATCAGATTGACACATAAGTACAATCATTAGAAAGATAAATTAGAAGAGAGTGTATTTAAAAGCTTGGAATTTTGATCAGGGTATAAATGTTCTTCAAAAAATGGGGAAAAGATTGAGTTGTATCATATTTAATGACAATTTTACAATATGTATAATTCTAACAAGTAATTGTCGCATGCACATTTTTTCATAATTAGAGGTACAAGCAAAACATATTTGGTTCCTATATGAGGACTAAAGATATGGAGGATGCCTAAGAATATTACATCCATGAAGACAAGATTTGAGGTTTACATATCAACATGGGAAATACAAAGATCAAGTCCAATGGATGTAGAAGCGGGGTGGAGCCGATGGAGCTAGTTAAGACTATGAAAATCTTGCAAAAACAAGTGTAGATTTATAGAGAAGACAATGAAAGGTTGAAAAGAGCTCAAGCAGAGAAGAATCAAATTAACAATAAGTTGCTACAAAGTTTGAATATGTTGCAGAGACAAGTCAATAAAGATTCTAGCATAGAACAAGCAACCAGTGCAAGGAGAGTAGCAACATTCAGAGCTCATGATAGGAGGGATGATCACACGGGATCTAGGAAAACAAGGAGTATTAGTAGACATCATCATTCATCAGGGCACTCGACTAGAAGAGCACATGCACATTCAAGGTCAGAGAGTGGCCCAAGTGTTTCTCCCTATCAAAAATTAGAGGAGGAGACCCGAGTCAGATATTTTGCAAGGAGAGCTCACGAAGCTCAAGCCACCCATTTGATGGAGAGCATAGGAAGGGAGAGGATGTTGAATACTAGTTGTTGGGCATGAGAAAATATTTCCAATTGCATAATTACTCATCAAACTTGGAGGCAAGGGTTTCCATATTCCATCTTCAGGGAGAGGTTTCCAGATGATGGGACCAGCTAAAGCAGGTCAAGCATATGGATGAAAATAGAATTTCCTAGATGCAGTTCAAGAGATATTTATAGCAAAAATACTTGTTAGAGAATTACTATAACAAGAAGATGCAATAATTCTTTGACCTCAAGCTATGAAATATGACTATGGAGGAGTATGAGAAGAAATTCTTGGAGATTCTAAGGTACATAGACTTCATCAAGGATGTGAAGGTGAAAATCCAAAGGTTCTTGAGTGGGTTGCCATCATTCTACAAAGATAAAATCCAATTTGATGAGCCTAGAACTTTGGAAGAAGCCATGGGGAAGGCTAATTATTTGTATGAGCAGAACAAAGGAAGGCCAAGTTTCTAAAAATCCCAGGATGAAAAGAAGAGAGGCAAGATGGATCAAATAAATAAAGTGTTCAAGCTGCTTTTTGTTAAGAACAAATCTCAAGCATGTTAACAAGATAAACCAACACAAGGTGGACATAAAATGACAGATTCCATGGGAAAGAGGACAAGACAACAGTCCATAAAGTGTTGGGGATGTGAAGGAGACCACTTGTATAAAGATTGTCATCACAAGGGAGATAGGATGAGGGTTGTGCATAACATTCAAGAAGTTGATATAGTGGATGATGTGGGCAAGAGCATTCCAAGGATTTGGACAATAGACAAGTAGAGTACCAATCC
>JASDQU010103178.1:352855-380806 GCA_032191745.1 Picea mariana | reverse complement strand
GAACCGAGAAACTAAGTCCCTTCCAGCTGGGCCTCCACCACTTCAATCCTCCACCAAAGGCAAGCTCATATAAGAGAGACAATGAGGTTCTCCATCAAAGAGGAAAGAGCTTGGGGGTTGAACAATGTGTTCATACTTAAAAGGACAAAGGGATGCAGACTCAATATGAAGTGAATAATTTCTCCAAAGTAAGTTTTCTCTCAAATTGAATTTGTCTCCTCCTTCCACAGCTTGGATACGGCTCATTTATAGCCTTCAAATGGAACTGAAGGGTCGATTCAGAATGTTTCCAGTATATGGAAGGTCAAGGATCATGGATATCGTGACATGACATAGAAACCTGACACCATTTTTATTTTTTGGGCACAAATTCGGATGTACGCGGGTTGTAATGGTGCAACCTGCGTATACGCATGTTGTATAGCTATCAGGGCATGTATATGTGGAAAAATATGATTTTTGGCTCCAGGAATTGCAAAAAGGGACTTCAAGTCTACATAGGGAAATGGAAAAGTCCTTCTGAGCAAGTTGCATAGGGTGAGACAAATCTTTCTATAACAGATGCCCCCTAATGTGTGAGGTCGGAGGACTATCTGAGATGGTTGAAATACATTATAATTCTCAGAAGTGGAGTAATGGAGACCCGGCTGGATGAACTAGTTGCTCATAAGAATATTACAATCCATAATGACTTTGTGCACATGGCTGCCAATTTGAATTACACTGCAGATCCATGTGGAAATATACCAAACAGTTGGTCATGGTTGTGAATAGGCAATACAAAAGTAGATACATGCCATAGGTTGTCGTAGTCATGAACAAGACCCAATGAAAACCAGTCTCAAAATCAATCTGAAGATATATGTATACAATGGAGTATAATATGATCTCCCACGATCACTGAAGTCATATAGGTATTGGTCCAATGAATGGTAGCAACAACTTAGGAGAGCTGCGACTATGAATTTTTGTCTTCAAGTCTTCTAGTACAGGATCCGCCAAAGGTGCAAGTCTACATCATGTGAATAAAGGAGTTGAGGTCGAACACAATGAGACTTCGTTTGATTATTGGTCATTAAGGTATACCATTAACAAACATGAGACAGCCTACCGATAATGAAAGTAGGTATCAAGGCATCGAGTACATTCATACAAGTGTGAATAAAGGTGTTGAGGTAAAACACTTGAAGAATCCATCGATCAGGAGACATTGATGTATTCCCAACTGTCGATGGTGAGAGAACCTGCCACTGATGATTGCAAGCCTCTAGGTACTCATAGGACTCTAGGCCTCATTTACAGAATAGATGAGTTGAAGTCGATGGAAAGAGACCTGTTGAAACGATAGCATCAAGGCATTTCTCATCAGTCAACACGAGGTATAAAGTAGTATCTTGATGATTTGAAGGAACTCAAACTCGAACATGTTCACAAACCAATGACCATGTGTGTCTTTTGCAAGCACTAGGTGCAAGCAATGCACGAAAAAGACCCTCTGAATAGTAGCCAATAATGAAAACTGTCGACAAAGGTGAGGAAACCACCAATAAGGATAATGGAATCCAAGACACTACACGAATCCCAATGTGCAAATAGATTTCTAGTCGTCGAACACAAGGGAAATCCCCCAGTCAACGACCAATGAGGAGATGTTGACTATTGGGTTCACGGTTACCTACCCATAAGGAAAGTAGGACTAGGGTGTATGGTAGGACTACAGCTTCATGTAATTTCAAGATACATTGAGGGTATGGTCGACATGCAAAGTCAAGAGTTTTGATAAATGGCCCACACAGGCTTATAGACATCCTTTGAACAAGAGCATGAGACATATGGAGGACTCTAGAAGCATAGACTCAATGATGAAACTTTGTGATGCATGAGGCACCAATCAAAATATCCATAGGGACTGGAAGAGTAACTACTCTGAGGAGTAAACTCTAAGAACAAGCTCATCTTCCTAAGGTCATGCTAAACCCAAACTTTGGATAAAAAGTGGACTCAAAAGTTTTTTCTATGTTCAAAGACGACGTGACTGCTACCAACATGAGACAATATTCTTTTGCCGCCCATCTTTTTTATTTTTTCATAAACAAAGGAATGTTATGATACAGAGGAGGAAACAAGTGTCGTGAGTAAGCAACTAGCTCCAACAATGGACCATACCTATGCTCAATGCAAGGAGGTGCATGAAGGATATGGACACTCGGGGGAATGTTTCCTCATAGGGTACAAGGTGTCAAGCTGCAAAGGATATAAACAAGGCTCTCCTTGGATGATGATGCAAACTGATAAGATAATAGGATTATAATGTGAAAGTGGGAATCGGAAATAGGCTCAATACTACAAGCAAGAGAATGATATGCAATTACAACTTAACTCCAAAGAATTTCCTTTTTCATAAATTTAGTCCCCTATGCCTGAAAAAGTATAAAACAATACCTAGTAGAACTCTTCTAGCCACTAGTGACTAGAGTATTCATTTTTTGAAATTAGTCTACTTGGTCCGAAAAAGGGTTAAACTTACACCAAATAGACGTCTTTTCAAATCCAATTAACGAGTGTGAAAGAGACAAGTTAAGTTGGCAATATTTTCACTTTTTAAGAGAGTCAGAAAAGAGCTTAAACAAGACTCAATGGGAGTCCCATAAGTATGGTTCAGCATGCGTATGAGTAAGAATATGAGGCTCGAACACAAAGTCATATTGGAACTATAAAGGACTCTCGATCTTTATGGAATAATCTCTACATGGGCACCAGATGGCACAAAGGTTCTAACTAGGGCACCCATGTTTGGTCAGCCTCTACCATTCACTAACGACACTTCTAGTAGCAGTAAGGAGGTTCTATGTCGCTAACAAATGGGTTCGTACCTAAGTCATATGAATCGCAGTCAGAGGATAATGCAAGTGTGCAAAATGGAGTGACGACCTATCCTATATGCTTGGTAAAAGAAAATACCTGCCAAAGTCACAAATGAGCGACATGACGCTAGAACCACAAGAATCCCTGGATAAAACCTCCAAAACCAACTCCTTCCATGGCACTATTCGTCCACTAGGCCAAAATATTAGCAAAAACTATGTGAAGGGGATAAAAAAATTCTATAAATAGTAAAAATAACCAATTTTACCATACCATTTCACATTTTTACCCAAATAGTGCATTTTGGACCAAATTGCCCACGACCTTCAAGTGTCTATTGCGAGAGCTATGAGCAACGGAATTGAAAACCATTTGGACCAAGTAAGTACTTTATCCCTCCTCTTCATTTCTATTGGATTAGAATATTAAATTAGGCCTCCTTTATTGTGTTTTTTAAGGTGCAATTTAGGAATTAGGGTGTACGTTGGTTGTAGATCATCGGGTCGTGTATATGGAGGCATGTACATGGAAAAGGAAAAGCCAGACTGCATATATGCATCCCTATACGTGGTTGTTACCACAGCATCCCACGTACAAGTCCGCGAATTTTTTTTTTTTAAAGAAATTTGAATCAAAAACAGAATTCTTCTTGCAGAATGGTACTCGAATGGAGGGAAAGAAAACATGAGGAAGTTGATGTTGCAGTGGAAAGAGATCCATGGGCCCAATTAGCATTAAAATCATATGGGCTTTATAATTTTGGGGCTCTTAAAGGGATGAGGGATCAAGTGAGGTTGCTCCAAATGTTGATGAACTTTTGGGATCCAGATACAAAGGCCTTCAACCTCAATGTACAACCATTGAGAATTGAAGTCGAGCATATCTACTTTATTACAGGATTGTCACATCGGGGTGAGGTGGTTTACCTCAAATCCAAGAGAGTTGGGAGTGGCATGAACATAGAGGATTACATCACCACTCATTGTGTTGCAGGCACAGAAAAGGTAGGGATCCAACTCCCCATTAGGGAAATCAACAATCTGAGTTTAAAGATCGTAGTTCTCGTGCTTACATGGATCATGGGTTCGCCCTAGTTGCACCAGGCATCAAGGCCACTGATTTTCTACTCCATGGAGTGCTTACGACCCAAAGTGTATGATTGGTGCACCTCACTAGTGGCTAACATGAAGAGCTAGTTGACATACTACAAATAAGGTAGGAAGAGGAATTTCGGGTTCGCATCTATCTTGTGTAGTTTTTTATTCTAGTAGGTTTTAGGATTGAGCCCTAGAGTCAAGATGTATCCACATAGACCACATCCATCCATGTCACGGTGGACCGAGGTGATGAAGCGGTTGGGAGGTGGTAGGGTACCAACCCCCTACAACGATGAGTTCTTCTTCTGGTGGTGTCGGCAGGTGATAGCCCTGGACGACCACCCTTATGCAGGGATCGACTACAAAGGAGATCTAGACATGCCATTACCACTAGGCTCCACCTATGGTGATATAGGTATGAAACAATTTTCGAATATATTTCATTTTTTTGTGTTTTTTTTAAATAGAATAAAAAATGCAAATGTTTTTGGATGGTGTCAATTATTTTAACAAAAATTCTTTGTTGTGTAGACATAGGTCCACGACGACCGAATGGATTCCCACGTCACTGACGAAGGAACCGGGGGGATGAACCAGTGGGAGGAGATGTGGAGAGAGTGCTTCAAAATGTGCATGGCAACATGTCTCGTTTAACGCACAGGATTCCCATGGTTCATGTAGAGGATCTTCCAAAGGTGATGCAACGAAAAGTGGTGGGTGTGCCCTGTGCGTGGGTGCGACTCTTCCGGCATCTCGCAAACATCGTAGTATGTTATCATGACACACATTCGATGCCACGGGCGTAGATTTCATGGTCATTGTATTATTCGACTGTATATGTATTTTGAGGGTGTGAGCCCCAATTTTGTACTATAACACCATATTTTTGGAGAAATGAAATATAAAAACATTGGTTTTCGACTTTACTTATATTACAATGTGTACATCGGTGAATGTGTTTTATTTAATTTAGTTATGTGACAAATGCCAATCTAAAACATAATTATCATATGCATCGGATACATAATTAGAAATTTTAGGAATGTGACTATAAGTAATAAAATCAAAATGTCATTCAAAAAGTTGTACATGTAGGAATCGTCGGAGTAGAGAAGGGTATCGCACACGGTAGTTGTTGTTCAATTGGTATACTACTAACTGGGAGTCCAGACGAACTTATACATAACGAATGCCATGTGAAATGGAATCACGTAAAATCTTTATAACGATGTTATATTCAGCCACATTATTCGTTGATGTCCCTAGACAATCGCCACCTTAAGCCATCAGTCGACCCTCGGGTAAGTAAATAGCCCAAGCGATGGAAGCCAAGTTCCGTGTATGACAAGTGGCACCATCTGTGAATCCTAAGTAAACTAAAGACTCTGTTGATATCTGTCAACCAACGGAAAACTCGATAAGCAAGATTATGACACAAAGGAAAAGATATATACACTACTATACAGAGAGTTACGCCCAAGCTTGGAGCTCAAGTGTAATATTTTTTCAAGAAGAGCCCATTTCTGGGCTCAACCAGCATATTCCCTTCATAATATTCTAATTCATAAGCTCCTTTTTCTGAGACACGTTGCACAATATGAGGACCGTGCCACATGGGGTTGAACTTGCCCGCCCCCAGTGGTTCTTTGGCTTGGTCGTACAAGAGGACAAGGTCACCCTCAGCATATTGTCGAGGATAGATGGACTTATCATATTGGACCTTGACACATCGTTTATTCGCTTTGATCATCATAGAGGCATCTCGACGCTGCTCATCTAGACTCTCTAGGTGTACGAGGCGTTGTTCGAGATCGGAAATGCCAAGTAGGAGCTTAACTGCCAGTCTAAGAGAAGGGATTATGCATTCAATAGGAAGAATCGAATTCACACCATGTACTAACTGAAAAGGAGAAAAATCAATGGAAGTATTAACCTTGGTTCGGTATGCCCAAAGTGCAAGGTAAATCATGAGATGCCAGTCAGACTTTCTTTGGCTAACAGTTTTCTGCAAAATGGTCTTGAGAGACTTGTTCACGACCTATACTTGTCCATTTTTCTGGGGTTAGTAAGGGGAAGAATGGCCATGTTTAAACCCCAGTTTTGATGCTAACTCTTTCATCATTTCATTATGAAAGTGACTGCCATGATCGGTGATAATCTCACTCGAGATTCTGAACCGGGCTATAATTTGATTGAACACGAAAAATGTTGCAGTCTTACCATCGGATTTAATTGTAGACATGGCCTCTGCCCACTTAGTAAAGTAGTCTATGGCTACGATAATATGTTGATGCCCCCCAGCCAAATTTGGGTTGCAATCCACAAAATATACCCCCCACTTGGTGAAGGGACCGAGGGTAATGACCAAGTGAAGAGGGGTTGGATGCAGGTGCATCTTCCGAGTGAACACCTGGCAAGGGTGACACTTCTTGACCGCTTCGACACAATATTTAAAAATAGATGACCAAAAATAACTTGCTCGCAATATCTTATGGGTTGTTGCAAGCTCGGATAGATGACCACCACAAGCCCCACTGTGATAGTCATTAAGAACAGACTCAGCTTCCTCGTGAGTCAAGCAACGATGCAAGATATTATCTACGCCTCGGCGATACAAAGTGTCGTTGATGATAAGGTATTTTTTAGCTTGATACTGTATACACCATCAATTGTCTCTCGAAAGATGCTGAGAGAACTTCAAGGTTTGAAGATACATCAAAATGTCTCCATACCAGGGGTCCAAAGACGAGACAAGGAAAATGTGTTCATCTGCAAATGAATCAACATGAATTATGTCCTCATGTAACCGAGGGAAGTCTGATATTAACTCAGCAAAAACTAACAATTTCTTGGATTTTGCCGAAGCAAAATCGAGATCAAACTCTTGCAAGATGACAATCCATTTATTATATTTTCCCCCTATGATGCTCCTAGTAAGGACGTATTGAAATGGGTTGACATCAGCAACTATGGTAGTTTTTCAAAGAAATATATAGTGTCATAATCTTTGAACCGTGTGTATGGCAGCCAACGCTAGCTTCTCAACATGAGAGTACTTGAGTTCGGGGTTGACTAAGTTTTGACTAAGATAGTAAACGACATGCTCATGGAGCTCATCGTCCTCCTGAACTAAAACCATACCAATCGTCCCTTCGGATGCGGCGATATAAAGCAAGTAATATCTATTATAGTCTGGAGGCTTCAGCAGAGGCGTCGATACCAAGGATTTCTTAATAGCATCAAAGGATTCCTGAGCTCACTCATCCCATATAAACAAAGTGTCCTTCTTCAAGAGACGCATGAAACCCTTAGTAATATTGGCATAGCTTACTATAAACTGACATAAGAAGTTAGCTTTCCCCTATAAACCTTGAAGTTGACGAATGTTGTGTGGGGGAGGCAATCGAAGTATTTCCTCAACCTTCAAAGGATCCACCATGATCCTAGTCTCAGAAACTAAGAATCCTAAAAGACGACCTGACCTAACACATAAGATGCACTTGTGAGGGTTTAAACAGATGCGATAACACCGGAATCTCTCAAAAACTAGTCAAAGGTGGGTAGACTGATCCACTCTCTTACGAGAGTGGGCAGTGAGATCATCGAGGTAATCTTTGACTATATGCTTGAGATCGTGAAAAGCGAAGGTCATGGCTCGTTGGAAGGTTGCTCTAGTGTTTTTAACGTCGAAAGGCATTTTTCGGTATGCGAAAGTACCCCAAGGACAAATAAATTATGTCTTATGTTGATCCTCGGGTTTAATATGAATTTGGTTGTATCCTGAAAGTTTTTCCATAAAAGAAAAAACCTCGCTTCTCACACACTCATCGAGAATATGATCAATGAAAGGTGTCGAGAATTTGTCTTTAGGACATCCCTTATTCAGGTCTCGAAAATCCATACACACACGGATGGTTCCTTTCTTCTTATTCATAAGAACGGGATTATATACCCATTCAGTCAAGGGAACCAGGTAGATAAAACCTGCATTAAGAAATTTCTACCCCTCTACCTTAATAGCAGGGGCCTTCCTAGGATTAACATCTCTAAGTCGTTGTCGAACAAGTTCAGCATCTGAGTAGGTTTTAATCTCATGTTCGACAATGCGAGGGTCAATTCCTGGCATCTCTTCATATGAGCAAGTGAATGCATCACGGAATTCTTTGAAGAGCTCGGTATAGATCTAAATTTATTCAGGTGAACAATCTGCAACGATATATACATTTTTAATTTTACCAGGAATGTGATAGACGTCAATCGTGATGGTAGGAAAGATACTCGCCATGTTTCCTTCGGCATAAATGTTGTGCATATCAAGTGGAACTATGGTGTGATTGATTATCTCACTCAAGGTAGATCTAAAATCGTCTTGTTCGATCCTAACAAGCTCTAGGAGGAAGTAAGAGTGATGATGCATATCATCCCATGGCCTATCAGAACCATTCATGGTCTCTAAGATCGCTTCATCCAAAGGTAAAGTATCATCGAGAAAATCATGTGAGCAATATGATGAAGTGGAACATATGAGCCAAAGAATAGGATCCTCCTCATCCGTCTACGAGGAGACAGTATCAGGGTTGGCAGTAGAGTCGAGAATGGCATGATACACTATCTCTGTCACCGACAGTGGCATTGCAATTCCAATATGTGACTGACCTTCATAAGACATAGTCAAAGAAGGTAGGGTCCAAGGATCGTTAAAATACGAAGTGAGGAAAGGAACAGACCTCATTGACAAAGAAGACCTACTAGATATGGCATAGATATGATGAAATGGTGCCACGAAATCAAAGGTAACCATAAGGGATGAATGCATTCCGACACCAATATCCTCAGTTGTTGGCTGAGAATTGTCGATCACAGGGATTGAAGGTCCAACATATGCATTGGGAATAACATTAGCAAAGGACAATTGATCAATCATCGTGATTTTCCCTTCATGAGGAAAACATAAAGTACAGAAAACGAATGATACGATTTCAGTCATAGCATAAGTCCAGTTACGCCCTAGTAATAAGTTATATTCAAGGGGTGCATCAACCACCTCGACATCCACCTACACTGTCTTTCCACCTAACTAGACCGGAAAGGTAGGAAGAATATTGTGGGGATAGAAAGAATGACCATCAAATGCAATCAACATAGTTGGAGATTGAGAGAGGGTTGGAGAGCTAATGGCTTTCCAATAGGTTAGGGACATCACGCACGTTGTAGTGCCTTCATCGATAACAATACGTTTTATAGTATACTTTGAGTAATCCACATGGATTTGAAAGGCCATGCGGTAAGGCAAGTGAGGCTTCACATATGTGATGTCAAACTTGATAACCTTAGAACCACAGGGGTCTAGAGCTCCCAACGCAAATAACAAGGCATTCCTCTGTGAAGGACACATCTAGAGTACCTCCAAAGCCGGCATCACGCAAGGGGTTTGGCCCAGACCTTCCACAATAGAGTAGTTATGGGAGGCTCTAACATTAGGGTTGTGGGTAGATCATTTGAGTACTCCTTTCAAAATACGAGGTGGAGGCTCTGGCTTTTCGATCTGTAAAGGCATTTCCAGAGGAGGGGAAGAATATAGACCTAGAATAGCCTGTAAAGAACTGTAATCGTGAGACCTGAGTGGCCACATTAATCTGATACTTGACCATATTTACGCATAGACGGTCACCTTCATGCATTGGTGGGTTTTGATTCCCATTCATCACATTTTCAACATAAGAGGAGCTTGAGGCCATGGGTTGATTATGTGGAAAAGGATTAGTCAGCATGGCGGGCGGTAGAGATAAGAGCCTCGCAACTTCCTCGAGTTTGGAGCACAAGTGGGTAAGGTGATCATCAGTACAAAGCTTGCAAGGAAACTTCATCTTTCGCCTTTCTTTCTTGTCCTCACCAGCATTATTGTTCGATTTATCATTGTTAACGTTGTCCTTGGGTTTATTATTATTATTCCTCCCACCTTTACAATTGTTACCACGTCCTTTCCTTTTATTCCCTCCTGGTTGTTGGTTATCATTCGGGTTGGTCGACAATTGTACAGAATGCACATCCACTGACTGAGTGGGAGTGGAGGACACATACGAAGCTTGTCCTCCTATAGACTGGATTAGAGACAACTCTTTCAACTGTATTGTCACAAAGTCTGTAGATTTAACATTTACGGAGCCTATAATGCCATCGGCATGAGGCCCGGGATTTTGTCTAGGGTCATAGTTTGACCTCGATGCGTCAGGAAGAATTTCATATAACATCCCAGACTGAGCATATATGAGATCTAACTACTGGGATTTAAAAATCACTTCTTACTCAGATCTTACCCTGGATGTAGAAACATCCTTCGAAATATAAGGCAGTAAAGACTTAAGAAACCATTCCAACAGGAACTCTGGAGGAATGTAGGCTTTGATCAACCTCTTTCGTCTATGCCACTCTTGGATATGATCTGAGATATGGATGGCCTTGTCCTGGCGGAGAGCTAACAGAATTTATATGCCAGCATCGTAATGAACCGACAATTAGAAGTGGTTGAGGAAAACTAAAACCATCTAATTGAAATTCTCGTACGTTCCCCCTAGTAGCTCTATGTACCATTCCATTGCAACCCTCATGAGGGTGCATTAAAACAATATTAAACGAATAGAATCATCATTAAGGGAATTGGAAGAGCACCAAAGATGAAAAGTGGTGACATGATCACTAGGATCGTCACCAATCTTACCTTCGAATTTTAGAATATATGAAGGAATATTGGTGGGGACAAGGGCCATGTTGGGTCAGGATGCACTGGGTCATTCATTAATCTTGACAAGTCTGAAAAATTGAGTGTGGCCAGAAAAGGGAGACGGGGTTGGGGCATCTGGCCCCAAGATTCCGAGAAAGATTGATGTTGGGGAATCGCATCCTACCCAGGATTCTGGTATGCACCATGGCCCTGTCTGGGATTGTAAAACCCTCCTCCAAATTCATTCATAAGGAGTTGGTTGGGCACCCTTCTAGTAGGGATGTTATGATGAGGGTTGTAAATATTGCCCCCAGCCGAAGTAGCTCTAGGTTGGGAGTTGCCCAAAGTATGAAACTAACCTCCCCCGGGTGGAAATCCGGAGGATAGATGTGGATTCGTCATGACAAACGTGTTGGTCGGAATCGGTGTGGAGGAGGTAGGTGTAAAGGATAGAACATAAGTAGCATCTTGTCTGCCTGGTTGATTACTCCATCCAGGATCATTAAGACTAGGATTAGACCCAGGATGAAAAGGAGGTTGGATTCCAACCGTAGGAGTCGCTTGGGGGATATGAGCCCCGCCAAATGAGAGTGAAATATGTGGAGGAGCCATTCTGCCAAGTCCAATACTAGGATTCAAATTAGATGTTGGAATGGAGGATGAAAATTGCAATGTGAAATTCGACATACCATAAGAGAAAGGGCTAGAGGCTGAAGGAATGGACATATTATTGTACCTAGGTATACCAAACATAGACCCAAGAGGGTTTGTCATTATCGATTTAGTAGCAACTATAGGTTGGACAAGAGTGATAATTGGAACCTTCAGCACTACAACCGTAGTGGTTGAAGGCGTAGAAGGAGTTCCATTAACTACGATAGGTATGGGAGTCGAAGGACTCCCAGTGTCTTTCTGACCTGACTCAGTACTCATACTTATATGATCACAAGTCTGGTAGGTGGAGGTGTGTGCACCACGTTTGATAACTTTACGCCTTTTAGAAGGCAAAGACTTAAGATGCGGTGGTAACTTCAACAAACGGCGAGACCTGCGAGGAAGTAGTTCTGGCTCCATGATGACTCGAGACCTGAGATATAAAAACAAATCCTAAGGCCAACTAAAAATCAAAGAGAACACCAAAATAAACAAAAATGTCAATATGCACACAAACAGGATAAAGTGGCTGAAAAGGGGCCTCCCTCACTAAACTAGGTATTCCCATCTCAAGAGGATCATGAGACTCCCTTCAAAAGATTGGAGGTATCTGAATCAGTTATAAGGGCCCTCATGGGCTTAACAGCGCAGTCATTCAGATCCCCCCAGAGAAGTAATCCTCCATAAAGAATGTCTGTTGTCCAACCCTTATCTGACTTAGGGTACCTGCAGAATAACCCATGCAAGTAACCTATGTGGCTACCTATGTCAAGAAACTAAAGCCACCACGATATAACCAATGTGCACACGAACAATTGTAATTCAGGTCCACCATATGGGCAGGGTAACAAAGCTCGAAATCTCGAAAGCGTCGCCTCTCACAAAGGTAAAGGTACTAGCAAGACCCCCATATACGAATAGATCCCCAGAAATATATTTGATGATAAAAAGGTATTAGAGGGATATATCTGCAACCAACTTCGTGTGATCTCGTGCTTAAATCCAGTGTGAGAGGAGCCTCCTGACATTACCAATTATACAATGAATTTCACCACTCCCTTAGTCAGACACGTATGTTGAGTTTAATAGCCTTGGAGAAGTTTACTCACAAAATCCTATCCCAAGGCTCTAAATCTTAAGCTAGTTTGTGCACCCTAAAAAATAAAAGCGTTGCTAATCAATTTTAAATTTATCAACGTTACTTTTAGTGGCTTTGTTTACTCAAAAGATGTGGTTGTGAAACCTATGATGTTATGAATCAGCAAGTAAAAGAAATGAATATGAATATAATGAAAAGTCCTAACTTCAATTCTCAATAAATGATAAGCTTTTCAAAATGAAACTTTCAATTCAACTCTACAATTTCAAATAAGATGCATTCTTTCCATACATGTATCAAGATCAATAATAAGAACCCAAAAGGTCAAATTCCATAATCCAAAATGTACATTTTTTTTGTGTTTTCAATATAAAGATATGAAAATGCAAGGACTAAACAACTGCTTGATATATAAACCCTATTGTAAGAAAAAAGAGACAAACCAAGCAGGATATCAAGAAGCAAACACCCATCCCAAGATGCAAGGACAACCAATGAAAAAAATGACGAGAAAGAAAAACCGCCCGAAAATTCAACCAAAGAAAGGTTTCCTATCACTCTACAGGCACTTAATAGTTATGACAGAGACCTAAGAAGACTCGACAACCATCAAAACTCACCCAACAAACACCTAACTCAGTAATTAAGAAAAAAAGGATGATGTACGTGACTATTTAAGAAAAAAACATGTATCTATGCGCCCTATAGAACGACAGATCGCGTATGTACGTGATTGTCAAGGGAAAAACCGTGTATATGTGTTGAAACACTGTCAGGTTAAGGATAAGGCCAAGAGACTCAGATTCAAAATCAAAATAGGTTTTCAAGGAATCAGATGACAAAAAAACTCAAGCTAACCGAGAGCGACCAAAGGAGAAAAACACTCCAAACCCAAAAAGGAAGTTTCTATACCCAGTATGGTCGCCAATTCTGTTACAAGGAAAATCAGTCTATGGCATGGGGTAAACCACAACAGATGGAATGACTGCAGAAATCAAATCTAATCTCAAGTATGCTATATAAACAAAGATGATAACAAGACAAGATAAAGAGCCTACCTCGCCTAAACGTTAGAAGAAGACCATCGTTGAGCACTCGACTCAAAGCTATATACCTGCAACTTGTTCGAGTGATGTTTCAATGAAGAAAAGTTTTTTGTGGCCGATACAATGATGTATCGCTGAAGAAATACTTTCACCAACTGATATGTCGGCGAAGGAAATACTTTTGTCGAGCAATATGTCGGCAAAGGAAAGAATTTCTCCAAGTGATATGTCAGTGAAGGAAATATTTTCACTGGAAAGACATCAATGAGAAAGAAAGATAAATATCGTTGATACAAGATATGGTGTTGGAAAGAAGGAAGATAAAACTCATCGATACTAGTGATAGTGTCTATGAGAAAGAAAGACAAATCTCACCAATACAAGAGAGTATCAGCGAGAAGAAAGATAAAACTCTTCAATAAAGAAGAAAAGGAGAAAAGAGGAGAAAAAGAGAAAGAGAGAAGAAGAGAGGGAGGAAAAGAAAGGAGAAAATTGGACAAAGACAGAAAAGAAAAATTTGGAGCCAAAAACTTGTTTTCACCATAAAAAGAGCAAAAAAAATTAGAATCAAATGAAATTTAAAGGGTATGTCTGCAATGATGAACGCTATCAAAGTTCCGGTGAAGGCCTTAGGCCAGTTCTACTTCTATTTTCCATAAAATCCAAAATAGTGGTTTTTGAAGATCAAGGTATTGCTTAGTGACCGAGACCCAAATTAAGATGAAATTTTTACAGAGATATTAAAACGCGGGCATGAAGATACCCAATTGGGCTTCTGGAAAAATTCTAGAGTTGAAGTGGAGATGCCCAAACATGACAAAATCTACTTTTCTTGGGCACTTTTGGGGATTTTTGAAATCTTCCGAGGAAAAGGGATCCCAAATCTCCAAACCAGAAAATTTTATTTACTCAAAATTTTACTACTAATCAATCCTAACAACTTTGTCTTGAGGAAGTTTTTCCTAGTTTTGCTTCGTTTGGGAGATAACCATTTTATGCTAAAAATTCAAAGTCTGGAGGAAATGCAAAAGGGTAAAATTGTCAAATCTACATTGATGGTGAAGTTGGATGGAGCATTAGATCCTAAATCTAAGAGTTGTTGTGTATTCACAATCGGGAATAATATCAGAACCAGATATAAAAAATTTCCTAGTTCTCGCCAGATTTTCTTCTACAAGAGGAAGAAGTTAGCCCTTCAGATTATTCATACCAGTGAAACAAATGTGAAAATAGGTGAAATTGTTGATTTTGGAAAGCCATAACTTTCATCTTAGAAATCAGATTGAGACATAAGTACAATCATTAGAAAGATAAATTAGAAGAGAGTGTATTTAAAAGCTTGGAATTTTGATTAGGGTATAAATGTTCTTCAAAAAATGGGGAAAAGATTGAGTTGTATCATATTTAATGACAATTTTACAATATGCATAATTCTAACAAGTAATTGTCGCATGCACATTTTTTCATAATTAGAGGTACGAGAAAAACATATTTGGTTCCTATATGAGGACTAGAGATATGGAGGATGCCTAAGAATATTACATCCATGAAGACAAGATTTTATGTTTACATATCAACATGGGAAATACAAAGATCAAGTCCAATGGATGTAGAAGCGGGGTGGAGCAGATGGAGCTAGTTAAGACTATGAAAATCTTGAAAAAACAAGTGTAGATTTATAGAGAAGACAATGAAAGGTTGAAAAGAGCTCAAGCAGAGAAGAATCAAATTAACAATAAGTTGCTACAAAGTTTGAATATGTTGCAGAGACAAGTCAATAAAGATTCTAGCATAGAACAAGCAACCAGTGCAAGGCAAGTAGCAACATCCAGATCTCATGATAGGAGGGATGATCACACGAGATCTAGGAAAACAAGGAGTATTAGTAGACATCATCATTCATCAGGGAACTCGACTAGAAGAGCACATGCACATTCAAGGTCAGAGAGTGGCCCAAGTGTTTCTCCCTGTCAAAAATCAGAGGAGGAGACCTGAGTCAGATATTTTGCAAGGAGAGCTCACGAAGCTCAAGCCACCCATTTGATGGAGAGCATAGGAAGGGAGAGGATGTTGAATACTAGTTGTTGGGCATGAGAAAATATTTACAGCTGCATAATTACTCATCAAACTTGGAGGCAAGGGTTTCCATATTCCATCTTCAGGGAGAGGTTTCCAGGTGATGGGACCAGCTAAAGCAGGTCAAGCATATTGATGAAAATAGAATTTCCTAGATGCAGTTCAAGAGACATTTATAGCAAAAATACTTGTTAGAGCATTACTATAACAAGAAGATGCAATAATTCTTTGACCTCAAGCTATGAAATATGACTATGGAGGAGTATGAGAAGAAATTCTTGGAGATTCTAAGGTACATCAACTTCATCAAGGATGTGAAGGTGAAAATTCAAAGGTTCTTGAGTGGGTTGCCATCATTCTACAAAGATAAAATCCAATTTGATGAGCCTAGAAATTTGGAAGAAACCATGGGGAAGGCTAAGTATTTGTATGAGCAGAACAAAGGAAGGCCAACTTTCTAAAAATCCCAGGATGAAAAGAAGAGAGGCAAGATGGATCAAATAAATAAAGTATTCAAGCTGCCTTTTGTTAAGAACAAATGTCAAGCATGTCAACAAGATAAACCAACACAAGGTGGACATAAAATGACAAATTCCATGGGAAAGAGGCCAAGACAACAGTCCATAAAGTGTTGGGGATGTGAAGGAGACCACTTGTATAAAGATTGTCATCACAAGGGAGATAGGATGAGGGTTGTGCATAACATTCAAGAAGTTGATATAGTGGATGATGTGGGCAAGAGCATTCCAAGGATTTGGACAATAGACAAGTAGAGTACCAATCCCACTTGATTGAGGTAGAAGGTAATATTGATAATTATCCCATAGCTATTTTGATTGCTTCTAGAGATATTCATAGCTATGTAGATCCAAAAATAGTTGAAAGGTTTAAATTGAAGAGATGTAAGCATGAAAATTCTTGGTTGGTTCAACTAGCCACTAGAACCAAGAGGAAAATCAATGAACTTGTCGAGGATTTCTCACTAAGAATTATTGGAGTTAACACTAAGACATATTTGAATATCATACCCCTTGGGGATATGATCACTTAATTGGTATGGACTAATTGGATAAGCATCGTGTTATCCTAGATTGCTACAACCAGGCTTTCACATGCCTTGATGAGGAAGGGAATTCCAGGATAGTGTAAGGTATTCCAAGAACTATATATGTTAGAGAGATTTCAACATTGAATTTAAAAATAAATTTTAGGAAAGGGTGTCAGATATATGCATCCCATACGTAAGAGTCAGTAAAGGATAATGAGCCAAGTCTTGAAGACTATCTAGTTTTGAAGGAATATGAAGATGTATTTGGGGAGCTGCTAGGATTTCCACCAAAGAGAGATATTGACTTTTGTATTGACTTAATGCTTGGAGCTACCCTAGTGTCCAAAACTCCCTACATAATGAGCACACCCAAGTCGAAAGAGTTGCAGATGCAACTAGAAGAATTGTTGAAGAAGGGGTACATATGCCCAAGTGTCTCACCTTGGGGTGCCCCAATACTCTTTGTGAAGAAAAAGGATGGAACTCTGAGGTTGTGTATTGACTTAAAGCCATTGAATAAGGTTACAATAAAGAACAAGTATCCTTTGTTGTAGATCTATGATATTTTTTATCAAATGAAAGGAGAAATGATATTTTTCAAGATTGACCTAAGGTCTGGTTACCATTGGGCGAGAACCTAAGAAGAAGACACTAGAAAGATAACATTTTGGACAATGTATGGTCATTATGAGTTTATGGTGGTGCCATTTGTCCTGACAAATGCACCAACTACTTTTATGTGTCTAATGAATGGAGTGTTCGAAGATTACCTAGACAAATTTGTCATTGTCTTATTGGATGATATTATTATCTACTCCAAGACAAAGGAGGAGCGTGAGAAACATTTGAGGATGGTGCTATAGGTGTTGAGGGAGCACTCATTGTATGCCAAGTTAAGCGAGTACACTTTCTATTAAAGACAAATCCATTATTTAGGCCACGTCATCTAAAGGGAGGGCATAGAGCTAGACCCTGAAAAGATTGAAGCAATCAAAAGTTGAACAACGTCAAAGAATGTTGCAGAAGTGAAATCCTTTATGGGATTAGCTAGATAGTATAAGAGATTAATTGAAGGTTTCTCCAAGGTCACACATATGATCACTTCACTACAGAAGAAGGGAACAAAGTTTGAATGGATTTCCAAGTGTGAGAAGAGTTTCCAACACTCGAAGAAATTATTGACTAGTGCGCCTCTTTTAAAGGTTGCAGATCTAGATAAAGATTTTATTGTGTAAAAAAATGCATGCAAGGAAGGGCTTGGGGGAGTCTTTACACATAGTGGGCAAGTCATATATTATGAGTTAAGGAATCTTAAGGAGCATGAAAGAAATTACGCTACCCATGACTTAGATTTGGCATCCATAGTTCATGCCTTAAAAATGTGGAGGCATTATCTAATGGGTAGAAAGTTCAAGATAGAGATAGATCATAGTGGTTTGAAACACTTGTTTGAGCAGTCCACACTAAATGTCAAACAAGCTAGATGGTTGGAATTTCTCAGTGAATATGACTTCGATATCAATCACATTAAGGGAAAAAATAATAGAGTGGTTGATGCACTCAGTATAAGGGTGCATGAAATGCATGCTACGACCATTAGCATGTATTGTTTAGATTTAAAAAGCAGAATTTTGGATGTTGTAGCATTGGATCAGCACTATGCACAAGTTATGGAAGGCTTACAATAGAGAAATACATTGTTGAAATATAAAGACTAGATACTAGAAGATAATGGAATTATCTTGTTCAGGGAAAAAGTTTATGTTCCTAACACTCGGGAATTGAGAAATATAGTATTGAAAGAGATGCACAATGTATTGTATACCAGTCATCCAGGGTACCAAAAGACAATTGCAGTGGTAAGTGGCTAGTATTTCTATCCTAGAATGAAGAAATATGTGGTTGATTTCATATTCAAGTGCATGGAATGTCAAAAAGTGAAGATTGAACACAGGCATCCAACAAGATTATTACAACCATCGCCCATTATTGAATGGAAATGGGAGGTAGTTACAATTGATTTTATCACCAAATTTCTAAGAACAAGAAGAAAACATGATTGTATCATGGTAATGGTGGACAAGCTTATAAAGGCTGCACATTTTATTCCAACGAAAATGACTCACAAGGAAACCAATATTGTAGAGATTTACATGAAGGAAATTGCCATGCTACATGGTGTGCCTAGGGAAATAGTGTCAGACAGAGATCCCAAGTTCACTTCTAATTTTTGGAAGGGGTTGTTTAAGGGATTTGGGACTAATTTTAATTTTAGTACAACATATCATCAAGAGTAATATGGGCAAATAGAGAGGATCAACCAGATAATTGAAGATACGTTGAGAACGTATGTAATGGAAAATCCTTTTAGGTGGGAAGGTTATCTCCATTTGGTCGAATTTCCTTATAATAATGGGTATCAAGAATCGTTGAAGATGAGCCCATTTGAAGCCTTGTATGACAGGAAATGCAACATGCCATTGAGATGGGATAAATGATTAGATATAACAGTTATTGGGCCAGAATTGCTAAGAGAAATTGAAGACAAAATGGTAAAGATCGGGAAGAATTTAAAGGTTGCACGGGTGTTACAACAAATTTTTCCCTACCCCTGCAACTTGCTTGGATGGCCTTTCCATTTCCCTATGCAAACTTGAAGACCCCTTTTGTACCTTCGAGAGCCAAAAAAAGCACATTTTTCCACATATACATGCCCTATCAGTTAGACAACAAGCGTATAAGCAAGTTGCTCCACTACAACCCATGTACATCGGGTTTGGTGCTCAAAATTAAAAATTATGTCGGTTTCCATGCCATGTCACGAGATCCATGATCCTTGACCTTCCATATACTGGAAATGCTCTGACTCAGCCCTTCAGTTCCATTTGAAGGCTATAAATTGAGTCATATCCAAGCCTTGGAGGAGAGAATTCAACTTTGAGAGCAAAGACACTCTAGAGAAATTTCACTTCATATTGAGTCTGCATCCCTTTATCCTTGAAATTTTGAACCCCTTGTTCAACCCCCAAGCTCTTCCTTCTTTGTGATGGAGAATCTCATTGTCTCCTTTATATGAGCTTGCCTTTGGTGGAGGATTGAAGTGGTGGAGGCCTAGCTAGAGGTACTTCATTTCTTGGTTCCGATATGTGTCGTTACAGAAGTTTGTCACCTATATACTTATGTTGATTGTTTTAATAGAATACTATTTTCTCATCCAATCGATATCTTGCAAATATTTGAATTATTATTCCATGGGCGTATTTGTCATGTATGTTAATGGATTATGATAATATATATGCTAACATTATATATTATCACCATATGCTTGTGTATCTTGGTTGTTGAGGGAAAGTTGAAGGTATAAAGCTTTGAGTTGTGTGCTCAATGGTGGTCTTCATCAAATGTCCAGACGAGGTAGGTTATTGGCCTTGTCTTGTTAGCATTTCATTTATATAACATATTTGGGATTAGAGTTAATTTTTGTGTGTCATTCTGTTTGTTGTGGTTTACCCCATGCCATAGAGAGATTTTCCTCGTAACAGAATTGGCGACCATACTGGGGATTGATCTTCTTTTTGGGGGTTTAGAGTGTTTTTCTCCTTGATTTTCTCTCTGTTAGATTGAGTTTCATTGTCGCTTGATTACTTGACAACCTACTTTTACTTTGCATCTGAGTCTCTTAGCTTAACCCTTTCCCTGGTAGTGTTTTACTAGGTATATGTAGTTTTTCCCTTGACAGACGCATACATACATAAGCTTTCCTCCTGTACGGTGCATACATACATGAGTTTTGCTCAAACGGTTGCGTACATAATCTCTTTAGTCTTGTTGGCTGAGTTTGGTGTTTGCTGGGTGAGTTTGGTTGGTTGTTGAGTCTTATTGGGTCTTTGTCCTGACTGTTAAGTGCCTACATAGTGATAGGAAGCCTTCTTATTGTTGTATTTTTGGGTGGTATTCTTTCTTATCATTTTTTTTTATTGGTTGTCCTTACATTGGTTTGAGTGTTTGTGTCTCGATATCCTTCTTAGCTTGTCTCTTTTTGCTTGCAGTAGGGTTTGGATGTGAAGTTACTATTCAGTCCTTTCATTTTCTTTTCTTTATATCGAAAATACAAAAACATTTGCTTATTTTCCATTATGGCATTTTATCTTTTGATTACTTCGCATTGATTTTGACACATGTGGAGAGATTGCATTTCATTGAAATTGTAGAGATTGCATTAGAAAAGTTGAATTTAGAAGCATACCATCTCTTTGAAATGCAAGATTAGTACTTAACAGTGTTTTTATAATCACTTCTTTTATATGCTGAGTTGTAATACCATCAGTTTCATGACCACACCTTTTGAGTAAGCAGAAGCCATTAAAATTAACATTGATTAATTAAAATTGATTAGAAACTATTTTATTCTTCAAGTGTACACAAACAAATATAGGACATAGAGCCTTGGAATAGGATTGTATGAGTAAAATTATCCAAGGCTATTAAACTAAACATATGTCTCTGATGAGGGAGTGGTGAAACCCATTGTGTAATTAGTGACGTCGGGAGGCTTTGCTCACACCAAAGTTAAGCACGAGGTTGCGCGAAGTTGGTTGCAAAGATATCCCTCTAATACCTTCTTAACGTCAGAGATATTTATGGGGTTCTATTCATATTTGGGGGTCTTACTAATACCTTTACCTCCGTGAGAGGTGGTGCTTTCAAGATTTCGGGCTTTGTTACCCTGCTCAAACGGTGGACCAGAATTGTGACTCTTCGCCTGCACATTGATTATATTGTGGTGACTCTAGCTACTTGACATAGGTTACTTTCAGGGGTTATTCTATAGGTACCCTGAGTCAGATAAGGGTCAGACAACACACGGCCTTTATGGAGGATTACCTCTCTGGGGGAATCTGACCGACTGCGATGTTAATCCCACGAGGATCCTTATAACTGATTTTGATACCTCTAATCTTTTGAAGGGAGTCTCAGGCCCCTCTTAGGTGAGACATACCTACTCTAGTGAGGGAGGCCCCTTTTCAACCACTATATCATGTTTGTGTGCATTGGCCTTTTTGCTTTACTTTGGTGTGCTCTCTGATTATTAGTTGGACTTAGGATTTTGTATTGCATCGTGAGTTTTTCGTTGATATGGTTAGTGGAGCCCCCACGACTCCCTTAGTTAATGCTACCCAACCCATGGTCTTTACTCATTCCATCGAGACAAATCCTTTTGTATTTTCGAGTGGTACACCAAATCGTGATACTCAGCTAATACCTTGGGCCTCTAATCATTTTTCATTTTGTATGCCAGACATGTCTTTGCACTTTCCATCCTCTGTCTTGTCATCTTATGTGAATCCTAGTTTTGGGTCTAGGAGCATGATGCGTCCTTATTCTCCCTTTTCGTTTGGTGGGAGTCATATCCCTCAACCAAATCTTATGGTAGGAGGTTGGAATCCTCCTTCCTCTGGACCCAATCCTAGCTTCTCTTTTCCCAGATCGAGTGCTCAAATGGGAGGTCCTTCTACTTATTACATCTCGTCCATTTATCCTTCTTTTGCTATGTTGGTTCCTATGAACACTTTTCTCATGGAAGACCTTCTTCTATCCTCTGGTGTTTCATCCAAGGGAAGTCAGTTTTATAGTATGGGAAACGCCCTTCACGGAGTTCCTTCATCTGGGGGCAACATATATCCTCACCTGAGTAACCCTTGTCATGTCGCTTTCTCTTCACAAGAGGCTTCCCTGGTGATGATTCCCTTACAACCCTTTATGAATCAGTTTGAAGGAGGATACCATCCTATTGAACATGGCCATGGTGTATACCAGAACCTTTCTTGTCCCGCAATCTCTCAAAACCAGTCTTTCCCTGAACCTTGGTCTCAGATGCCACAACTAGTCATTGTAAGTCATGTTGGAAGCACAAGTCCAGTCACTGCGAGTCACATTGCACATACATCACCAACCTCTACTGGTGATGTTGGGGATTCATCACCAACCTCAGCCAGTCATGTTGGAGATAGGTCAACAACCTTTGCAAGTCATGTTGAAGACCAGCAACCAACCATTGCATGTCATGTTGGGGGAACAACTCTAGTCACTACGAGTCACACTGCACATACATCAGCAACCTCTGCTAGTCATGTTGGGGATTCATCACCAACCTATCCTAGTCATGTTGGAGTTTCGTCAATAACCTCTGCAAGTCATGTTGAAGACAAGCTACTAGCCTCTGCAAGTCATGTTGGGAGCATGTCACCAGCCACTGCAAGTCATGTTGGGGACATTAATATGATTGAGAAGCCTCGATGTATAAGACATAAGCCCAAGTTCCTTTGTATACTTTGCAAAGGAGATCATCTAACTCGTATGTTCCCTGCTACTGTCGTGGTACAAGAAGCGCAATCCTTTTCTAATATTCCTTCGGGTTCTAAGTCGTATTTAGTTTCCCAAGATTATAATCCTTCTTTGGTTGATACAACGGTCGTTTCGATGCCATCTTCCGTCGACACCACTCTTGTTTTTGGGAGTGATGTGCCTCTTGACCATGCTGTCTCGCATCCTCTTCAAAAAATGGTCTTGTCATTTCAATCTTCAATCGACACCACTCCTGTTTTGGGGGGTGATGTGTCTCTAGACCATGTTATCTCACATTCTATTCAACCAACGATTGAAGAAATGGTCATGTCGATGCAATCTTCAGTTGATCCCACTTTTCTCTTAGAGTGTGACAAGTCTAAGGAAGTGACATTTCCGATGTAATCTTCAGTCAATCCCACTGGTTTTTGGGGGGTGATGCATCTTTTGACCATGTCCTTAGCATTTCTAGTCATGTACCTTCTGAACAAGGGAGCATTCCACTCTCTCCGAGTACACTCCCTCCAAGTCCTAGGATGGTTTCCTTTGATTGGAATGATATTGTAGATGAAATATCCTCTGCAAATTATTTTATCCTCCTCGGCTTAGTAAGTTTTGGGTTCTCCCAAGCTTGTGTCAACTACCTGTGAGTTGTTGAATTTCGACAAAAGTCCTGCACGGGAGCCTTGGCCTCCCCAATGATATGTTGCTTAGAACAACATCCTTGAGTCTTAGTTAAGCTATTTTCAAGACTCTTGTTGAGCACTCAACACACCCTAAAATCCTTATAATATTTTGTCACTTTTTGGGTACCACTTGTTTTCTTCACTGTCTGACTTGATTTCAGTTTGGGAAATGGTTTACCTTTGTTTTGTTTTCATGTCTCTTATCACCTAGTCAGGTTTGTTTAAACTTATGAAACCTCATGTCTAAAAGGACCTTCACACCCAAATTAAGAATCAACAGCTAAACACTGCACCTAGCGCGCTCAGGTTCAGCGTCGAAAAGAATTCAAGTAAACGAACCACACTAAAACAATAGTCGTCGAGCATCGATCCTCATGGGCATCAACAAAAGGAGGTTCTGGTTTGCGTAAGTTATTCGCATAAAGATTCGAGATATAGTCGATCTCCTTCGGTATCGACAAAATAAGAGAAAGACAGACATTAACAAAGGACGTAAAGAAATCGTCGATAGTTGATGCCCAATGCGCTTTATCGGTATCGGGGAAACCTAGAAAGGTTACAAAAATCATTTTGACCGCGATAAAATTATCGTCGATCCCCGATGCATTTTCGGCATCAGGACTTTTTCGAAGGAGTCGATCCGAGATCACTTGGATAAGTTTATTGTCAATCATCGATCCTTGACACTTTTCAGCGTTAATAGGTTAGGATTTGGTTCTAGAATGTATGGCTTAAAGAAAATCTCGACTCCAACTAACACGAGCGAATGAAGTCATTGGTCTTGAATGCCACGTGTCTTTACCACGTAAGGGGGGTCATACGGTCTAGTTTTATCCCGAGTCATTTTGGTTCCTTGGGTCCTAGTCACGCCTCCTAGTCATATTTTCCACGTCAGCTGTGTACGGAAAGATCGATCGGCGTCAGAGCTTTTTCAAGAGGATATCAATGAAAATTTTCAAAGCACAATGTCAACCCTCGATCCACCAACTGAAAGAGAGGAATGATGGGACGTTTTTGGCATAAGATACGATCACATTTGGACATTTAATAGACTAGTTAATGCCTGATCCTGCATTTGTTGCTACCGCGTGCTTCAATTAGACAACAACAATTTGAAATCGTTGATAGACCACTTTACCACCCACGCCCATGCCATCAACCCATGATGAATTTAAGTTTAAACATCTTTGAAGATCTGGCGGCAAATTTAATGAAATTACACTCATAACCTGAATTGAATGGTTGATGTGACAAGGTAAGTTCATTCCTGTTTAAATCTATAGAATGGTTTTTTGAACCAATTCATTCTGCACACAAGTTGAAATTCAGAGCATCTGAAGGAGCAAAGTGAGCGTCTCAAGACTGTACCGACCCTTCGATTATCAAAACAAGGTTTAACAAGCTATAGAGGTATGTGTTCAATTTTTTCAATTCATAACCGTAATTTATACACACGTCCAAATTTATTAATCTCTAAACTATGCTCTAGTTGTAGGAAAGATGTTGTCGAGAAATCCTACCACCATACGCTCGTTGAGGGCACCCAAGCTAAAGGAAGATGAAACATGCAAATTTTCTTCTCCGGGGACCGTGAAGCAGTTGGAGTACACTCCCAGGGCGGAACCTATCATCATAACATCAACAAGGAAATCTTTTTCCCAGCCCCCCGGCCTTCGGTGATATTGAAGCAAGCACTGGATCCAAAGTAATGCTCCCACAGTGGGGGGATCTCTTTAACAGAATTACCCAAGAAGAATACCTAGAATATATCCCACACAATGACCCGGACGTGAGGGCGCTCGATGACCAAGTGTTCACGAACATCCGACGGTCATATCTACACATGGTGGCAAGCAAAACCCCAGTTTTTCCCTGCATAGAGGTTATGAAATGGCTCATCGAACATATGGACAGGTAGAAGTTCTTGATCAACGATGAGAATGGTAGATGTGTCAGAGTTTTCCTCCCGACGGAAGTCCATAAATACTACAAGCTCAGGGACCCATAGGAGCGGCTCAACAGGGACTTTGTGGTGAATTTCTATGAATTCCATGACACCAGCCGGTTGATGGCCTCATGGTGGAAGGAGGACAAGAAGTTCACTAACCGGAGAAATGGCTGGTATGGAACAATAAACCTGAGGGATCCGTACATCTATTTGATGGCTCTCATCTGCCGATTATATGGAGAAAATGACTGCTCCAAGTTTTCGGAAGCATGGATGCCTTTGGCGTACACAGTGGCGATCGCCAGGAGCAACTTCAACTGGGGAGCGATAATCTCAAAATAATTAAGCATCTGTGTACAATAGGCTTAGACGTCGAAGGAAGGGGAAGCATCCACTTTCTACATGGCCTCGTACCTTCTCGATGTCATGTGCACAAGAAACGTCTTCATCGACATGAATATAAGTTGGCATGTTGTGAAGCTCCCGGTCCACATCTATTTCAACATACTATGGGAGAACATGTACAAAAAATCTCATGCACTCATCTGCGATGAATTCATCGCCCGCATTCATTTTATTATTTTTAAGAAGGAATGCCCAAGACTATCTGCGACAACCAAGGTATCTCTTTGGTATTTAAACGAACGCTCAACCTACATCAGGGTGTTCAGGGCCACCGGAGCACCACATCTCCTACTCGCTCATATCCCATACCAGCTCCTTGTGGGAGAAATCTGTTATCAGACCATCCTTCAGGGTTATAACGCCACATTGGTCAAAGATAAGAAACAAGTTTTTATACCCTACAATTTTCATATAGGGTTCTATTTGGTGAAGGATACTGCTCAAGCCAAACAAGAGGGGCTTAACCAACTAGAGTTCAAATTCGACACACGTTGATTCTGCAAGCACGATCCTAAAGGCCTGGTCCTCCAACATGCTTCGCAAGTATCATCATGTTGGTTGTATGCTCATGATAACTTTGAGAATGAAATTTTCACAAAGCGCACCCAGGACTGGGACGAGGTGGTGCAGAGGATGGCCAACCCAAACATGACCAGGTTCAAGGCCATGAGCATGCACGAACGGGTGGAAACGATAAAGCAGTCGGCTCAAGAGGCCCTCAAGGACAAGGAAGAAATCAAAGTGGCAGAGACAACAAAGGCACAGAGAAGGGGATTACTCTTTATAGAAGGGGCGCAGAGGATCATTGATCAGTTGCAAAATGACCCCAATCTGATAGAAATGACGAGGATCCCAGATGATGACCTAGTCGAAAGCCAAGGAGAACCAAGTGGCCCAGAGCTGATACAGCTTGAACAAACCACCGGGTCAGAAAACCCTAAAGCTCCACCACCACAGGTCGGATCACCAGGTGATCAAAATCTGGACCAGGGGTCAAATTTTAGCTCAAAAATAAACGTTCTCAGAATTGCCTCAAAATGAATGAGAGCGTAGACCTCGTCATCACGAACCCAACGCAATTCGTTTCGTCTTAAACGGACGTCGGGAGCGAGAGATATCGCGATCTGTTCGAATCGCCAAACAGGTAAAAAAATTAGTGCTGACTGTGCAGTCCGTACAGTCCGTACGGATGCTGACTTGGCATGTCCGTACGATTACGTGTCACGTCCGTACATTGAGGTGACAGAAGTGACGTGGAAGATTCTAGTTGGCAGGTGTGGTCGAATCATTTGTCAACACGTGGCATGGTTTTGGCAATGGGTAAGGTGCCACGTGGCCCAGTCACGGGCTACCACGTGGCACCCCTTTATTGGTCTATGGTTTGTTTATTAAAATTTTTATGAGTCCACGGGATTCAAACCATGAACCTCCCCATAGTCCAAAGTCTTGGCATGTCCACCCTGCCAACACGCCATGCGATGGTACTTGTTAATACAATGGATTTGATTATATTTAAAATGTATTGTAATTTGATATGGGGCGCGTCCGGGCTGGGGCTTAGCCCCAGCCCCGGTCGCATGCATTTATATATGACCCTGATTTTATATGTGTATACACGGAGAGCGCGGGGGTAGTACAAATGTTTATCACCCACGGTTTTATGTTATACATACGCCCATACCCTTTGACAAAAGGCGCGCAGGGTTTTTGTTTAAAAAATGTAGCCCTTGGTTTTTATATATGCGACCACAATACGGAGTAAAGCCCGCGGTCTTATGGAGTTGCATGTGACCATGACCGGGGCGCGGAAGGGGAGTTCAACGGTTTTGTAACCGTTTAGCCTTTTTGCACTAGCCCGAGGTCGTATGGACCTCCATGTGCCCAGGTGCTAGGCGGTTAGGGGTTGGCGCACCCATAACCGTCCTACAGTTTGCACCGTTGGCACGGTTGCACCCGGTGTT
>JASDQU010103178.1:332826-352835 GCA_032191745.1 Picea mariana | reverse complement strand
TGTGAAAAAAAAGGATGGAACTCTGAGGTTGTGTATTGACTTCAAGCCATTGAATAAGGTTACAATAAAGAACAAGTATCCTTTGTTGTAGATCTATGATCTTTTTTATCAAATGAAAGGAGAAATGATATTTTTCAAGATTGACCTAAGGTCTAGTTACCATTGGGCGAGAACCTAAGAAGAAGACACTAGCAAGATAACATTTTGGACAATGTATGGTCATTATGAGTTTATGGTGGTGTCATTTGTCCTGAAAAATGCACCAACTACTTTTATGTGTCTAATGAATGGAGTGTTCGGAGATTACCTGGACAAATTTGTCATTGGCTTATTGGATGATATTATTATCTACTCCAAGACAAAGGAGGAGCGTGAGAAACATTTGAGGATGGTGTTATAGGTGTTGAGGGAGCACTCATTGTATGCCAAGTTAAGCGAGTACACTTTCTATTAAAGACAAATCCATTATTTAGGCCACATCATCTAAAGGGAGGGCATAGAGCTAGACCCTGAAAAGATTGAAGCAATCAAAAGTTGAACAACGTCAAAGAATGTTGCAGAAGTGAAATCCTTTATTGGATTAGCTAGATAGTATAAGAGATTAATTGAAGGTTTCTCCAAGTTCACACATATGATCACTTCACTACAGAAGAAGGGAACAAAGTTTGAATGGATTGCCAAGTGTGAGAAGAGTTTCCAACACTCGAAGGAATTATTGACTAGTGCGCCTCTTTTAAAGGTTGCAGATCTAGATAAAGATTTTATTGTGTAAAAAAATGCATGCAAGGAAGGGCTTGGGGGAGTCTTTACACATAGTGAGCAAGTCATGTATTATGAGTTAAGGAAGCTTAAGAAGCATGAAAGAAATTACGCTACCCATGACTTAGATTTGGCATCCATAGTTCATGCCTTAAAAATGTGGAGGCATTATCTAATGGGTAGAAAGTTCAAGATAGAGATAGATCATAGTGGTTTGAAACACGTGTTTGAGAAGTCCACACTAAATGTCAGACAAGCTAGATGGTTGGAATTTCTCAGTGAATATGACTTCGATATCAATCACATCAACGTAAAAAATAATAGAGTGGTTGATGCACTCAGTATAAGGGTGCATGAAATGCATGCTACGACCATTAGCATGTATTGTTTAGATTTAAAAAGAAGAATTTTGGATGTTGTAGCATTGGATCAGCACTATGCACAAGTTATGGAAGGCTTACAATAGAGAAATATATTGTTGAAATATACAGACTACATACTAGAAGATAATGGAATTATCTTGTTCAGGGAAAAAGTTTATGTTCCTAACACTCGGGAATTGAGAAATATAGTATTGAAAGAGATGCACAATGTATTGTATACCAGTCATCTAGGCTCCAGAAGACAATTGCAGTGGTAAGTGGCCAGTATTTCTATCCTAGAATGAAGAAATATGTGGTTGATTTCATAGTCAAGTGCATGGAATGTCAAAAAGTGGAGATTGAACACAGGCATCCAACAGGATTATTACAACCATCACCCATTATTGAATGGAAATGGGAGGTAGTTACAATTGATTTTATCACCAAATTTCCAAGAACAAGAAGAAAACATGATTCTATCATGGTAATGGTGGACAAGCTTATAAAGGATGCACATTTTATTCCAACGAAAATGACTCACAAGGAAACCAATATTGCAGAGATTTACATGAAGGAAATTGCCATGCTACATGATGTGCCTAGGGAAATAATGTCAGACAGAGATCCCAAGTTCACTTCTAATTTTTGGAAGGGGTTGTTTAAGGGATTTGGGACTAATTTTAATTTTAGTACAACATATCACCAAGAGTAATATGGGCAAATAGAGAGGATCAACCAGATAATTGAAGATACGTTGAGAACATATGTAATGGAAAATCCTTTTAGGTGGGAAGGTTATCTCCATTTGGTCGAATTTCCTTATAATAATGGGTATCAAGAATCGTTGAAGATGAGCCCATTTGAAGCCTTGTATGACAAGAAATGCAACATTCCATTGAGATGGGATAAATGATTAGACATAACAGTTATTGGGCCAGAATTGCTAAGAGAAATTGAAGACAAAATGGTAAAGATCAGGAAGAATTTAAAGGTTGCACGGGTGTTACAACAAATTTTTCCTTACCCCTGCAACTTGCTTGGATGGCCTTTCCATTTCCCTATGCAAACTTGAAGACCCCTTTTGTACCTTCGAGAGCCAAAACAAGCACATTTTTCCACATATACATGCCCTATCAGTTAGACAACAAGTGTATAAGCAAGTTGCTCCACTACAACCCATGTACATCGAGTTTGGTGCTCAAAATTAAAAATTATGTCGGGTTTCCATGCCATGTCACGAGATCCATGATCCATGACCTTCCATATACTGGAAATGCTCTGACTCAACCCTTCAGTTCCATTTGAAGGCTATAAATTGAGTCATATCCAAACCTTGGAGGAGAGAATTCAACTTTGAGAGCAAAGACACTCTATAGAAATTTCACTTCATATTGAGTCTGCATCCCTTTATCCTTGAAATTTTGAACCCCTTGTTCAGCCCCCAAGCTCTTCCTTCTTTGTGATGGAGAATCTCATTGTCTCCTTTATCTGAGCTTGTCTTTGGTGGAGGATTGAAGCGGTGGAGGCCTAGCTGGAGGTACTTCGTTTCTCGGTTCCGATATGTGTCGTTATAGAAGTTTGTCCCCTATATACTTATGTTGATTGTTTTAATAGAATACTATTTTCTCGTCCAATTGATATCTTGCAAATATTTGAATTATTATTCCATGGGCGTATTTGTCATGTATGTTAATGGATTATGATAATATATATGATAACATTATATATTATCACCATATGCTTGTGTATCTTGGTTGTTGAGGGAAATTTGAAGGTATAAAGCTTTGAGTTGTGTGCTCAACGGTGGTTTTCATCAAATGTCCGGACGAGGTAGGTTATTGGCCTTGTCTTGTTAGCATTTCATTTATATAGCATATTTGGGATTAGAGTTAATTTTTGTGTGTCATTCTGTTTGTTGTGGTTTACCCCATGCCATAAAGAGATTTTCCTCGTAACAGAATTGGTGACCATACTGGGGATTGATCTTCTTTTTGGGGGTTTAGAGTGTTTTTCTCCTTGATTTTCTCTCTGTTAGATTGAGTTTCATTGTCGCTTGATTGCTTGACAACCTACTTTTACTTTGCATCTGAGTCTCTTAGCTTAACCCTTTCCCTGGCAGTGTTTTACTGGGTATATGCAGTTTTTCCCTTGACAGACGCATACATATGCAAGCTTTCCTCCTGTACGGTGCGTACATATGTGAGTTTTGCTCAAACGGTTGCATACATAATCTCTTTAGTCTTGTTGGATGAGTTTGGTGTTTGCTGGGTGAGTTTGGTTGGTTGTCGAGTCTTCTTGGGTCTTTGTCCTGACTATTAAGTGCCTACATAGTGATAGGAAGCCTTCTTATTGTTGCATTTTTGGGTGGTATTCTTTCTTATCACTTTTTTTTATTGGTTGTCCTTGCACATTGGTTTGAGTGTTTACGTCTCGATATCCTTCTTGGCTTGTCTCTTTTTGCTTGTAGTAGGGTTTGGATGTGAAGTTGATATTCAGTCCTTTCATTTTCTTTTCTTGATATCGAAAATACAAAAACATTTGCTTATTTTCCATTATGGCATTTTATCTTTTGATTACTTCGCATTGATTTTGACACATGTGGAGAGATTGCATTTCATTGAAATTGTAGAGATTGCATTAGAAAAGTTGAATTTAGAAGCATACCATCTCTTTGAAATGCAAGATTAGTACTTAGCAATGTTTTTATAATCGCTTCTTTTATACACTGAGTTGTAATACCATCAGTTTCATGACCACACCTTTTGAGTAAGCAGAAGCCATTAAAATTAACGTTGATTAATTAAAATTGATTATAAACTATTTTATTCTTCAAGTGTACACAAACAAGTATAGGACATAGAGCCTTGGAATAGGATTGTGTGAGTAAAATTCTCCAAGGCTATTAAACTAAACATATGTCTCTGATGAGGGAGTGGTGAAACCCATTGTGTAATTAGTGACGTCAGGAGGCTTTGCTCACACCGGAGTTAAGCACGAGGTCACGCGAAGTTGGTTGCAAAGATAGCCCTCTAATACCTTCTTAGTGTCAGAGATATTTATGGGGTTCTATTCATATTTGGGGGTCTTACTAATACCTTTACCTCCGTGAGAGGCGTTGCTTTCAAGATTTCAGGCTTTGTTACCCTGCCCAAACGGTGGACCAGAATTGTGACTCTTCGCCTGCACATTGATTATATTGTGGTCACTCTAGCTGCTTGACAGAGGTTACTTTCAGGGGTTATTCTATAGGTACCCCAAGTCAGATAAGGGTCGGACAACACACAGCCTTTATGGAGGATTACCTCTCTGGGGGAATCTGACCGACTACGATGTTAATCCCACGAGGGTCCTTATAACTGATTTTGATACCTCTAATCTTTTGAAGGGAGTCTCAGGCCCCTCTTAGGTGATACATACCTACTCTAGTGAGGGAGGTCCATTTTCAACCACTATATCATGTTTTTGTGCATTGGACTTTTTGCTTTACTTTGGTGTGCTCTCTGATTATTAGTTGGACTTAGGATTTTGTATTGCATCGTGATTTTTTCGTTGCTATGGTTAGTGGAGCCCCCATGACTCCCTTAGTTAATGTTACCCAACCCATGGTCTTTACTCATTCCATCGAGACGAATCCTTTTGTATTTTCGAGTGGTACAGCAAATCGTGATACTCAGCCAATACCTTGGGCCTCTAATCCTTTTTCATTTTGTATTCCAGACATGTCTTTGCACTTTCCATCCTCTGTCTTGTCGTCTTATGTGAATCCTAGTTTTGGGTCTAGGAGCATGATGCGTCCTTATTCTCCCGTTTTGTTTGGTGGGAGTCATATCCCTCAACCAAATCTTATGGTAGGAGGTTGGAATCCTCCTTCCTCTAGACCCAATCCTAGCTTCTCTTTTCCCAGATCGAGTGCTCAAATGGGAGGTCCTTCTACTTATTACATCTCGTCCATTTATCCTTCTTTCGCTATGTTGGTTCCTACGCACACTTTTCTCATGGCAGACCTTCTTTTATCCTCTGGTGTTTCATCCAGGGGAAGTCAATTTTATAGTATGGGCAACGCCCTTCATGGAGTTCCTTCATCCGGGGGCAACATATATCCTCACCTGAGTAACCCTTGTCATGTCGCTTTCTCTTCATAAGAGGTTTCCCTGGTGATGATGCCCTTACAACCCTTTATGAATCAGTTTGAAGGAGGATACCATCCTATCGAACATGGCCATGGTGTATACCATAACCTTTCTTGTCCTGCAATCTCTCAAAACCAGTCTTTCCCTGAACCTTGGTCTCAGATGCCACAACCAGTCGTTGTAAGTCATGTTGGAAGCACAAGTCCAGTAGCTGCGAGTCACATTTCACATACATCACCAACCTCTACTGGTGATGTTGGGGATTCATCACCAACCTCAGCTAGTCATGTTGGAGATAGGTCAACAACCTTTGCAAGTCATGTTGAAGACCAGCAACCAACCATTACATGTCATGTTGGGGGAACAACTCTAGTCACTGCGAGTCACACTGCACATACATCAGCAACCTCTGCTAGTCATGTTGGGGATTCATCACCAACCTATCCTAGTCATGTTGGAGTTTCGTCAATAACTTTTGCAAGTCATGTTGAAGACAAGTTACTAGCCTCTGGAAGTCATGTTGAAGACAAGCTACTAGCCTCTGCAAGTCATGTTGGGAGCATGTCACCAACCACTGAAGTCATGTTGGGGACATTAATATGATTGAGAAGCCTCGATGTATAAGACATAAGCCCAAGTTCCTTTGTATACTTTGCAAAGGATATCATCTAACTCGTATGTTCCCTGCTATTGTCATGGTACAAGAAGCGCAATCCTTTTCTAATATTCCTTCGGGTTCTAAGTCGTATTTAGTTTCCCAAGATTCGAATCCTTCTTTGGTTGATACAACGGTCATTTCAATGCCATCTTCGGTCGACACCACTCTTGTTTTTGGTAGTGATATCCTCTTCAAAAAATGGTCTTGTCATTTCAATCTTCAATCGACACCACTCCTGTTTTGGGGGGTGATGTGTCTCTAGACCATGTTATCTCGCATTCTATTCAACCAACGATTGAATAAATGGTCGTGTAGATGCAATCTTCAGTTGATCCCACTTTTCTCTTGGAGAGTGACAAGTCTAAGGAAGTGACATTTCCGATGTAATCTTCAGTCAATCCCACTCTTTTTTGGGGGGGTGATGCATCTTTTGACCATGTCCTTAGCATTTCTAGTCCTGTACCTTCTGAACAAGGGAGCATTCCACTCTCTCCGAGTACGCTCCCTCCAAGTCCTAGGATGGTTTCCTTTGATTGGAATGATATTGTAGATGAAATATCCTCTGCAAATTATTTTATCCTCCTCAGCTTAGCAAGTTTTGGGTTATCCCAAGCTTGTGTCAACTACCTGTGAGTTGTTGAATTTCGACAAAAGTTTTGCACGGGAGCCTTGGCCTCCCCCATGATATGTTGCTTAGAACAACATCCTTGAGTCTTAGTTAAGCTATTTTCAAGACTCCTATTGAGCACTCAACACACCCTAAAATCCTTATCAAATTTTGTCACTTTTTGGGTACCACTTGTTTTCTTCACTATCTGACTCGATTTCAGTTTGGGAAATGGTTTACATTTGTTTTGTTTTCATGTCTCTTATCACCTAGTCAGGTTTTCTTAAACTTATGAAACCTCATGTCTAAAATGACCTTCACACCCAAATTAAGAATCAACAGCTAAACACTGCACCTAACGAGCTCAGGTTTAGCGTCGAAAAGAATTCAAGTAAGTAAACAAACCACACAAAAACAATAGTCGTCGAGCGTCAATCCTCATGGGAATCAACAAAAGGATGTTTTGGTTTGCGTAAGTTGTTCGCATAAAGATTCGAGATATAGTCGATCTCCTTCGGTATCGACAAAATACGAGAAAGACGGACGTTAACAAAGGACGTAAAGAAATCGCCGATAGTTGATGCCCAATGTGCTTTATCGATATCGGGGAAACCTAGAAAGGTTACAAAAATCATTTTGACCACAATAAAATTATCGTCGATCCCCGATGCATTTTTGGCATCGGGACTTTTTCGAAGGAGTCAATCCGAGATCACTTGGATAAGTTTACCGTCAATCACCGATCCTTGACACTTTTCAACGTTAGCAGGTTAGGATTGGGTTCTAGAATGTATGGCTTAAAGAAATCCCGACTCCGACTAACACGAGTGAATGAAGTCATTGGTCTAAAATGCCACGTGTCTTTATCACGTAAGGGGGGTCGTACGGTCTAGTTTTATCCCGAGTCATTTTGGTTCCCTAGGTCCTAGTCACGCCTCCTCATCATATTTTCCACGTCAGCTGTGTACGGAAAGATCAATCGGCATCAGAGCTTTTGCAAGAGGATATCAATGAAAATGTTCAAAGCACAATGCCGACCCTCGATCCACCAACTGAAAGACAGGAACGATGGGACATTTTTGGCATAAGATACGATCGCATTTGGACATTTAATAGACTAGTTAATGCCCGATCCCGCATTTGTTGCTATCGCGTGCGTCAATTAGACAACAACAATTTGAAATCGTCGATAGACCACTTTACCACCCATGCCCATGCCATCAACCCATGATGAATTTAAGTTTAAACATCTTCGAAGATCTGGCGGCAGATTTAATGAAATTACACTCATAACCCGAATTGAATGGTTGATGCGACAAGGTAAGTTCATTCCTGTTTAAATCTCTAGAATGGTTTTTTGAACCAATTCATTCTGCACACAAGTTGGAATTCAGAGCATCCGAAGGAGAAAAGTGAGCGTCTCAAGACTGTACCGACCCTCTGATTATCAAAACAAGGTTTAACAAGCTATAGAGGTATGTGTTCAATTTTTTCAATTCATAACCGTAATTTATACACACATCCAAATTTATTAATCTCTAAACTATGCTCTAGTTGTAGGAAAGATGTTGTCGAGAAATCCTACCACCAGACGCTCGTTGAGGGCGCCCAAGCTAAAGGAAGCTGAAACATGCAAAGTTTCTTCTATGGGGACCGCGACGCAGTTGGAGTACGCTCCCAGGGCGGAACCTGTCATCAGAACATCAACAAGGAAAGCTTTTTCCCAGCCCCGGGCCTTCGGTGATATTGAAGGAAGCATTGGATCCAAAGTAATGCTCCCACAGTGGGGGGATCTCTTTAACAGAATTACCCAAGAAGAATACCCAGAATATATCCCACACAATGACCCGGATGTGAGGGTGCTCGATGACCAAGTGTTCACGAACATCCGACGGTCATATCTACACATGGTGGCAAGCAAAACCCCAGTTTTTCCCTGCATAGAGGTTCTGAAATGGCTCATCGAACATATGGACAGGTAGAAGTTCTTGATCAATGATGAGAATGGTAGATGTGTTGGAGTTTTCCTTCTGACAGAAGTCCATAAATACTACAAGCTCAGGGACCCATAGGAGTGGCTCAACAGGGAATTTGTGGTGAATTTCTATGAATTCCATGACACCAGCCGGTTGATGGCCTCATGGTGGAAGGAGGACAACAAGTTCACTAACCGGAGCAATGGCTGGTATGGAACAATAAACCTGAGGGATCCATACATCTATTTGATGGCTCTCATCTGCCGGTTATATGGAGAAAATGACTGCTCCAAGTTTTCGGAAGCATGGATGCCTTTGGCGTACACAGTGGTGATCACCAGGATCAACTTCAACTGGGGAGCGATAATCTCAAAATAATTAAGCATCTGTGTACAATAGGCTTATACGTCGAAGTAAGGGGAGGCATACACTTTCTACATGGCCTCGTACCTTCTCGATGTCATGTGCGCAAGAAACGTCTTCATCGGCATGAATATAAGTTGGCATGTTGCGAAGCTCCCGGTCCACATATATTTCAGCATACTATGGGAGAACATGTACAAAAAATCTTACGCACTCATCTGCGATGAATTCATTGCCCGCATTCATTTTATTATTTTTAAGAAGGAATGCCCAAGACTATCTGCGGCAACCAAGGTAGATCATTGATATTTAAACAAACGATCAACCTACATTAGGGTGTTCAGGGCCACCAGAGCACCACATCTCCTACTCACTCATGTCCCATACCAGCTCGTTGTGGGAGAAATCTGTTATCAGACCATCCTTCAGGGTTATAACGCCACATTGGTCAAAGACAAGAAACAAGTTTTTATACCCTACGATTTTCATATAGGGTTCTATTTGGTGAAGGATACTGCTCAAGCCAAACAAGAGGGGCTTAACCAACTAGAATTCAAATTCGACACAGGCTGATTCCGCAAGCACGATCCTAAAGGCCTGGTCCTCAAACATGCTTCGCAAGTATCATCATGTTGGTTGTATGCTCATGATAACTTTGAGAATGAAATTTTCACAAAGCGCACCCAGGACTGGGACGAGGTGGTGTAGAGGATGGCCAACCCAAACATGACCAGGTTCAAGGCCATGAGCATGGACGAATGGGTGGAAACGATAGAGCAGTCGGCTCAAGAGGCCCTCAAGGCCAAGGAAGAAATCAAAGTGGCAGAGACAACAAAGGCACAGAGAAGGGGATTACTCTTTATAGAAGGGGTGCAGAGGATCATTGATCAATTGCAAAATGACCCCAATCTGATAGAAATGATGAGGATCCTAGATGATGACCCAGTCAAAAGCCGAGGAGAACCAAGTGGCCCAGAGCTGATACAGCTTGAACAAACCACCAGGTCAGAAAACCCTGAAGCTCCACCACCACAGGTCGGATCACCAGGGGAAATTTTGGCTCGACCTGAGATAGCGAGGACATCAGGGAGAACAAGTATACTAAATCCCTTGTTCGATTTAATAACCATCTACGATGATGAGGAGAGTTCAAAGGTGTCCCTGGTCACTCTGGTGCAAATTACAAAGGAGAAATAACCTGAGACAACATTCACCCCAGGTTTCGATGCTTCAATTCAGAGCCATCCATAAATCGAGCATGAGACGGAAAGTGCCTTAAACACCGAGCCACTCGACATACTGGGAACCCCAATGAACAGCTCGAAGGATGCATTACGAGTGAGCGAACAAGAAGAAGAAATTCCATTACAGGAAATCGGCATTTCAACAGCCAATCATCAAGTAAACCTGCCCCTGATTCCTCAGTTTTGGTCAATGACTTGCCACCCGATGAACAACAACCAAAGGTCGGGCCATCAAGACATACAGAAGAGGCTCAAGAACCAAGCCTTGAACATATATACACAGTCGGGAGATAGGGAAACATTCTAACTCGGGGAGAACAACAAATCCCCAAACCTATTGATGAGGTCACTGATATACAAGCAATCACCTACGACCGAAAGAGGAAATCCATCATGAAGAGAACCACTAAGAAGAGGAGGCTTACGGTGGACAATTCGATCCTCATCACCTCAGAGGAGAAATTGATCAGCACAGAGCATGCCAGGATGTCTGAGCTTATCGGTGCAGGGATGGCGATCACAGATGCCACCCTGGATAGAGCAAGGAAAGATGAAGAGGAGTTGGCCACTATGCGAATGGAGCTAGAGCATTTGCACCATTTGGAGAAATACTATCAGGACTCAACATAGGCCATGATGTTTTTGAGAAATGAGTTCCAAGATGCCTACAACAAATTCACAAATGAACGACACCTTTTCACTGCAGGGATAGCCGACTTCCAAGAAGACACTCCTATGGTGCTAGGGACCTGTAAAGATGTGAAAAGATGGCATGAGAAGGCCCACCAAGCAGTGGAAAGAATTGATTACATCAGTGCGGTTCAAAAGGGCTGAGACACCGAAGAGCATGGCATTTAGGTGTTGAGGGACAGAAACATAGATCGTATAAGGAAAGCGGTCGAATATTGGGTGAAAATGGCCCAAGAACCTCAGTGGGAGATTCAAGAGAAATGGGTCGATTGCGAAAGAAGTTGGGTCAAGATTAATCGGGAGATGAAAGACATCGGTATCCCAGAATTCGGCTTACCCGAGGACTTTGTCGACTTGCATGACATAGTCAAACAACATGCAGAACAAGACTCGCATGGACTACAGAGATAGAAAAGGTAGTGAACATGGTGCCAGGACAAGTAAAATAGTTAGTGGAGCACCTGATCAAGGCTCGAACAATATTACAACAGTTGAGTGTCAAAATAGTCAAGTATCAGGCACAGGAAATAGAAGTAAAGGAGATCCTTTCGACCCCCATGGACCAACACAGATTCCCGTATGCCAACACATGCGAGGAACTCTTTGTCAAATGGTCGGAGTATGAGAAGAGCCATCCACTTCAGTGAAACCATTCAATGACTCTTAGAAGACAGAGAGATGAAACCGCCATGTATTAATGTTTGGTTTTAATTAGCTTGCACTTTTGATAGTTATTTTTAGTTAATAATTTGTTATAAATAAGAGAATCGACCTTTTAGAATGGGTCGACGCTTTTGGCAAAGATCCTCATTTTTAGAATTGTAAAGAACTATTTCATAACTACCTTAATTGAGAAGTATTGTTTATGACCGGAGACAAATTTATGTTTTACATCAAAGGCCTGTATGATTGGATCTAAGGAGGAATTACTTCTGACTTTATCTCATGAATGGATGTTGTAATCAGTAACAGTTTCTGAATCTATTGATAAGTTAGCTAATTCAATATTTTTATAGTTCTTGTCTCTAATGATGGAAAGCAAATCATTGTGTTAATCTGTGATTAATGGTTAGAGCTAAGGAAACTATTTTTCTTGCCATCATTTTATTGCATGTATGTTTTCTTTCGATAATTGTATCTCGGTCAATAATTAAAATACCAGCAAGTTGATGTATTAGTACTAGGCTTGTCACATGTATGAAAATATTTGTCTGCATGATTGAGCACGAGGGTTATCCCAAGCTCAGCCTTCTTCAATATTTAATATTTCCCCTTTTACCCAGCTAGTTTATACCAACACACATCACCTAATAAAAGAAAATACAAAAGAGAACATTTAAACTAAAGGAAGAATTTTCATAAGAAGATATTTTTTCAATCACTACATAAAGCCCATCAATTATTTGGATGGATCAATAGATCTGGAGAACCATTCCACTATCAAATGTTGCAGAGTCTAATTGGGCCTCAGTGGCGGGTTTGGTTCCTGTTGTTGAGTTAAAGGGATTTAGGACCCCTCAACAACTCCTTAAACATGAAAATATTTTCGAGTGAACTTGTCTCTTTCACACTCGTTAAATGGATTTGAAAGGACATCTATTTGGTGTAATTTTAACCCTTTTTCAGACCAAGTAGACTACTTACTAAAAATGAATACTCTAGTCAACATTGGCTAGAAGGGTTCTCCTGGGTACTATTTTATACTTTTTTGGGCCTAGGCGACTAAATCTACGAAAAAGGACATTCTTTGGAGTTAAGTTGTAATCACATTCCATCATCCCGCTTGCAATATTGAGCCTATTGTCGGTTCCCACTTTCTCGTTATAAGCCTCTTACCTCAATAATTTGCATCATTAGCCAAGCAGAGCCTTTTTTATATCATTTGCAGCTTGACACCCTGTACCCTAAGAGGAAACATCCCCCGAGTGTCCATGCCCCACATGCACTTCCTTGCATTCAACATAGGTATGTTCCACTGTTTGGAGCTAGTTTCTTACTCACGACACCCATTTCCTCTCCTGTATCATAACATTTATTTGCCTTTGAAAAAACAAAAAAAGATGGGCGGGAAAAGAATAGTATCTCATATCGGAAGTAGTCGTGTCGCATTTGAACATACCATAAAATTTTGAGTCCACTGTCATCCAAATTTTGGGTTTAGAATGACCTTAGGAAGTTGAGCTCATTACTTAGAGTTTACTCCTCCGACTGCTTATTCTTCCAGTCCCTACGGAGAGTTCGTTGATGCCTCCTGCATCATGAAGTTTTATTATCAAGTCTATGCTTTCTGAGTTATCCATATGTCTCATGCTCTTGTTCAAAGGAAGTCCAAAATCATGTGTCGTCCATTTCTCATAACTCTTGACTTTGCATGTCGGCCATACCCTCAGTGTATCTCAAAGTCACATGAAGTTGTAGTCCTACCATGCACCCTGGTCCTACTTTCATTATGGGTAGGTAACCTTGAACCCAACAGTTGACATCTCCTCATTAGTCATTGACTGGGGGGTTTCCCTTGTGTTCGACGACAATAAATCTATTCACACATTGGGATTCGTGTAGTGTCTTTGATGACATTATCCTTATTGGTGGTTTCCTCTCCTTTTTCGGCAGTCTTCCTTATTGGTTGTTATTCAAAGGGTCTTTTTCGTGCACTACTTGCATCTAGTGAATGCCAGAGACACAGAGGATCATTGGCTCATGAACATCCTATTCGTCCAAGATCCTCCTAATCATCAAGCTATTGCTTTGTACCTTGTGTCGATTGATGAGAGATGCCCCAATGTTCTCCTTTCAGGGGGTCTCTTTCCATCAACTTCAACTCATCTATTATGGAAATAAGGCCTAGAGTAATATGAGTACCTATAGGCTTGCAGTCATCAGTGGTAGGTTATCCCACCATCGACAGTTGGGAAATCATCAATGTCTCATGATCAATGGATTCTTCAAGTGTTCAACCTCAACACCCCTATTCACACTTGTAGAATGTACTCGGTGCCTTGATACCTACTTTCATTATCGGTAGGTTATCTCATGTTTGTTAATGATATACCTTAATGATCGGTAATCAAATGAAGTCTCATTGTGTTCGACCTCAAATCCTCTATTCACATGATGTAGACTTGCACCTTCGGCGGATAGTGTAGGATACCTTCAGCTTACAGTAGCAACTCTCCTAATCTATTGTTGTCTTTCATTAGACCAGTACCTATATGATTTCAGTGATCATGGGAGATCAAATTGTACTTCATTGTATATGAATATCTTCATATTGATTTTGAGACTGGATTCCATTGTGCCTTGTTCGTGACTATGACAGCCTATGGCATTTTGTATTGCTTATTCATGGCCATGAGAAACTATTTGATATATTTCCACATGGATCTGCAGCGTAGTTCAAATTGGCATCCATGTATACAAATCCATTATGGATTGTAATATTCTCATGAGTAACTAGCACTTCCAGCTGAGTCTCCATTACTCCACTTCTAAGAATTATAATGTATTTCGTCCATCACAGATACTCCCCTGACCTCACACATTAGGGGGCATATATTACAACAAATTTTTCCTCACCTCTGCAACTTGCTTGGATGGCCTTTCCATTTCCCTATGCAGACTTGAAGTCCCCTTTTGTACCTTCCAGAGCCAAAAAAGAACATTTTTCCACATATACACACCCTATCAATTAAACAACAAGCGTATACGCAAGTTGCTCCACTTCAGCCTGTGTACATCAGGTTTGGTGCTCAAAATTAAAAATTATGCCGGATTTCCATGCCATGTCACGAGATCCATGATCCTTGACCTTCCATATACTGGAAACACTCTGACTCGGCCCTTCAGTTCCATTTGAAGGCTATAAATTGAGACATATCCAAGCCTTGGAGGAGAGAATTGAACTTTGAGAGCAAAAACACTCTAGAGAAATTTCATTTCATATTGAGTTTGCATCCCTTTATCCTTGAAAGTTTGAACCCCTTGTTCAACCCCCAAGCTCTTCCTTCTTTGTGATGGAGAATCTCATTGTCTCCTTTATATGAGCTTGTCTTTGGTGGAGGCCCAACTGGAGGGACTTAGTTTCTTAGTTTTGATATGTGTCATTACAGAAGTTTGTCACCTATATACTTCTATTGATTATTTTAATAGAAATACTCTTTTCTCGTCCAATTGATATCTTGCAAATATTTGAATTATTATTCCATGGGTGTGTTTGTCATGTATGTTAATGGATTATGCTAATCTATATGCTAACATTATATATTATCACCATGTGCTTGTGTATATTGGTTGTTGAGGACAAGTTGCATGTATAAAGCTTTGAGTTGTGTGCTTAATAGTGGTCTTCATCAAATGTACGGACGAGGTAGGTTTTTGGCCTTGTCTTGTTAGCATTTCATTTATATAGCATATTTGGGATTATAGTTTATTTCTGCGTGGCATTCTGTCTATTGTGGTTTACCCCATGCCATAGAGAGATTTTCCTAGTAACAACAGGACAAACAAAAGAGTTGTGCAGATAAAAGTAGAACATACAGACAATTCAAAGTGAGCAAGAACATGTTTTTAAAGTAAAGGCTAAGAGGAGCTCGTCAAGATTGGGAAGTTGCCCAAAGTTGGCAGTGAGATATTGTGGGACATTTAAAGTTCTAGAGAAGATAGGCCTAGGTGCATATGTGCTTGCATTGCCTGCATCCATGAGAATCCATAATGTGTTTCATGTGTCTTTATTGAAGAAATATGTGTCTAATCCCAACCACGTGATTGATTGGATTGTGATCTAGGTGGAGTAGGAAGGAAAATTTCGGGTGGAGGCAGTGCACATCTTGGACTAGAAAGTAAAAGTCCTCGGGAACAAAGCTATATTTTTGGTAAAGGTCCAATAGACCTACTATGGTCCTAAAGATTCCACGTGGAATCACAAGGAGACCACATGGGAGGAATACCCGTAAATTGTTGCAAATTTTGAAGAAAATTGAATGTACATTTGTATATAAGTGTGCAAGGCTCCATTTTGGGTCGTTGGAGTTCCTGGAGCTACAATTTGGAGACTTCTTATATGACCTGTATTGGAGCCTTGGAAGAGAAGTGGTATAGCCTAAGGAACTGCAACACAAAGAAGGGGGTACACTTCCTTGGGTTGTGTAGGTTGAGGGGAATAAGAGATTGATGGTTGGAATTGTTGCGAAAGTTGTTAACTTGAGAAAGTATCAAGTATCTAATGTAAAATTTTGTACATGTTTACTGGTATGGTGTTATGCACCGAGAAAGGTGCAAATTGTAATGGGAGGGGAATGTAACATCCTTATTTTTAATCCCCCAATTTAGTGATGTATAATGTAAATACGATGTATGGTCGCAGGCCCCATGATGTAATATGTAAACATTGTATATTGAAATAATAAAATAAATGTATCGTTGACTACAAGCGGACACGAATGAATTCATGGGGGACAAGTTTCCATGAGAGAGGGGGTCCAAGGGGGGAATTATTTATGTGTATTAATCCCATGCTACCTTTCTAAAATTATTATTTTGTATTAACCTTATATTTACCTTTTGAGTGTATCAAATCCCCAATCGTTTAATACATGTAAGGAGGTTTGTTGGCACAGGGGCAGACCCAGGTTTCAATTCTACAGTGCACCAACAAGACCTAACTACTGGTCCTTTTGGAAACACCTGCAAAGCAGATGCAGTCTCACCCGAAGTACCTATAGGGGGTTGCAGGACACAGGTGTCTACAACCAGAGCAAATGCAAAGTGGATCTAGGGCAACACTCTCACACAAATCTAGCTATTCTTTATCTTTCTTGAGCCTACTATGTGAACTATATCTCAGATCTAACACAATATTGCATTAACAGTGTATCAGAGATCAAAAGAACACAACATCAATCACACATAACAACATGATATACGTGGTTCACCCTCTCCCTAGGGCTACGTCCACAGAACTGTGTTTCTTGATATTATAGAAAACATACAATTCTATCTATGCTCTTAGCTTACAGATCTCTCTCTGTTCCTCTCTCTTCCCTCCCTGTGCACCCAGCTGCAAGGTTGATCTTCGCACCCAGCTGAAGATCTTACAACACAGACTTCTCTCCCCACACAATACTTATTTTTCAACAATAACAACAATCACTCATCATAACCTAGTCGACCCCTTGCCAGATCCTCTTGACCTTTATTTATACATTAAAATGACTCTCATACATCCTTAGGCTGAAACCTAGGTGTCAAAACCCTAAATACCAAAACCCTAGGTGTCTAAAACCCTAGGTCAACTTGACCCGCGTTTTCAGGACTGTGCCAACCTGTCTTTCCTTCTTTCTTGTAAGGTGCTCCAAAGCATCTATTGGTGGCTTTTTCCACTTGTTGAGTCATCCACGATCCATCTTCCTTGTTGATCTATCTTCCTCGCTCTCCTTGTCCAACAGATTTCTTTCTCTTACTTCACTCCGTCTTTTCTGCTCTTTTGGTCACTTCGACCCAATCTCAGTCAACTTGTCTTATGCGCACTTCGCGCTTCTTTTCTTAATCTTCGCAACCTTTCATAACCAAGGGCCAACATGCTCCCAACACTCACATGTGACTCGTCCCATGGCACTTCAGGTCTGAACCTTCTTCTTTACTTCGACTTCAGACTACACAGGGCAGCCTATGCTTTCTGCTTTGTCCTACCCTTCTTCCCTTGTGCAGGTTGTCTTTTATGTGTCTGGTACCCAGTTTCAAATGAACCTGGTACCTAGACCCTTTTTCTCATGCTTCTACTGGGAGTTGCGAGGCAGTTGGTTGTCGTAGTACAATTTCAACCGGCTTCCATTCACCAAACCTTCCTTCTATTCTCCATTCAAAGTTTTCTACTGCGCAGCTCCTCCTTTTGTAACATAAACAACCTCATATGGCCTAAGCTAATGTGTCATGAACTTCCCTGGATGCTTCATGAACTTGTTGTCGTATACCAATACCAGATCTCCTTACTTGAAGGATTTATTCTTGATGTGCCTATCATGATATGCCTTTTCTCGTTCCTTATGTACTTGCTGATGGAAACCTGCAACAAATTTGTTTTCTTCTAGTTCTACCAACTATGCAAGCCTCTCTTGAATAGTGCCAGTGTCATGCATATCTGTGAATGCTACAATTCTGAGACTAGGAACCAAATATTCCACAGGGAAAACTACTTCTAGGCCATACACCAACTTAAAGGGAGTATGCATTGTTATCTTCTTGCAAGTAATTCTATAGGCCCATAGTATTGTTGGTATTCTCAGATCCCAGTCATCCCTGTTCACACTGCAAATCTTTGTCAGGGATGTCTCCAAGATCTTGTTGAAAGCTTCGACTGTACCATTCGCCTGCGGGTGGTAAGGGGTGCTCTTCTGGTGATGAACTTCAAATTCCTGAGTCAAGGCTTCAATAGTCTTATTAATAAAATTTGTACCTTGATCACTCATCAGGGTCTTCGGGCATCCAAACCTAGTTATGATATCCTCAAATATAAATCGTGCAGCTGTAGTTTCACTACAATCCTTAACTGCTCTTGCTTCTGCCCATCTTGTCAAATACTCTGTCGCAGTGATGTGGTATCTAGCTCCTGTGCACTTCCCTAGTGGGTTTATAGGTCCCACAAAATCAATTGCCCATTTCTCAAATGCCTGCAAAGTCAGTTGTGGTGCTAAAGGCATCTCATCTCTTCGGGAAGGCTTCCCAACTCTTGGGCATACATCACAGGCTTTATATTATTCCTTCGCATCTTTATGTAAAGTAGGCCAGCTCTAAGAACCTTCTACATTGTTTCTTTCGGTGCATAGTGTCCTCCTACAATGCCTTCATGTGCTTCTGCTAAAATCAGTGGTCTTTCTGCCTCCATAACACATCTCCTCGGGATCTCATCAGGTCCCATCTTGTATAGTTTTCAGGCTATAAGTGAAAAATCTGCAGCTCACACTACCAATTGTTTCTTCTAAATGATTGTGTATTCACGAGGTGCCATTCATGTTGACAGAAACTGGACTATCTCGGCGAAATGATCATCAATCTTCTTGATGGCCAGCAGATGTGCATCAGGTAGTGTATCCTCCAAACTAATAGCTTCCTCTCCATGCTCTAACCTAGACAAATGATCAAGTTCCTTGTTCATTCTCCTTGGCTTGACCACAATCTCAAAATCATATTCCTGTAATACCAGTAGCCATTTGCATATTCTTCCCCCCAAAACTGGCTTGTTGACTAGGTATTTCAACGCAAAGTGATCAATGAACATTTTAAAGTGGCCTCCCAACAAGTAGTGACGAAACTTCTGCAACGTCTACACCATGGATAAACCTTCTCTCTCAATGGTGGTGTAATTTATCTCAGCTGTTAAGAGCTTCCTACTAGCAAAGGCTAACAGGTGGTCAATATCTCATGCTCCTAGTTGGGCTAACACTGCTCCTAGTGCAATAGAATATGCATCGACATGCACATGAAATTCCTTGCTCCAATCTAGGAAAACCAGAATAGGCGCAGTAACCATTTTTTGTTTCAGTGTGTCGAAGCTCTGTTGACTTTCTTCTGTCCATTGAAGCTGACAATCTTTCTTCAGAAGCTTCTCCATAGGTGTTGTAATTTGTGCATATCCCTTAATGACCTTCCCGTAGTATCTAGTATGTCCCAACGCAGTGCGCAACTGTCTGACTAAAGTAGGGGGGGGTAGATCAATAGTAATGGCAATCTTGGACGGATCTACCAGCAACCCATGCTTACACACAATGTGGCCCAGCAACACTCCAAAGGGTGAAAAGAAGATGCACTTATTTAGATTCAGGGCAATCTGATATTGCCTACACTTATCCAACATTAGTCTTAAACATTCAATATGATTTTGTAATTAGCTAAAAACAGTCCAATCATCAAAATATGCTTCCAAAAATTTGTGTAAAAATTCCTCGAATGCTTCGACCACCACCCTGGAAAAGATGGCTGGTGCATTCTTCAATCCAAAAGGTTGTTGGAGTTACATCACACACACCTAGGATTTATTTTTCCTAAGGTTATTCCTTGTTTATTAGTCATAATTAGTCATTATCTAGTCTCCTATATTTTAGGAGAAAATATTCCACCTGGAGAATATTCTCTTTCAGTTGACACTTTAGTTTGACTAGTCGAGTTGAGTTTAGATGTTGCATTGGTTTTGTCACCATGCAACTTTGGGATCATCACCAACTCACTA
>JASDQU010103178.1:309466-324095 GCA_032191745.1 Picea mariana | reverse complement strand
TTCAGTGAACCTTTTTCCATCCTCTATTTTTTACATCTCCCCCTATCAAGATTTCTCCCCTTGTCATTGTTGGCCCTTGGTTATGAAAGAAAATGAAGAATAAGGAAGAAAAGGTAAAAAACGAACTTCACGGAAGACACAGTGACTATCACTGGGTCAAAGTGAGCAAAAGAGCAGAAAAGATGGAGCAAAGTGAGAAAAGAAAGCCATTAGATGAGGAGATCAAGGATGATAGATCAACAAGGAAGATGGACCAAGAACAAATCAGGAAGTGGGAAAAGCCACCATTGGATTCTTTAGAGCACCACATGAGAAGGAAGAAAAGCCAGGTTGGCGAAGTCCGGAAAAAGTGGATCAAGTTGATCTAAGGTTTTAGACACCTAGGGTTTTGGGTAATTAGGGTTTTGACACCTAGGTTTTGACCTAAAGCCGTTAGTGAGGGACTATAATGTATAAATAGAGGCTGAGAGGACTTAGGTCGGGGGTGGTACTAGTGTTGGGTATTAATATTGATTGTTGTTGGTTGAGAGATTATTGTACTAAGAGAGAGAGGAGTGCTGAGAGGAGAGCCTTCTGGTATTGTAAGATCTTCAGCTGGGTGCGAAGATCAAGTCCTGCAACTGGGTGTGCAGAAAGATGAGAGACATAGAGAAGAAGAGAGAAGATCTGCTGGAAAAAATCACAGGTCAGAACTGTAAGCTTTATCTTAATATATCATAAGCACAGTTCTATGGATGTAGCCCTAGAGAGAGGGTGAACCACGTATATCTTGTGTTGTGTGAATGATTAATTCTTTGAAATCTATCATTTTTATACCATTATTTTCATTACTGTGTTAGATCAAGATCTATAGATGTGCAGAGTAGATATCGCTGATGAGTGATATATGAATACTGTGATTGAGGTTATACAAGATCCCTTTGATATTCCCCTAGTTGTAGACATCTCTGTCCTGCAACCCCCTCATAGTTGCTTCGGGTGAGACTGCATCTGCTTTGCAGGTGTTGCCGAAAGGGCCAGTAGCTAGGGCTTGTTGGTGCGCTCTTGGAGTGAACCCTGGGTCTGCCCCTGTGCCAACAAATGGTTCTATTTCCAGGACCGAAATATTTTTAAGGGAATGTCAAGGTGGTTCCCATTGAAGACAGAGATTCAAAAGTGGATAGAGGATCAAGAGAAGGACTTCACTAAAGCCCATAACAAGAACCCTAAACTGAGAACTGAAGATTGGCTGCAAAGATACATCTTCACCGATATTCATGAGATCTTCTTTGGAGGAATCCATCAGAAGCTACACAAGTGGTTGGCTAGGTCAGCCAACACACAATTTGAGATCAGATCTAGACCTCCTATGGTTTGGACACCGACCCTGATCCAAAAGGTCAAGAGAATTGACAACGATGTATCTAGAGCAGTATATCATTGGTTTGATAGTACCATTGGAGGGTATATCACTGAGTTTGTTGTTGACAGAACATAATTGTATAGCCAAGCCAAGAGGTACTTTTTCAAAGGACCCAAAGGAAATTTTTTTCACTTCCTGAAGCTAAGAATCAAGATGCTCTTGCATGAAAACCACATCTTGAAGATATAGTAGATTGGTCAAACCAGGAAAGGCTAATGTTCAAGATCTCAGACAACGACAGTGACATAGAAGAAGGACATACACATAGTGGAAAAGTATTTCGAGGGGTTCACCTTGAGAACTTGTTTAAGAAAAACTACGAAGAAGAGGGTTTATATAGTGGAGAAGAGGTATATCTAACTGACGAAGAGCATCCAGAGCCCACCAGAATAGAAGAAGGGGAAGCTGAAGAACTGTGCCAAAGAGAGCTAGAAAACTCAGGAAATGTGTGGACTACTGAAGTAAGTAACGTTAATCCTCCTGTTGTCCCAATAGTACTTATCATTCAGTGTAGTCAGAACCACCATAATATTCAGAGTACTGTTACTAGTAGCTCAGCATCTACTTAGACAAGAAGCCTAATCATCTCTATGGAAGATGAAATGAGACTCCCTATATTTATAAGATCTGGATCTGAAGATCCAAATAAACATTGGTTCTTGTGTGAAGCCGTATGGAAAATTAAAAGTATCACCGATGAATCCATCAAGATAACCCAGTTCAACACTACGCTAAGGGACCATGCACTGAGCTGGTACATGAAGCTTGTCCAAGGGCTGGCACAACCTAAGCCCCTGAATGAGATCAAGAATGCATTGATTGCAGAGTTTAAGAAACCTAAGTCGGAGTCACAATGTATTATAGAACTAAAAGAGATTAAACAAAGGGTAGCAGAACCTATTTGGGAGTTCAACAAGAGATTTAAGACCCTGACAGGATGATTAAATTTTTAGATCCCCGATGAATAGAACAAAGAATGGTTCATTGTTGCATTGTTACCACACATAAAAGTTCCTCTTATGCAGTAGAATATTGCATCACAGGCAGAAGCTTTGGAGATCGCCATGAATTTTGAATCAACAACAATGGAAGAATCTATCTCAGGCATTAGCCAGATCATGAGCCAACTAACTAGTTTGTCTTTACAGGTCGAGGATATGAAGAAATATAAGGGAAAATACAAAAGGGAAGATATTTGGTGTGTAATATGTAGATCTGAAGGCCATGATAAGGAACACTATTTTTTATTTCATGAGTACTTGGCCTCAGAGGCATCGAGCCCCTTGAAGCAAGTTAACCTACCCTGGTGCGATGTATGTAGAAATAGGCATCGCCCAAGTGAGTGCTACTACATGCGGAAATATGTTCAGACACCCACAAACTTGTATTGTACATTCTGTAAATCAGTAGGGCACGATGATCGAGATTGTAGAGCTTATGATCTCATGCATGAAAGGTCAAGAGACATATACAAGATTCAAGGTGAAGTACAACAAGAAGGAAACACTCTGTAGTACAACTCTCCAGGGAGAGGAAACTTCAATTCTCATGGTGGATACAGAGGACGAGGACGAGGAGGAGGTATGGGCCGATGTTGAGGAAAAATAATATGTTACAACTACACGTAGCCAAGACATTTAGCAAGGGATTGTCAGAATCCTTGTACAACCTGTAGTTATTGTAACTCCTTCGAGCATGTCATATAGGAATGCCCTATGCTACTGGTTAAACTTCAGGAAAGACGAGGACCTCAGCAAAACCCACAAGTAAAATTGATATATGTTGAACCTCGCAGAGCAGAGCCTAGAGTTGTTGTTATCACTTGAGGAGGCACTGCTACAGGAGAAGATAGAGTAGCCCAAGGAAAGATTGAAAACGACCACAGATTCAGGAAAGATACATAAAAGACCCCAACCCCAATGTTTGATGCTAAGAATGAAAGACAAATATTCAAGGAGGCAAGAAAAGAGTTCAAAAGAGGTCAAGGATCTTCATCAAAGAGACAACCAGAAATCAAAGAATATGGCATGCCTCAAGCGTTTGATCCGTCTTCATCCCCATCAGAAGGGAAAGAGGTAAGCAAACTCATGGAATTTTTGTGCACTTAATTTGATTCAAGATAAAGGCATTGTACAAGAATTACAATATTTAATCAAGCAGTATGAGATAAGAAAGATAGAACCCTTCTTGAATAGGGCAGTGCACCAAATTGGAAAAAGGAGAAGGAAAAATAAATAATTACACTTGAATGCTCAGATAGGAGAGTATGAGATGGACTATGTGGTCCTCTACTTAGGGTTGGAGGTCAATTTCATGATGAAGCAGACTTGGGCACTGATGGGAAAACCCAAGCTGATATATTCCCCTATCAGGCTTCACATGGATAATCAGCAAGTTGTCAGCCCATTTGGATGATTAGAGCATGTCCCAGTGGACATCGATGGAGTAAGAACCTTTGCATATTTTGAGGTAATTGGAATTGTTGATGATATCTGCAATTACCCTGCATTGTTAGGAATTGATTGGGCCTTTGACAATTCTATTGTTGTTGATATAAAGAAAAGACACATGACATTTCAGAAAGTTGGCCTTAGGGTCATTGCACCTTTAGATCCAGATGAGGGTCCACAATATACAGAGCCTATCAGAGAAGAAGACCATGCATTTGAACTAGAAAACATCTACAAATTAACAACCAGACATCAAGATTATATCAAACCTACAGCTGACGGGAATCTAAGCTGGCGAAGTGACAAAACATGTTAATCTGATTCAAAAGAAGCACTGGAGAACTGGCAGAACCAAATGTACGAAGTATCTACAAGAAGATGTGCTAGGCTAACTAGACAAGTTCGTTGGATTGGCACAATAGTGAGTAATCTACCCATATTTGATGAGTTGAACCCTTTAGAGAACTTCTTATCACAATTTGAGACAAGTGTACCAACACAAAAGAGGGTGTTGGCAATGGACGAGGCCATGAAATCCACACCAATAAGATGGTGGGGAATGCACAAGGGAAACATCATAAACTGGAAACAATGCCGAACTTTGATGAGAGCGTGGTTTTCAGCACGAGTAGGAAGCTACGAGGTATGATACATAGGTCGAAGCTGCCCAAAGGACCATGTACGCAACTACGAAGAGGCCTAGAGTGACGTTCCTAGAGAACAATGGGTACATAGATTCATCAATACGTTGGATACCACCCCGATTAACTGGTACCTTCAAGAAGAGTTGCGCCTCGTCACTTCAGAATGGGAAGGTATGATCCAGAATTTTATTACCACCTTTTTGTTTGAAAGCGAATTTCCTTCAGTAGATTGAGCACTACAAATGGTGAGATAGAAATTATTTAAGGAGGCATATGGCCTCCCTTTGGAGCAAGAAGAGGATGAATGGACTGTGCCCCACCAGAAAATGCATATCTACTACAACATTAATGCCAACGAAGATGATGATCCAAGGAAGGTGAATATCGTAGAAACAGAAGGACAGAGAGATGTGGAAGGAGAAGGAGTTGAACTTCCATTCATTGGACAACCGATAAAGATAAATAAAATAAATATTGGGACAGAGGAGACACCAAAGCTTGCCAATGTTGGAGATTATTGGGATGTTGCTACCATTGATAAAATCACAGAATTATTGCACGAGTATCAAGACTTGTTCACAACCAAGTTCACTGAGATGAAGGGTATCAAAGGATCTATGGGAGAGATGAGAATACCTTTGAAACCAAATGAAAATCTAGTCAAGAAAAGACCCTACATATTGAACCCAAAATATAAGGAAAAAGTGAAGATTGAGCTCGACAGAATGCTGGAAGCAGGGATTATTGAACCTGTCGAGGAGTCAGAGTGGATTAGCCCCATGGTAGTGAAAGATAAGAAGATAGGTGCAATAAGGATTTGCATAGATCTCAGTAAGTTGAATGATGCTTGTCTACATGATCCTTTCACTACACCATTCACAGATGAAGTCTTGGATAATGTGGGAGGCCAAGAAGTATATTATTTTACAGATGGGTTTTCAGGATGCCATCAGATCCGCATCGCCAAGGAGGACTTCCATAAGACTACATTTTCCATAGAGTGGGGATCCTACCAATACACATTAATTCCATTTGGATTGAAGAATTCCCCATCCATCTTTTCCAGGGTGGTGGTTGAAGCGTTCAAAGAATTTTTGCATAAGTTTTTAGAAGCATACTTTTATGACTGGACTGTTTTTAGTTTGTTGAAAAATCATATTGAATGTCTAAGGCTAATGCTAAATAAATGCAGGCAGTGTCAAATTTCTTTGAATTTGAATAAATGCATCTTCTTCTCACCATTTGGAGTATTATTAATTCATATTGTATGCAAGCAAGGATTGTTGGTGGATCCATCCAAGATTGCAAATATAGTTGATTTTCCACCACCTAGTTCAGTCAAACAACTGCGCACTGTGCTAGGAAATATTGGCTATTACAGGAAATTTATCAAAGGATATGCTCATATTACTGCACTAATGGAGAAGTTATTAAAGAAAGACTTTCAGTTCGGTTGGATAGAAGAATGCCAGCAGAGATTCGACACATTGAAACAAAAGATGGTAACTGCGCTTATTCTAGTCTTTCTAGACTGGAGTAAGGAATTTCATGTGCATGCTAATGCATCTTCCATTGCATTAGGAGCAGTACTGGAACAACCTAGAGAAGGGGACATTGATCATCCATTAGCATTTTCCAGTAGGAAGTTGTCCACAACTAAAGTTAATTACACCACTACACAGAGAGAGGGACTAGCCATGGTGTATGCGTTGCAAAAATTCCACCACTACTTGTTAGGAGGACACTTTAAAATGTTCACTGATCACTCCGTGTTGAAGTACCTAGTCAACAAGCTAGTGTTCGGGGGATGAATTTTCATATGGCTTCTGCTATTTCAAGAGTATGATTTTGATATCATAGTTAAGCCAGGAAAAATGAACAAGGGCCCCGACCACCTGTCGAGGTTGGAACATGGCGAAGAACCTACCAGTATAGAGAATACATTATCGGATGCACAACTACTCGCCATTAGAAATATTGATGAACACTTCACAAACATAGTCCAGTTCCTGTCAACAGGAATGGCTCTGAGCGAGTATACAATCTCCCAGAAAAATAGCTAGTGGTGCGCGCTGTAGATTTTTCATTGATAGTTGATCAGCTACATAAAATAGGAACTGATGAGATACGAAGAAGATGCATTATGGAAATAGAGAACCCAATGATCCTCATAGGATCTCACAAAGGCATCGTAGGAGGACATTATGCAGGGAAATCAATTGTGCAGAAGGTTCTTTGAGCTGGCCTTTGGTGACCTATGTTACACAGAGATGCTAAAGAATACACCAGAGCATGAGATGCTAACGAATACACCAGAGTTTGCCAGCGAGTTGGAAAACCATTCCAAAGAGATGAGATGCCATTAGCACCGCAAATGACCCTGCAGGCATTTGAAAAATGGGCCATTGACTTCGTGGGACTTATAAACCCACCAGGAAAGCGCACAAGAGCAAGGTATATTATCACTGCGATAGAATACCTGACTAGATGGGCCGAAGAAAGAGAAGTCAAGGACTATAGTGAAAATATAGCTACGCATTTTATATTTGATAACATAATAACTAGGTTTGGATGCCCTAAGGTTCTTATGAGTGATCAGGGTACACACTTCATCAATAAGACAATTGCAGCCCTGATTGAAGAATTTCCAGTCCACCATCAGAAGCGTACACCTTACCATCCACAAGAAAATGAAACAGTCGAAGCATTCAACAAGATGTTGGAGACAACATTGACAAAGATTTGTAGCATGAATAGGGATGACTGGGATTTAAGAGTACCAATAATACTCTGGGATTATAGAACCACTTGCAAGAAATTAACAATGTAGACCCCTTTCAATTTGGTTTATGAACTTGAATTTGTTGTCCTGATGGAGTACTTTGTACCAAGCTTAAGAATTGTTGCATTTACAGACATGGATGATATTGGCATTGTTCATGAGAGGCTATCACAGTTAGTCGAACTAGAAGAAGACAGATTCATTGCAGGCTTCCATCAGTAGGTTCAAAAGGAACGAGAAAATGCCTACCACAACAGGCACATCAAGAAAAAGATATTCAGGCAAGGTGATTTAGTACTGGTATATGAAAATAAGTTTATCAAACACCCTGGGAAGTTCATAACACATTGGATTGAACCATATGAGATCGCCTACGTCACAGAAGGAGGAGTTTTAAGATGCGCAACTAAAGATGTTGAATGGAGAATGGAAAGAAGGATTGGTGAATGGGAGTCAGCTGAAGTTGTACTATGATAACTAGCTGCCTCATAGCTCCAAGTAAAAGAATGGGGAAAAGGGTTTAGGTACTAGGCATAGTTGAAGCTGGGTACCAAACACATAAAAGACAGTCTGCACAAGGATGGGAAGGAGGCATAAAGAAGAAAGAAAAGGCTGCACTGCGCAGTCCAAAGTTGAAGTAAAACAAAAGGAGCAGATCTGAAGTGCCTTAGGATGAGTCACAGGTGAGTGTTGGGGGCCTGTTGGCCCTTGGTTATGAAAGAAAATGAAGAACAAGGAAGAAAAGGTAAAAATCAAAATTCGCGGGAGAAAGAGTGACTGTCACTGGGTTGAAGTGAGCAAAAGAGAAGAAAATATGGAGCGAAGTGTGGAAAAGCAATCCATTGGATGAGGAGAACGAGGATGACAGATCAACAAGGAATATGGACTGAGGATGACTTAGGAAGTGGAAAAAACCACCATTGGATTCTTTAGAGCACTGCACGAGAAGGAAGGAAAGATAGGTTGGCGAAGTCCGAAAAAAGTGGATCAAGTTGACCTAGGGTCTTAGACACCTAGGTTTTTTGGTAATTAGGGTTTTTACACCTAGGTTTCGACCTAAAGCCATCAGCGAGGGACTATAATGTATAAATAGATGTCAAGAGGACCTAGGTCGGGGGCGGTACTAGTGTTGGGTATTGATATTGATTGTTGTTGGTTGAGAAATTATTGTACTAAGAGAGAGAGGAGTGTTGAGAGGAGACCCTTCTGGTATTGTAAGATCTTCAGCTGGGTGTGAAGATCAATTCCTGCAGCTAGGTGCGCAGGAAGGTGAGAGGCAGAGAGAAGAAGAGAGAAGATCTGTTGGCCAAAAGCACAGATCAGAACTATAAGCTTTATCTTAATATATCATAATCACAGTGCTGTGGACGTAGCCCTAGAGAGAGGGTGAACCATGTATATCTTGTGTTGTGTGAATGATTAATTCTTTTACCTCTATCATTTTTATACTTTTATTTGCATTATTGTGTTAGATCAAGATCTATAGATGCAAAAAGTAGATCTCGTTGATGAGTGATATATGAATATTATGATTGAGGTTATACAAGATCCCCTTGATATTCCCCTGGTTGTATACATCTATGTCCTGCAACCCCCTCATAGTTGCTTTGGGTGAGACTGCATCTACTTCACAGGTGTTGCCAAAAGGGCTAGTAGCTAGGACTTGTTGGTGCACTCTTGGAGTGAACCCTGGGTCTGCCCCTGTGCCAACAGTCATCATGAAATTTTTTTAATTGTAGGGAGATTACTCCTAGCTTTTTCCTTATATGTTCAAATGATTCTTTAGGCAGGGGTTTAATGAATATGTCTGTTATATTGTCCTTTGAACCAACCTACTCCAATCTAATGTTTTTTTCGCTAACTTTCTCTCTCAAGAAATGATACTTGATGGGTATATGTTTGGTCTTTGCATGCATGACTAGATTCTTGGAGATGTTGATGGCACTTGTATTGTCACAATAGATAGGTATTAGTCGATTACATTCAATTTTAATATCCTCCAATGTTTGTATCATCCATAAAATTTGAGTGCAACATTCAGTAGCTCAAATATATTCATCCTCTGTTGTAGATAGTGAAATTGATGATTTTTTTCTACTTGACCATGAGACTAGACATTCCCCTAAGAAAAATGCATTTCCACTAGTGCTCTATTTTTCATCCACACTACCAGCCCAATCAACATCTATGTATGTAATTAGTTCAAATCATTTATTCCTTGGATACCATAAGTCAAAGTCTGATGTGCCCTTAAGATATCTAAATATTCTCTTGATAGCCATCATATGTGATTCCTTGGGAGATGATTGAAATATTGCCACCATTCCTACTGCCTTCATGAAATCAAGTCTGAATGTAGTCAAATATAGTAGGCTCCAAACCATATATCTGTAGAGAGTTGAATCTACAAAAGGTGACTCATCTTCCTTGTTGAGATTGCAGTTAGTTGTCATTGGGGTGCTAACAGGAACACTTTCAGCGATTCCATACTTTTAAGTATCTCTTTTGGGTATTTGGACTAAATAATAAACATTCCTTTCGGTGACTGAGTGATTTGAATTCCAAGGAATAAATTTAGCTCTCCAATCATAGAAATTTCAAATTCTTTTGACATTTCTTGAGAAAATTCATGACTTGATTCATCATTGTTGCATCCAAATCTGATGTCATCCACATAGACCATTGTGACTAAAAAATTGTCTTTTTCAATTCTGAGATAGATATTGTTGTTAGACATGCCTCTTTTGAATCTATGTTGCAGCAGGTACTTATCCAATCTTTCATACCATGCTCTGGGTGCTTCTTTAAGGCCATAGAGTTCCTTCTTCAATCTATACACTTGTTTTTTTTTTTCTGGTTGTTCAAATAATTCTCCCTTCTCTGTGTAGACTTCTTCTTTTAGGTCTCCATTCAGAAATGCAGACTTTACATCCATCTGATATACTTTAAAATTCTTAAAGCATGAGTATGCCAGAAATAATCTAATGGATTCCATTCTTGCAACTGGAGAAAAGGTTTCTTGAAAGTCAATCCCTTCTACTTGTGCATACCCTTTGCACACCAATATTCCTTTATTTCTTACAAATTGACCATCTTCATTAAATTTATTTTTTTAAATCCACTTGGTCCCTACCACATTTTTAACTTTTGGTCTTGGGACAAGTTCCCATGTATGGTTTTTCTCTATTTGATCCAGCTCTTCATTCATGGATTTGATCTAGTCTTCATCTTTACTAGCCTCTGCAAATGTTTTCGGTTCTATTAGGGATGGTAAGTATTGTTATGATTTGTACATTAGTTTTCTTCTTGTTTAAACTCTAGCACTTTTATTACCAAAGATTAAACTTTACAGATGATCTCTATGTACTCTCCTTGATGGGGTTTTTGTATCTTGTCTTGGTGACTCTTCTTCTACATTTTCTTGTGATTCTTCTTATTCCTTTTCTTCGTCATGTTGTGAGTCTTCCTTTTGTATATCTATACTTTCTTCATCATCATAAAATATTATTCTTTCATCAATTTGTGGATTAACTTGAGATTTGATCCCTTTTGTTTTTAGATCATCCACTTTTACATTTGCACTTTCCATAATCTTATGTAGCCTTATATTATAACATATGTAATCCTTTTTGATGGATGAGTAACCAAGAAATATGCCTTCATCGATTCTAGAATCAAATTTTCCTAGGTTATCATCATCTCTATTTATGTAGAATTTGCTTCCAAAAACTTTGAACTTATTAATTGATGTGGGCCTATCATCCCATAACTCATATGGTGTTTTGTCATAGTTAAATCTAAGCTGTGCTCTGTTAAGTATGTATGCAGTTGTATACACTTCTTCTCTCCAATATATATCTGGTAGTTTGGCTTTATTTAGCATGGTTTTGGATTCCTCTTGAACAATTATATTTTTCCTTTCAGCAACTCCATTTTGTTCAGGAGTCCTCGGCACAGAAAAGTATCTTTTGATTCCATGAGTTTTACAAAACTCATTGAATTTGTTGGAAGTAAATTACCCTCCATTGTGTGACTTGGGACACTTGATTTTGAGATCAATCTCATTTTCAGGCAGTGCCTTGAAAGCTTAAAATTTTTAAAAGATTCTGATTTTCTTTAGGAAAACACACCAAATTCATTCTAGTATAGTCATCAATGAATAAAATAAAATAATATTCTCCTTGTAAAATCTTTGTTCTTATTGTCCCACATAGGTCAATATGAACAAGTTATAATGGTTTTGAGGTATAATATTCTTTCCATGTTGGTAGTGCTTAGAAAAAGAGTTTGAAGGTTTTATAATTTTTGGCATATCTCTCACAGCTTCCTTGTTACTTAATTTTACGAGATTATCAAAATTTATGTATCCCATTCTTCTATGCCATATCCAATTTTCATCTATTTGATGCATGCATCATTTTTCTTCTTTTTATGTATTTAAGATATAAAAGTCGCTTGGCGTCCTTGTTTCGGTAGCTACTAATTTTTTAGAGTCTTCTTTTCTAATCTCACATTTTTTAGAGTAAAATATGAGAATGTGTCCTTGATCACATGTTTGGCTCACATTAAGGAGACTAGGTTTCAAATTTTCAACTAATAGCACAGTTTGTACTTTAGTTCTATTATTTCCCAGACTGACTATTTCATTTCCAAGTATTTTGGAAGAGACATCATCTCCAAATGTAACCTTTACATTCTTCTCCTTTTTGAGGCCGAGGAAATTGTTTTGATCTCATGACATACGTTTTGAATACCCACTGTCGACATACCATTGAATTCTTTTATCTTTGGCATACAATGCTACCTTACATTCAGTTTACTTTTGTTTTTCTTTCCATATATTCTTATGTTTTTCTTTTAGAAAGTTTGAATTATTTGTCTTCATGGTAGATTCTAATAATTTTCAATTACTAGCTTTATGACCATAATTGTTATATTTGTAACATTCGATGTTGTAATCTAGTAGTGGATAAAATGTGTTGATACTGAGAGGGGGGTGAATTAGTATCAAGTACAATTTAAAACCTTTTTGAACTTATACTTAAACCATTCAATTATATCCAATGAGAAATGAACAATAGTATAAGAGTTACACCAATACACCATTCAAGTTTCCTTCTTAGAAGAACTATTTCAACCTCTAATTTTTCACAGTTTTGTTCCTTATCATTAAGTTGTGTACTTAATACTTCTTCAATTATTTTAGCTTCCTATAGTTAAGTTTTCAAATCAACAATTATTTTTTTGTTTTCTTGATATTTTTTGAAAAAAATCTCCTCTTGATTTTTGATCTCCTTTATAATCTAACAGTTGTTATTTTAATGATATGTTATTCCTTCTATATATTCTTAGTGCTTCTAGGGAATTAATGAGTTCTCCTTCAAGATCAAATTCAACTTCTGGATTTTCTTCATTTTCGTAATTATTATCTTCAGTGGTGTCAGTTTCAGTTTCTATTCCCATAAATAGAAACTTTGTATCACCATCTTCACTCATGTCAAATGAGATACTATCTTCTTTAGAATAAAAATAATTTATTTTTGCATTGGGATTTACCCTTTTTATGTTCTTTCTAGTTGTAAGCTTCTTCATCATCAGTATCTTTTTCCTTGGGATAAGGACATTTGGAAGAAAAGTGTCCAATTTCACCACAGTTGAAATATTCGAAAGGTAACTCCTCTTTGTATTTGCTAGATCCTTTCTTAAGTTTCTTAATGAAGTTTGCTTCTTCCTCATAGGATTTGTCTGAGTTGTTTTCATTCGATACATGTTCATGGTTTTTATTTCCTTTTGATACTTTAAATTTTTTTTTTCCTATTGAAGGTTTTTCTTGTCCTTTTTTTCATTTCATAGGCTGTGATAATCCCTTGTAGTTCATCCATTATGATTTTGTCAAGATTCTCTCGATCTTACAAGGGAGATATTTTGGGATCATATCTCACTAGGAGTGATATTAGTACCTTTTGGACTACTATTTTGTCATTTAATTCTTCTCCTAGTCCTTCGATTGTGTTGACAATTTCATCTACTCTTAGAATATACTCTGCAATGTTTTCTTCTTTTTTCATATTTAAGATTTCAAATTGTTCTTTGTATGTTTGAAGCTTTTCTTGCTTGACTTTGGAATATCCTTCATAGATGATTTGTAGTTTTTCCCAAATATCTTTAGTTGATTTACAAAGTATGACTTTAACAAATATATTATTTGCTAACCCACCCAGAATTGCATTTACATCTCTTGAATTATCATTGCAGAGTTTCTTTGTGGTTGTTTGTAGGAGCAGTTTCTAGTACATCATAACCCTTTATCACAGATATTCAGACATCACATCCTAGTGCCATTAGGTAACTTCTCATTATTATACTCTAGAATGCAAAATTATCTCCTTTGAATAGTGGAGCTCTGTTTGAGGACATCCCTTCTTGTTGATCCATTGTGGTTTCTTAGAATCTTCCTTCCAATGATTAGATTGTGATGAAGGAACCCACTTTGATACCAATTGTTGGAATATTGTTTAATATTTAGGGGGGGGGGTGGTTGAATCAATATTATTCTTTTTAAACAATTTAAAACCACTTCATTATTAATTTTATCAAATCAAAATAAAATTATCAATAGAAAGGTACAATACACAGAATTTTAACGTGGAAAACCCAAAAGAAACAAATGTTATTCTTATTTTTAATAAAGATTACATTTAATTTATGAGCTACAACTCAAAATAAACACCAATTCTTTTTTTTACTAGCACCAACTAGAAGGAGGATGCAACCCCCTAGATTTTACCAGCACCCACTGAAGGCAAGCACCAACTCCCTAGTTTCTTCAGCTATAACTGAAAATATGTTGCAACACCTTGATTTACCAGCTTCAACTGGAAGGAGGATACAAATTCCTTTGCAGGCTCCAACCATACCTAACACCACCCATTCTCCCATTTTATGATATGTACTTCAATCTTCAAATCTTCATAATCTTCTTTGGATTTTGCTGCATATCTTCATTTACTTTCTTGGCCACTAACTCGATTATTGATCTTAACATTTCAAGCACAGAGATACACCCTCTTTCAACAAGAATTTCCATTTATATAGTCTTCCAATGGTCATGTACAACTAAACAATTGCACCTCTTCAATATAGGAATGTATCTCTTCATTATAAGTATATGCATTTTCAATATAAGATATTAATCTTACTATTTTAATTAATACAAAGTCAATGAACCATTTTTCCTTTTAGATCGTTTAGTCATGTTTTCAATTTGGTCAATAGATTTTGACTATCATGATTTAATTAACTTTTTACCTTACCATAGCTAAATACCACCATGGTTTGCAAATACCATGTG
>JASDQU010103178.1:277620-288793 GCA_032191745.1 Picea mariana | reverse complement strand
ACCATTTTCTTGGGGGTAGTAGGGTGATGAATGTTCTTGCCGCAATCCAAGATTTGATGTTAATTCAGTCATCATTTGGTTTTGAAAGTGTCTTCCATGGTCAGTGACAATCTCTCTCAGGACATTGAACCTTATGATTACATGGTTGAAAAAAAAGAGATTTGTAGTCTCTCCACCATCTTTAAATGTTGGCATAGCTTCGACCCACTTAGTAAATTAGTCTATGGCTACAATGATATAACAGTACCCCCTTGCTGAAGGAGGGTTGCATGTGGTGTAATCAATTCCCCACTTGGTGAATAGACCAACTGTGATGAGAGGAAACATGGGAGCAGGATGTGCCCACATCTTCCAAGAGAATATCTGACACGGGTGGCACTTCTTGACCGATTCGATACAATCTTTGATTAGTGTCGACCATAAGTAACTGACTCATAAAATATTTTGGGTTGTTTCCAACCCAGAAAAATGACCACCACATGCTCCAGTATGGAAATCGTTAATCACGATCTCCACTTCTTCATGAGTGAGGCATCGGTGTAGAACACAATCTACCCCTCGACGATAGAGAGCGTCCTCGAGGATGAGATAATTCTTGGCCTAATGATGTATACAGTGATGCCCATCATGAGAAGCAGAGGTGGGGCACTTCAAAGTCTAGAGATATACTAGAATATCTCTGTACCAGGGGTTTGAAGATGCTATCAAAAACATATCTCCTTGAATAGGTGATTCTTCGGGCACAACATCACCTGACTCAACCGGATGTTCCGAAATAATTTTTGCGAAGACCAGTGAAATTTTGGATTTTGCCGAAATGAAATCTAAGTCAAATTACTGGAGGATGACTATCCATCTACTGATCTTTCTACCTATTACCTGTCATGTCAATACGTATTGAAAAGGATTCATAATGGCAATGACGGTGGTCTTGCAAAATAGAACATAATGACGGAACCATTGAACAGCATGGACTACTGCCAACGCAAGTGTTTTGATATGAGAATAATTGAGTTTCGGTCCGATGAGGCCTCAACTTAGGTAATAGATCACATATTCTGAGAGAAAATCATCTTCCTGAACTAAGACCATGTTGATGGTTGACTCTGTTGCAGCCAAGTATAATAAGAAATCTTTGTTATAGTTGGGTGGCCGAAGCAGAGGGGCAGTTGTGAGGGCATGTTTCAACACTTGAAAGGAGCGTTGAGTGGCATTATCCTAATGAAAAGGAATGTCTTTCTTCAGTAAGCACATAAATCCCTTCGTGATCTCGGCATAGTTGGTGATGAAATGACTCAAAAAGTTTGCCTTACCTTGTAGACTCTGAAGTTGAAGGATTGTACGTGGAGGAGGCAACTGAACTATTGCCTCAACCTTCAGAGGATCGACCATGATCCCTGTTGTTGACACTATGAAACCTAACAAATGTCCTGATGTTACCCAAAAGATGCATTTGTTTGGATTCAATCGAATATGGAAGTAGCGACATCTCTCAAAGATAAGTCAGAGGTGTGTGAGATGATCCATTCTCTTGAGAGATCGAGATGCTAAATCATCTAAATAGGCCTTGACTATATGCTTGAGATCATGGAAATAAAAAGACATGGCCCACTGGAAGGTTGCTCCAGCATTTTTGAGACCAAAAGGCATCTTACGATAGGCGAATGTACCCCATGGACAAATGAATCTTCAGGCTTGATTTGTATCTGATTATATCCTGAAAAACCATCCATGAAAGAAAAGGCCTCGCAACCTACACATTCATCAATTATCTAGTCAATGAATGGTGTGGGAAAATTATATTTTGGACAGGCCTTGTTCAAATCACAGAAGTCTATACATATGTGAATTGTGCCCTATTTCTTGTTGATTGGCATAGGATTTGACACTCATTGGGTCAAATGGATAGGATAGATAATACCATCTTTGAGCAGTTTCTCGACTTCAACCTTAATGGCTGCTACTTTCCTGGGATTAACTGGATGAAGCTTCTGTCGAACTGGCTTGGCATCCAGATAAGTTGTGATTTCATGTTCGACTATTTTTGGATCAATGCCTGGAATTTCCTCATAAGACCAAGAAAAAACATCACAGAATTATTTAAATAAGTCTGTGTAGATTTGAATCTCTTCGGGGGAACAATCATCTCTAATGAAAACATTCTCCATGACACCAAGGGTTCTGGAGATATTAATCGGTATAGTTTCAGTGATAGTTGCCATATTACCCTCGACATAAAATTCATGTGTAGCTAAGGGATTGATAGGATAAGACCTATCTCTAGTCACAGTCAAGGTGAATTCCCCTGCTTCGATTCTTCTTAACTTTGGGAGCAAGTACAATCTGTGATGGAGATCATCCCAGGGTTTGTCCAGACTAGTCATTGCTTCAATGATTTCTTCGTCTGAGGGCAATACTAAGTCTAATGAATCGGTACCAGCGAGGGAACCTTGAGCCCAAATAGGCTCTAGGATCAGATCTAACTCTTGTGCAGGAGTCGGATCTGTGTTGATTGAAGCTTGATGGACTAAAAAGTACATTGCCTCTGCCGCGGACAAGGGCATGGACATACCATTATGCCCTGTCCCTTCCATTGTGGCCGATGGGGAAGGAAGAATCCAGGGATTATTGAAGTAAGTCATGCGAAACGACGAAACTTGGAAAATCTCAACCTTATGGTAGTCTGTTATCAACTTGACATCACCTTGAGGGTGCGGGTAATCGAAGGTACCCATCAAAGATGGGCACAAACCAACTCCTACGTTGACGACGCTTGGTTGGGGATTATTAATCATTGGAACCGCGGATGCCACCAATGAAGGGTTAGGTCTGAAGAAGGAAAATTGATCAATGGTCACAATCTGGCCCTCGTGTGGAAACAATAAGACCCGAAAAACTGTAACAACCACTGCTTGCATGGCATAAGTCCAATTCCTACCTAACAAGAGATTGTAGTCGAGGGATGCATCAACTACTTCTACCTCAATGCACACGGTCCTCCCTCCTAACTACACGGGGAAAGAGGGTATGATGCCATGTCATTGTAATGAACGACCATCGAAAGTGGTAAGAAGAGTAGGTGACGGAGACAAAATGGGTTGGCCAATGGCCTTCCAACACGCCAATGACATGACACATGTCGAGGCACCCTCATCAACCATTGTGCGGAAAATGTTCCGCGTAAAAGTTTTTGTTGGGTAAGCCACTACTATTTGAAATGCTACATGGTAAGGGAGACAAGGTTTTAAGTCGGTTGTATCTAGCATGATTGTACCCAGATTACAAGTCTTGGTGGGTCCTAAAGCTGCTAACAAAGATTTCCTCTAGGAAGGGTAGCTCTGGAGGACCTCCAAAGAGGACACCGCACAAGGGGTTTGAGATAAATCCTCCACCACAGAATAGTTCTGGGAGGCCCTTGCATTTGGGTTGTGAGAATATTTATTGAACGCACCTTTTGGGATGCATGTCATTGTTTTGCCCAAAGTCTTCTCAATCTGGAGAGGAAGAGATGGGATTTCACCTTCTTTTCCTTTCTCAGAGGTGCTAGGCTTACTATAGTCATGTGCTCTAGTTGATATAAAAGAATCACCTTTCATCATATACATATTCGTGAATGCAGGGTTGTTTGAAGATGGAGAGGGTCCTTGACTGCCCCCTTTCACGCTTGTAGAGGCTTGGGTTAGGTTTTGCCCATGTTGGAATGGATTCATTAAAAAAGCAGGTTGTTGTTGTGTCACAAACTTTTGGGCCTCTACAAACCAAGGACACTGGTGGGTCAGGTGATCTTCCGTGCATAGGTTACATGGATACCTCGCCTTCTATTTCTCAGTGTTTCCCCTACCAGCATTATTAGTGGGTTTCTTATCCCCTTTACCCTTCTTTCGTTGTGTTTTCTTTCCATCAGGTTGCGGTGTGGCCTTTGGATTTCTTGATTGCATTGTGTGTACATCTGACGTTTGGGTAGGGGGAGCAACCAAAACAATAGTTTGGTTGGTCGTTGTATGTTGTATAGAAAATTGTTGCATTTGTTTTGTCATTTTTTCAGCAGGCTTGGTTTGTGTTGAACCTACAATACCATCGGCATGTGGTCTAGCTCTCTGTTTGGTTTTATCAAGTATGGATCGTGGCACATTGGGAAAAACCTCGTATAGTAAACCAGACTGAGAATAAATTAGCTCAAGCTGTTGAGCTCTCATGATGGCATCTTCTTCGGAAAACACTCTCGATGTTACGACGTCTTTGGATAGTTGTGGGACCAAATACTTAAGGAACCACTCTAGCAAGAATGCTGGTGGGACTTGTACCTTAATTAAACTCTTCCGATGTCTCCACTCTTGGATGTGGTCAGAGATATGGTCTGTTTTTGTCTGTTCAAAATTGGCCAGCAATTCTATGCCAGCATCGTATCTCACAGGTAATTGAAAATGGTCTAGGAATGCCATTGCCAATTTGTCGAAGGAAGAATATCTCGAGCAGTTGAGCTCGATGTACCATTTCGTGACACTCTCAATGAGAATGCGTTGAAACAATCACAATTGTACGGAGTTGTCTTTCAATGAATTAGATGAGCACCAAAGATGGAAGGTGGTCACATGATCCCCTTGATCTTCGTTAGGCTTAGCCTCTAACTTTGGTATGTCCAAAGGCAATTTCGTCGACATAGGAGGCTAACGTGGATCATGACAGATGGGGTCATTCAACAATCTTGTCAAGTTTGGCAAATGTAAAGTTGCCAAGAAAGGTAGTTTTGGTTGTTGTTGATGATAACCATGGAAAATGGGGCCTGGAGTTTGACTAGCACCAAGTTTCTAGGAAAAGTTGGGTTGTTGACCGGGGTTCAGGTAAAAACCATGGCCATGACCAGTGTACGAATTCTGCGTGTGAGGAGACATCATCGAGTGATTACCAAAATAGGACGTAGATGGTTGGGTGTGCATTACATTCGAAGGACTTTGGGAAGGGTTTCCCCATGCCAATCCCATGGGCATAGGCATAGTACCATGTCCGGGGTTCCATTGGTTGTGAAAAGAATTTCCCCAGATCGACATTCCTGACGAGGGAACTGATCCTTGCCAAGAATTCCAAGGTCCTGATGCAGAAGAAGTTCCTGGGTTTTCCCCTTGTGCAGGAATAGTACCCTGCATAGGATTAGATTGGTCATAATCGGGGTTTCCCCCAGTCAAGAAAGTAGTAGACGAGAAATTTTTGTTACCAAATGCACCAAACAAAGAAAACGGTGTCGACCCTACCGRCATATTATGAGAAGGTGGTCCTTGACTCCCTACTCCAATTGAACTATAGTGCGTGTTTGGCCCTACAAATTTCTGGTGGGTACTATTGAGTGAAGGGGATGAAGGAGGTATATGACCTCCCCCATAAGGGAAAGCGTTAAAGGAGCTGAAGTACCCCCCATGGGTCCTTCCAGAGGAGTGTTAGAGCTCCCTACCCCCAGACCTAAAGTCTGCAAAGTGGAGTAGGATAGTACAGGACTTGTACCTAAGATAGGCATCATGTATGAGAATGGAGGGCCTGTCGCACTCTGTGTGAAAGGAGCAGTGTTCATTGCCAAAGATGGGATCGGACCACTGTTTGAGGTAGAGTCATTCGAGACCATGGTGGTGCGGATAGGCGATGGTGGGGTAGGAGGTGGAACACCCCCTGTGACGACAACCGTGGTAGGAATATCAAGATTCCCAAAAGAAGAGAGAGGATTTGCCTCCATTATCATCCGCTTTAAAGGTGTCGAAAGGTCCTTTAATAGAGGTTTTTCAAGTGTGATTTCCGGTGACCCGATCGCTTCAAAAGACCCTTGTTGGTCTAGCTTTCACCTTAGCTATGGTGGGGGTGTCTACAGTGTAACTGGTGGTAGTCCAAGAAGCCTTCATGATCGATGGAGCTCGTGATCCTGCATTGTGTGAGAATATTAAAGACACACTAGGGCTTTCTATTCATTCAAAAACCATACAATAGGAAAATCCCTATAAGATAAAACAAGCAAACACTAAACTAGTTGGAAGAACAGTTACAACAACCAACACTGGAGCAACTTACCGGTGCAAGTGCAACTCGAACACGGAAGCACCCTCCATGTATACTCTGCAAAGCATGGCCCGATATCTATCCTAGTGTAACACCATGTTTCCCCCAGTCTGTAAAAATAATTATGCTGGCCAAGAACCATGGCAAACTCAAAGATGTGAATGTGTGATTTTGAATGGATGTTAGTAAAAAGGTCCATGAATGTAAATAATGTTATGAATATATATATATATATATATATATAACTTCTGAGAGGGAGATGTGCTGACAAAGAGACCACGTTGGCTAAATAAAGGTGGTGGAAGGCACCTAGAATGGTGGTGTTAACTTCCACCGAACCAAACCGTATTTGGTCTTCACTAACCCAGAGAACCAAGAGCGGCTCGCTGGCCCCGGAATGAATTACTCACCAGGATGGTAGGTGAAGAGGCTCCTCATGAGTTAATGAGGGATGGGGGTGAACTGCACATCCGTGGAGGCCTCAGAACTGACAATCGTGGGGGAATTTGTGCCCCACGCAACCTCATCGGGAAAGAAAAGGCAGGTAAAAGGTGTGGGAGGGGACGTGAGGGGGAGATCGCAGGAAAATATCGAAAGAAATACAGAACAAAATACAGAGTGAGTGATAGCAGAGAAGAAGGGGAGTAAGCTTCTTTCTTGATCGCTGAAGAACAAAGACAAAGAGTCTCAAGCATCATGGTCTAGCTCGAGGGTGGCTAGTGGTAAATCCATTCAGATTCGTTGAGCCTACAGCTGGGTGCAAACGACGACCCCTCCCAGCAATTGCATCAAATCCGGTGTTTTTCTGATAAGTGTTTTATATCTTGTATCTTGAAATTTATATGCTGACATGTATGCTCATAGTCTGTGCAATTATGAATGGTTTCAGTATAAGACTGCCTGCATGGTGTTTTGATCCGAAATGAAGGCTGTATGCTTTTGTTGGGAAGACCAGGTATGGATTATGTTTATATATATATGTGTATATATATACTGAACTAATATAGATTTTCAAGTATGTTCTCGAGAAATTTATTTCCCTTATTTTATCTCAAGTAATGCCTTGGATAGATCTTCCCACAAGGACACCCTTTTTAAAGTTTACCCAAGAATCTATCGAAGGATTTGATGACATAAGTCTGAAAAACCCTGCACGAGAGACAATGGTATTCCCAGACTTCGATATTTCAGAGTTTCGACACCCGGGGTATCTAAGTGCGAGACCTCTTGTACTCGCAAGTCCTGAAACCTCGATCCGCAAAATCCCAAAATGATAGCGTGGGGATGAATTAAGGATCTTTCGGTGGTTTGGTTCCCAAGATACCCTTCCTCTTTCTAAATGCACGAATGAGATTCTTTCAGAGGATCTAAGGCCTATTACGACCGTTAGATTGAATGAACGAGTGCAGGCATTAATGCCTTGACCCCTTTTTACCTTCATAAGTAGCAAAGAAATTGGGACCGTCAATTTTAGGACCCATGGGGATACCTGGACCATCCAACTATAGAATACATGTGGCGGCTGATAAGCGTTCTGTCTTTTCGGCACCCGGGGAACTTAAGTGCGAGTTTCCTTATACTTGCCAGTCCCGAAATCCCGATGGGTGTAATCCCGAAAGGATGATACATGGACATGTTACAATATTTCAGAATTTCAGAAATCAGAATACTCAAGGGTGTATTCCCTTATACTTGCCAGTCCTGAAATCCCGATGGGTGTAATCCTGAAAGGATGATACGCAGACATGTTACAATATTTCGGCATTTCGGAAATCAAAATACTCAAGGGTGTATTCCCTTGTACTTGCCAGTCCCGAAATCCCGATGGATGTAATCCTGAAAAGTTTTAGCATGGGTAAGCCTTGGTGTTTTGGTGTTTTGGCAATTGGGAAAACCAAGGGTCAGTCTTCTCATACTTTCAAGTCTTGAAACCCTGACTTGCAAAATCCCAAAATAGTATAGTGTATTTTCATAGTTCGGTGATTCGGAGTTTCTGCTCCCGGGAGACCCAAGAGCGAGACCTCATGATTCTTGAATATCATGAAAACCCGATGGATGAAACCCCAAAATGATAGTAGCATGGGTGATATACGGTGGTTCGATGTTTTTGCATCCAGGATACCTAAGTGTAAGATCCTCTTTTCATCGCATATCGCGAGATCCCGAAGTATGAAACCCCAAAATGAGTATAGCATGACTAGAAATTCATGTTTTGGTGTTTCGGCACCCGAAATATCTGGAGGCCAGTCTCTTGTCCTTACGACTCTCGAAATCCTGACTTGCGACATCCCGAAATGATAGAGCGTGGACAGGTTATGATGCTTAGGAGTTTCGTCTTCCAGGAGACCCGGATGCAAAATCCTCCTGTCTTCGCATATCACAAAATCCCGATAGGCGAAGTCCCAAAATGGACTAGCACACTTGGTTTTGGTGTTTCGGCATTTTGGTACCCAGGATCTCCAAGGGTCAGTTTTCCTCGTGTTTGCTAGACATGAAATTATGATGGATGATACCCCAAAATGATCAAAGGAATACATGTATTGCAATTTTTCCGAATCATGAAATCCAGGAGCACCGCTCCGGTAAGACCTGTGGTCATAGCCGCCGATCATATGGGTACGAATAAGGGATGGCAGGGTCTGTATCAGGTCCTGTAGGAATTCAGGAAATTCTATTCATCGGAGAAAAGATGAAAAAGGCCAAATAATTTTGATTTCCGTAGTGGGTGTGTTACAAATTGGTATCAGAGCATGGTTACAACACTTGGCCTACTTGGGCTCATGAACGAGTTGCGCAAGAGATTTGTTCGAAACACTCCTAAAAGGAGTAACCCCCTATCTTAACCTTCTCAATTAAAAAGGTCTAAGTTAAGAATGAAAATTCCTATTGTCTGTGTGCATGAGAAAAATATGAAATATGTACTGGTTATAAATGAATATGAACATTGACTAACAACCAACATTTTTCCTTTTTCACACAAGCGAAAGATCAACCGTGGGAAATTATCAACATATGGAATGGTGACTCACCATTAAGTAGGGGAAGGCTCCCACAATAGAGATGAAGAGTCTGACGAAAGGAGGGTGGTAGGGACCCCTTCAGATCTAGTCAAGACTATGAGGAGCCTCATGGTCGAATTACAAAGCTGCAAGGATGACAATGAGAGGATGATGAAAGAACAAGAGAAGCAAACAAAAATTAACACAGTTTTACTGCAGAGCTTATCCGACCTACAAAGACAAATGCAGCATGAACCTGAGGTATAGAAACATGGCCATATCAATGGTCACACTGAGAGGAGAACCTCGAAAAAGGTCCACCCCAGAGGTAAAGGAAAAGCGGCAGGCGATTCCTCTAGGAAGGAAGTTGGCGGTTTGGAGGGCTCTTCTAGTAGCAGAACTAGTTCTTGTACCCAAAGAAGATAGAAGAAGCGAAAGATTTCCAAGGGTCATAAATTCGAAGAATTCAGGAAGGCCAAACCACCCTCCTTCGATGGTGAAATAAACAAGGGAGAGGAAGCAGAGGCTTGGTTGCTTGGATTAAACAAGTATTTCAGAGTCCATGACTTCTCAGAAAATTTGAAGGCCCAAGTCGCCACCTTCAACTTGAATAGAAAGGCTTCCATTTGGTGGGAAGACCTTAAGAATGTGAAAGGGGTTCGTGAAGAGTACTTGTCTTGGGAGAATTTTGAGAAATACTTCTGGCAAAAGTATTTTTTGGAAAAATATTTCGACGAGAAGACTAAAGAGTTTTATGAACTCAAACTAGGGAAACTCACTATAGAAGAATATGTCAACAAATTCCTCGATTTCTTGAGGTATGTACCTTATATAAAAGAAGAAAAGGCAAAGGTGCAATGCATCATTAGTGGACTACCTAAGGACAATCAGAATAGGATTGAATTTGATGAACCAAAGACCCTAGAAGGCACTATCTGAAAGGCAACCTATTGTCATGAATAGTTCGGACATCGAACAGAACCTCGCGAAGGATGGAAATAGAAGAATAGTTTGAGATTTTGGAAAAAGGGGATTAAATCCCCAGGATTTAAAAAATATAAGAAGAACCCAAGAATGAGCTTCCCATCCTAGAGCGTACACCACCAGAACTTTCCCTCCTTGAGTGGAAATAAAACTTTTGGATCTGTACTAGTAAAGAATGATAACCCAAAGAGAGAACCTTTGAAATGTTGGGGTTGTGGAGAATAACATCTACTGAGAGACTATCCACACTGACAACAGAATAGTCAGAGAATTTACAACATCTAGGAAGCTACCACCATCAATGATGTGGCTAGGAGTGTGCCACAAATTTATGCAGCCTTGGATAATAACCAAGCTGACCACTAAGCTTCAGTGGTGGAAATAGAAGGTATGATTTCCAACCATCTAGTGTCTATTTTGATTGACCCTAGTTAAAATTTGAGTTATATAGCCCCTAAGGTTGTTGATAAGTGTAAACTACAACCATGAAAACTTACCAAGACATGGCTGGTACAGTTAGCCACTGGCACCAAAAGAAGGGTAGCAGAGGTCATAGCAACCTACCAATTAATGTTGGGTGAATTTCCCACCGAGGCAACCCTTAACATATTACCCCTAGGATCGTATGAATTGTTGATTGGTATGGAATGGCTAGCTGCCCATAAATACAGGTTGGAATATTACCATAAAACCTTAGAATGTGTAAGTAAAGAAGGAAAAAGGATAACCCTTCAAGGGATTCAAAAACTTGTCTCAGTGAGATAGATATCAGCTCTGCAAATGAGAAAGTATTGTCAAAAAGGATGTCCCCTATATGCAATACAGGTGTTGAAAACTATTGAAGATGACAAACTAAGCCTCGAAGACCACCCTACCCTGGGAGAATACAGAGATGTGTTTCTGGAAGAGGTACAGGGTCTACCTCCGAGAAGAGACATAGACTTCTCAATAGAACTTGCACCGGGAGCGGTGCCGGTGTCTAGGACACCCTATCAAATGAGAACACTTGAACTAGTTGAACTCAAATTACAATTGAGAGAAATGATGGATAAGGGCTATATCCGGCCCAACGTGTCTCCATGGGGAGCACCAGTCCTATTTGTGAAAAAGAAGGATGGTACCCCTAGATTGTGTATAGATTATAGACAACT
>JASDQU010103178.1:266542-277570 GCA_032191745.1 Picea mariana | reverse complement strand
TGGCACCAAAAGAAGGGTAGTAGAGGTCATACCAACTGGCCAATTAATGTTGGGTGAATTTCCCATCGAGGCAACCCTTAACATATTACCCCTGGGATGGTATGAATTGTTGATTGGTATGGATTGTCTAGCTGCCCATAAAGACAGGTTGGAATATTACCATAAAACCTTTGAATGTGTAAGTAAAGAAGGAAAAAGGATAACCCTTCAAGGGATCCGAAAACCTGTCTCGGTGAGTAAGATATCAGCTCTCCAAATGAGAAAGTATTGTTGAAAAGGATGTCCCCTATATGCAATACAGGTGTTGAAAACTATTGAAGATGACAAACTAAGACTCGAAGACCACCCTACCCTGGGAAAATACAAAGATGTGTTTCTGGAAGAGGTACAGGGTCTACCTCCCAGAAGAGACATATACTTCTCAATAGAACTTGCACCGGGAGCGGTGTCGGTGTCTAGGAAACCCTATCGGATGAGCACACCTGAACTAGTTGAACTCAAATTGAAATTGAGAGAAATGATGGATAAGGGCTATATCCGGCCCAACGTGTATCCATGGGGAGCACCAATCCTATTTGTGAAAAAGAAGGATGGTACCCCTAGACCGTGTATAGATTATAGACAACTTAATAAGGTAACCATAAAGAACAAGTACCCCTTGCCCAGGATCGATGACCTATTCGATCAATTGGGGGCTGCGTCTATTTTCTCAAAGATTGACTTGAGGTTAGGATACCATCAAGTCCAAATTAAGGGTGAAGACATCCATAAGACTGCCTTCCGGACGAGGTATGGTCACTATGAGTTTGTGGTAGTGCCATTTGGGTTAACCAATGCCCCTACCACTTTCATGTGCTTGATGAACAATGTCCTCAGCAAATCCCTAGACAAATTTGTGTTGGTTTTTATTGACGATATATTAATTTACTCCAAGAATAGAGAAGAGCATGAAGAGCATCTTAGGCTTGTGTTGCAAGTGCTAAGAGAACATCAGCTCTATGCCAAATTCAGCAAATGTAAATTCTTCTAGAATCAAATACATTACTTAGGCCATGTTCTATCCAAAGAAGGAGTAGTGGTAGACCCTGACAAAATCAGGTCTATCATGGAATGGCCTACCCCAAAGGATGTTTTGGATATCAAATCCTTTATGGGATTAGTAGGATACTATAGGAGATTTATAAAAGGATTCAGCAAGATTGGTTGTCCAATCACTTCCCTCCAGAAGAAGGGGATAAAATTCACGTGGACAAAGAAATGTGAAGAAATATTTCAAACCCTGAAACGTCTACAGACCCATGCAACCGTGTTGAAAATCATCGATCCCAAAGTGGACTTCCTCGTGTGCACAGATGCCTGTAAGGAAGGGCTTGGAGGAGTCCTCGTGCAAGGAGGAAGTGTGTTCTGCTATNAATGAAGAGAATCTTAGGCTTGTGTTGCAAGTGCTAAGAGAACATCAGCTCTATGCCAAATTCAACAAATGTGAATTCTTCCAGAAGAAAATACATTACTTAGGCCATGTTCTATCCAAAGAAGGAGTAGCGGTAGACCCTGACAAAATCAGGTCTATCATGGAATGGCCTACCCCAAAGGATGTTTTGGATATCAGATCCTTTATGGGATTAGCAAGATACTATAGGAGATTTATAAAAGGATTCTCTAAGATTGGTTGTCCAATCACTGCCCTCCAGAAGAAGGGGATAAACTTCATGTGGACACATAAATGTGAAGAAATATTTCAAACCCTGAAACATCTACAGACCCACGCAACCATGTTGAAGATCGTCGATCCCAAAGTGGACTTCCTCATGTGCACAGATGCCTGTAAGGAAGGGCTCGGAGGAGTCTTCATGCAAAGAGGAAGTGTGGTCTGCGATGAATCTCAAAAATTGAATGAGCATGAAGTCAACTATGTGACCCATGATMTAGAGTTTGTTGCCATAGTGCATGCCTTGAAAATGTGGAGGCATTACCTCYTGGGAAGAAGATTTGTACTTATGACAAATCATTATGGATTGTGATATCTGTTTGACCAACCGAAGCTCAATGCCAGACAAGCTAGGTGGACGGCCCTCCTTAGTGAGTTTGATTTCGAAATCAAACACATTAAAGGAAAACAAAATAGGGTGGTGGATGCCCTTAGCAGAAGCATGAAAACAATTCACCTGGCGATGGTGAGCACCTGCGAGACAGATGTCAAAGAAAGAGTCAGAAATGCACAAGAGACAAACACATTCTTCTAGACCATGACCACGTACCTGCAGCAAGAACCCAAAGAGATAAAGTATGGGGGCTACCAGATGATGGAAGGAGGTCTGCTCACTTACCGAAGCAGATTGTATGTCCCAGATTGTGACGACTTGAAGAGGTTCATACTAGATGAACTACATAAAAGACCCTATTATGGTCATCCAGGATACCAGAAAATGATCACGGCCACTAGGAAACAATTCTATTGGTATGGATTGAAGAAAGACATAGCTGAGTACCTAGCCAAATGCATAAAATGCCAACAGGTAAAAGTAGAACACCGACACCAGATAGGATTATTACAACCTCTACCAATCCTGGAATGGAAATGGGAAACCATCTCCATGGATTTCATCACCGGATTACCAACCTCGACCAAACAGAATGACACCATCATGGTAGTAGTGGATAAATTGAGCAAGTCCACTCATTTTATCCCCGTCAAGTCAACTTGCAAGGAAATAGACATTGCTCAGGTATTCATGAAGGAGATATTTAGATTGCATGGTATGCCAAAAAAGATCGTGTTTGACAGAGACACGAAATTTACTTCCAACTTTTGGAGGTCATTGATGGTTGGTTTAGAGACCAAGTTGTTGTTTAGCACCGCCTATCACCCTCAAACCGACGGACAGATAGAAAGAGTGAACCAAATACTAGAAGACATGTTAAGAAATCATGTAATGCATCAACCCAAGAAGTGGGAAGACTACCTGCCACTTGTGGAATTCACTTACAACAACGGCTACCAAGAATCCTTAAGGATGAGTCCGTTTGAAGTCCCTTATAGTAGACTGTGCAACACTCCTGTTAGTTGGAGTAATCCCGTAAACATGATTTCTTTTGGACCCAACATGTTGAAAGAAATGGAAAAACAAGTGACTCAGATAAAAAAAAACTTGAAGGTCGCACAGAATTGACAGAAAAGTTACGTCGACCAAAAGAGAACTCCAAGAAAGTTCAAGACGGGAGACCATGTATATCTCAGAGTTAGGCCCAGGAAGAGTTCTCTGAAAATGGGAGCTTGTGCCAAGTTGGCACCTCAGTATTGTGGACCCTTTGAGGTTCTAGATAGAGTGGGACATGTAGTCTATAGGCTAGCACTTCCTCCCACAGTAAAAGAACATAATGTTTTCCATGTTTCATTATTGAAGAAATATGTACATGATTCTAATCATATAATTGACTGGTCTGTGATCTAGGTGGAACTGGAGGGAGAATTCCTACTAGAACCTCAATGCATACTGGACAGAAAGGAAACCCCACTCTAGAACCGAACCATTGCACAGGGCAAGGTGCATTGGAGACATTTTGGACTAGATGAGGTTACATGGGAAATGGAGGATGCCATGAAACATGCATATCCAATTTTGTTTACCTCGGTACATACATGTCATTTTGATAGATAGAACATCAAGGACGATGTTCCTTTAAGGGGGAGGGAATTGTAACACCCTGTTTTCCCTAGTCTGTAAAAATAATTATGCTAGCCAAGAACTGTGGCAAACTCAAAGATGTGAATGTGTGATTTTGAATGGACCTTAGTAAAAAGGTCCATGAATGTAAATAATGTTATGAATATATATATATATATATATATATAACTGTTGAGAGGGGGATGTGCTGACAAAGAGACCATGATGGCTGAAGAAAGGTGGTGGAAAGAACCTGGAATGGTGGCGTTAAATTCCACCAAACCAAACCGTATTTGGTCTTCACTGGCCCAGAGAACCAAGAGCGGCTCATTGGCCCCGAAATGAATTACTCACCAGGATGGTAGGTGAAGAGGCTCCTCATGAGTTAATGAGGGATGGGGGTGAACCGCACATCCATGGAGGCCTCAGACCTGACCACTGCGAGGGAATTCATGCCACACGCAACCTCACCAGGAAAGAAAAGGCAGGTAAAAGGTGTGGGAGGGGACGCGAGGGGGAGATTGCAGGAAAAGATCAGAAGAACTCTAGAACAAAATACAGAGTGAGTGATAGAAGAGAAGAAGTGGAGTAACCTTCGTTCTCAATCGCTGAAGAATAGAGACAGGGAGTCTCAAGAATCATGGTCTAAAAAACCCTGCACGAGAGAGAATAGTATTCCTAGACTTCGATATTTCGGAGTTTCGGCACCCAGGGTATCTAAGTGTGAGACCTCTTATACTCGCAAGTCCCAAAACCCTGATCCGTGAAATCCCAAAATGATAGCATGGGGATGAATTAAGGACCTCTCGGTGGTTCGATTCCCAGGATATCCTTTCTCTTTCTAAATGCACGAATGAGATTCTTTCGGAGGATCTATGGCTTGTTACGACCATTAGATTGAATGAATGAGCGTAGGCATTAATGCCTCAACCCATTTTTATCTTTGTAAGTAGCGAAGAAATCGGGACTGTTGATTTTAGGACCCATGGGGATACCTGGACCGTCTAGCTCTAGAATGCACATGGCGGCTGGTAAGCGTTCCAGCTTTTTAGCACCCAAGGTACCTAAGTACGAGTTTCCTTGTACTCGCTAGTCCCGAAATCTCGATGGGTGTAATCCTGAAAGGACGATACGCAGACATGTTAAGATATTTCAGCATTTCAGAAATCGAAATACTCAAGGGTGTATTCCCTTGTACTCACAAGTCCTGAAATCCTGATGGGTGTAATCCCGACAGGACGATACACAGACATGTTATGATATTTCAACATTTTGGAAATCAAAATACTCAAGGGTGTATTCCCTTGTACTCACCAGTCCCGAAATCCCGATGGGTGTAATCCCGAAAAGGTTTAGCATGGGTAAGCCTTGGTGTTTCGGTGTCTCGGCAATCAGGAAAACCAAGGGTCAGTCTTCTCGTACTCGCAAGTCTCGAAACCTCGACTTGCGAAATCCTGAAATAGTATAGTGTATTTTCATAGTTCGGTGCCTTGGAGTTTTGGCTCCCGGGAGACCCAAGTGTGAGACCTCATGATTCTCGCATATCACAAAAACCTGATGGACGAAATCCTGAAATGATAGTAGCATGGGTGAGATACGGTGATTTGGTGTTTCGACATCCGGGATACCTAAGGGTAAGATCCTCTTGTCATCGCATATCGCGAGATCCCGAAGTATGAAACCCCGAAATGAGTATAGTGTGACTAGAAATTAATGTTCTGGTGTTTCGACACCCGAGATATCTGGAGGTCAATATCTTGTCCTCACAACTCCCAAAATCCCAACTTGTGACATCCCGAAATGATAGATCGTGGACAGGTTATGATGCTTAGGATTTTCGGCTTCCGGGAGACCCGGATGCGAAATTATCCTATTCTCGCATATCAAGAAATTCCAATAGGAGAAGTCCCGAAATGGACTAGCACACTTGGTTTTGGTGTTTCGGCGTTTCGATACCCGGGATCTCCAAGGGTCAATTTTCCTCATGTTTGCTAGACACAAAATTCTGATGGATGAAACCCTGAAATGAATAAGGGAATACATGCATCACAATTTTTCTGAATCGTGAAAGCCGGGAGCACCACTCCGGTAAGACTTGTGGTCATAGCCACTGATCGTATGGGTATGGATAAGGAATGGCATGGTCTGTATCAGGTCCCATAGGAATTCAGGAAATTCTATTCATCGGAGAAAAAATGAAAAAGGCCAAAGAATTTTGATTTTCGTAGTGGGTGTGTTACAAATTAGTATCAAAGCATGGTTACAACACTTCGCCTGCTTGGGCTCATGAATGAGTTGCGCAAGAGCTCCATTCAAAAAAATCCTAAAAGCAATAACCCCCTTGTCTTAACCTTCTCAATTAAAAAGGTCGAAGTTAAGAATGAAAACTCCTATTGTGTGTGTGCATGAGAAAAATATGAAATATGTACTGGTTAAAAATGAATATGAACATTGACTAACAACCAACGTTTTTCCTTTTGCACACAAGCAGAAGATCAACCGTGGGAAATTATCAATGTATGGAATGGTGACTCACCATGAAGTGGGGGAAGGCTCCCAAAATAGAGACCAAGAGTCTGACGAAAGGAGGGTGGTAGGGACCCCTCTAGATCTAGCCAAGATTGTGAGGAGCCTCATGGTCGAATTACAAAGCTGCAAGGCTGACAATGAGAGGATGATGAAAGAATAAGAGAAGCAAACAGAAATTAACACAGTTTTACTACAGAGCTTATCTAACCTACAAAGACAAATGCAACATGAACCTTAGGTACAGAAACATGGCCATATCAGTGGCCACACTAAGAGGAGCACCTCGAAAAAGGTCCATCCCAGAGGTAAAGGACAAGCGGTGGACGATTCCTCTGAGAAGGAAGTTGGCGGTTCAGAGGGCTCTTCTAGCAGCAGAACTAGTTCTTGTACCCGAAGAAGACAGAAGAATCGAAATATTTCCAAGGGTCATAAATTCGAAGAATTTAGGAAGGCCAAACCACCCTCCTTCAATGATGAAATAAAGAAGGGAGAGGAAGCAGAGGCCTAGCTGCTTGGACTAAAGAAGTATTTCAGAGTCCATGACTTCTCAGAAAATTTGAAGGCCCGAGTGGCCACCTTCAACTTGAATGGAAAGGCTTCCATTTGGTGGGAAGACCTTAAGAATGTGAAAGGGGTTCGTGAAGAGAACTTGTCTTGGGAGAAATCTGAGAAATACTTCCACAAGAAGTATTTGTTGGAAAAATATTTCAACGAGAAGACTAAAGAGTTTTATGAACTCAAACTAGGGAAACTCACTATAGAAGAATATCTCAACAAATTCCTCAATTTGTTGAGGTATGTACCTTATATAAAAGCAGAAAAGGCAAAGGTGCAATGCTTCATCAACGGAATACCTAAGGACTATCAGAACAGGATTGAATTTGACAAACCAAAGACCCTAGAAGGCACTATCTGAAAGGAAACCTATTGTCATGAACAATTTAGACATCGAAGAGAACCTCACGAAGGATGGAAATAGAAGAATAGTTTGAGATTTTAGAAAAAGGGGATTAAATCCCCAGGATTTGAAAACTATAAGAAGAACCCAAGAATGAGCTTCCTAGCCCAGAGCGTACACCAACAGAACTTTCCCTCCTTGAGCGGAATTAAAACTTTTGGATCTATACCAGTAAAGACTGATAACCCAAAGAGAGAACCTTTGAAATGTTGGGGTTGCAGAGAAGAAAATCTACTGAGAGACTGTCCACACTGACAACAGAATAGTCGAAGAATTTACAACATCCTGGAAGCTACCACCGTCAATGATGTGGCCAGGAGTGTGCCAAAAACTTATGCAGCCTTGGATAATAACCAAGCTAACCACCAAGCTTCAGTGGTGGAAATAGAAGGTATGATTTCTAACCATCTAGTGTCTATTTTGATTGATCCTGGTTCAAATTTGAGTTATATATCCCCTAAGGCTGTTGATAAGTGTACACTACAGCCACAAAATCTTACCAAGTCATGGATAGTACAGTTAGCCACTAGCACCAAAAGAAGGGTAGCAGAGGTCATACCAACCTACCAATTAATGTTGGGTGAATTTCCCACCCAGGAAACCCTTAACATATTACCCCTGGGATCGTATGATCTGTTGATTGGTATGGACTGGCTAGACACCCATAAAGCCAGGTTGGACTGTTACCATCAAACCTTAGAATGCGTAAGTACAGAAGGAAAAAGGATAACCCTTCAAGGGATCCAAAAACCTGTCTCGGTGAGACAGATATCATCTCTACAAATGAGAAAGTATTGTCGAAAAGGGTGTCCCCTATATGCAATACAGGTGTTGAAAACTATTGAAGATGACAAACCAAGCCTCGAAGACCACCCTACCCTGGGAGAATACAGAGATGTGTTTCCGGAAGAGGTACCGAGTCTACCTCTGAGAAGAGACATAGACTTCTTGATAGAACTTGCACCGAGAGCGGTGTCGGTGTCTAGGACACCCTATCGGATGAGCACATCTGAACTAGTTGAACTCAAATTGCAATTGAGAGAAATGATGGATAAGGGCTATATCCGGCCCAACATGTCTCCATGGGGAGAACCAATCCTATTTATGAAAAAGAAGGACGGTACCCTTAGACTGTGTATATATTATAGACAACTCAATAAGGTAACCATAAAGAACAAGTACCCCTTTCCCAAGATCGATGACATGTTCGATAAATTGGGGGGTGCGTCTATTTTCTCAAAGATTGACTTGAGGTCGGGATACCATCAAGTCCAAATTAAGTATGAAGACATCCATAATACTTCCTTCTAGACGAGGTATGGTCACTATGAGTTTGTAGTAGTTCCATTTGGGTTAACCAATGCCCCTACCACTTTCATGTGCTTGATGAACAATGTACTTAGCAAATTCCTAGACAAATTTGTGTTGGTTTTTATTGACGATATATTAATTTACTCCAAGAATAGAGAAGAGAATGAAGAGCATCTTAGGCTTGTGTTGCAAGTGCTAAGAGAACATTAGCTCTATGCCAAATTCAACAAATGTGAATTCTTCCAGAAGCAAATACATTACTTAGGCCATGTTCTATCCGAAGAAGGAGTAGCGGTAGACCCTGACAAAATCAGGTCTATCATGGAATGGCCTACCCCAAAGGATGTTTTGGATATCATATCCTTTATGGGATTAGCAAGATACTATAGGAGATTTATAAAAGGATTCTCCAAGATTGGTTGTCCAATCACTGCCCTCCAGAAGAAGGGGATAAAATTCATGTGTACATAGAAACGTGAAGAAAGATTTCAAACCCTAAAACATCTACTGACCCAGGCACCCGTGTTGAAGATAGTTGATCCCGAAGACGACTTCCTCATGTGCACAAATGTCTGTAAGGAAGGGCTCGGAGGAGTCCTCATGCAAGGAGGAAGTGTGGTCTACTGTGAATCCTGAAAATTGAATGAGCACGAAGTCAACTATGTGACCCATGATCTAGAGCTGGCTGTCATAGTGCATACCTTGAAAATGTGGAGGCATTACCTCCTGGGAAGAAAATTTGTACTTATGACAGATCATTGTCGATTGCGATATAAGTTTGACCAACCAAAGCTCAATGCCAGACAAGCTAGGTGGATGGCCCTCCTTAGCGAGTTTGATTTCGAAATCAAACACATTAAAGAAAATGAAAATAGGGTGGTGGATTCCCTTAGCAGAAGCATGAAAACAATTCACTTGGCCATGGTGAGCACCTATGAGACGAATGTCAAAGAAAGAGTTAGAAATGCACAAGAGACAGACACATTCTTCCAGACCGTGACCTCATACGTGCAGCAAGAACCCACAGGGATAAAGTATGGAGGCTACCAGATGATGGAAGGAGGTCTGCTCTCTTACCGAAGCAAATTGTATGTCCCAAATTGTGACGACTTGAAGAGGTTCATACTGGATGAACTACATAAAATACCCTATTCTGGTCATCCAGGATACCAGAAAATGATCACGGCCACTAGGAAACAATTCTATTGGCCTGGATTGAAGAAATACATAGTTGAGTACCTAGCCAAATGCATAGAATGCCAACAGGTAAAAGAAGAACACCGACACCCGACAAAATTATTACAACCTCTACCAATCCTGGAATGGAAATGGGAAACCATCTAAATGGATTTCATCACCGGATTACCAACCTTGACCAAACAAAATGATGCCATCATGGTAGTGGTGGATAAATTGAGCAAGTCCACTCACTTTATCCTTGTCAAGTTAACTTGCAAGGAAATAGACATCGCTCAAGTATTCCTGAAGGAGATATTCAGATTGCATGGTATGCCGAAAGAGATCGTGTCTAACAGAGACACGAAATTTACTTCCAACTTTTGGAAGTCACTGATGGCTGGTTTATAGACCAAGTTGTTGTTTAGCACCGCCTATCACCCTCAAACTGATGAACAGACAAAAAGAGTGAACCAAATACTGGAAGACATGTTAAGAATGCATGTAATGCATCAACCCAAGAAGTGGGAATACTACCTGCCACTGGTGGAATTCACTTACGACAACGACTACCAAAAATCCTTAAGGATGAGTCTGTTTGAAGTGCTTTATGGTAGACTGTGCAACACTCCTATTAATTAGAGTAATCTCGTAAACAAAATTTATTTTGGACCCGACATGTTGAAAGAAATGGAACAACAAGTGACTTAGATAAAACAAAACTCGAAGGTCGTACAAAATCGATAGAAAAGTTACGCGGACCAAAAGAGAACTCCAAGAGAGTTCAAGACGGGAGACCATGTATATCTCAGAGTTAGGCCTAGGAAGAGTTCTCTAAAAATGGGAGCTTGTGCCAAGTTGGCACCTCAGTATTGTGGAACCTTTGAGGTACTAGATAGAGTGGAACATGTAGCCTATAGGCTAGCACTTCCTCCCACAGTAAAAGCACATAATGTTTTCCATGTTTCATTATTGAAGAAATATGTACATGATTCTAATCATATAATTGACTGGTCTGTGATCCAGGTGGAACCGGAGGGAGAATTCCTACCAGAACCTCAATGCATACTGGATAGAAAGAAAACCCTGCTCTGGAACCAAACCATTGCACAGGTCAAGGTGCAGTGGAGACATATTAGCCTAGATGAGGCTACATGGGAAATGGAGGATGTCATGAAACATGCATATCCTATTTTGTTTACCTCGGTACATACATGTCATTTTGATAGATAGAACATCGAGGATGATGTTCCTTTAAGGGGGAGGGAATTGTAACACCATGTTTCCCCCAGTCTGTAAAAATAATTATGCTCGCCAAGAACTATGGAAAACTCAAAGATGTGAATGTGTGACTTTTAATGGACCTTAGTAAAAGGGTCCATGAATGTA
>JASDQU010103178.1:250039-266442 GCA_032191745.1 Picea mariana | reverse complement strand
AAGTGAAAGTTGAGTTAAATAAAAAGGAAAAAGTGAAATATCACATGGTATGTGCACATGGTATTTGCAAACCATGGTGGTATTTAGCTATGGTAAGGTAAAAAGTTAATTAAATCATGATAGTCAAAATCTATTGACCAAATTGAAAACATGACTAAACGATCTAAAAGGAAAAGTGGTTCATTGACTTTGTATTAATTAAAATAGTAAGATTAATCGAGTTAGCAGCCAAGAAAGTAAATGAAGATATGCAGCAAAATCCAAACAAGATTATGAAGATTTGAAGATTGAAGTACATATCATAAAAAGGGAGGTTGAGTGGTGTTAGGGATGGTTGGAGCCTGCAAAGGAAGTTGTATCCTCCTTCCAGTTGAAGCTGGTAAATCAAGGTGTTGCAACATATTTTCAGTTATAGCTAAAGAAACTAGGGAGTTGGTGCTTCCCTCCAGTGGGTGCTGGTAAAATCTAGGGGGTTGCATCCTCCTTCTAGTTGGTGCTAGTAAAAAAAAGAATTGGTGTTTATTTTGAGTTGTAGCTCATAAATTAAATGTAATCTTTATTAAAAATAAGAATAACATTTGTTGCTTTTGGGTTTTCCACGTTAAAATTATGTGTATTGTACCTTTCTATTGATAATTTTTTTGATTTGATAAAATTAATAATGAAGTGGTTTTAAATTGTTGAAAAAGAATAATATTGATTCACCCCCCCCCCCTAAATATTAAACAATATTCCAACAATTGGTATCAAAGTGGGTTCCTTCATCACAATCTAATCATTGGAAGGAAGATTCTAAGAAACCACAATGGATCAACAAGAAGGGATGTCCTCAAACAGAGCTCCACTATTCAAAGGAGATAATTATGCATTCTGGAGTATAATAATGAGAAGTTACCTAATGGCACTGGGATGTGATGTCTGAATATCTGTGATAAAGGGTTATGATGTACTAGAAACTGCTCGTACAAACAACCACAAAGAAACTCTGCAATGATAATTCAAGAGTTGTAAATGCAATTCTGGGTGGGTTAGCAAATAATGTATTTGTTAAAGTCATACATTGTAAATAAACTAAATATATTTGGGAAAAACTACAAATCATCTATGAAGGATATTCCAAAGTCAAGGAAGAAAAGCTTCAAACGTACAAAGAACAATTTGAAATCTTAAATATGAAAAAAGAAGAAAACATTCCAGAGTATATTCTAAGAGTAGATGAAATTGTCAACACAATCGGAGGACTAGGAGAAGAATTAAATGACAAAATAGTAGTCCAAAAGGTACTAATATCACTCCTAGTGAGATATGATCCCAAAATATCTCCCTTGTAAGATCGAGAGAATCTTGACAAAATCATAATGGATGAACTACATGGGATTATCATAGCCCATGAAATGAAAAGAAGGACAAGAAAAACCTTCAATAGGCAAAACAAATTTCAAAGTATCAAAAGGAAATAAAAACCATGAACATGTATCGAATGAAAACAACTCAGACAAATCCTATGAGGAAGAAGAAAACTTCATTAAGAAACTTAAGAAAGGATCTAGCAAATACAAAGAGGAGTTACCTTTTGAATATTTCAACTATGGTGAAATTGGACACTTTGCTTCCAAATGTCCTTATCCCAAGGAAAAAGATACTGACGATGAAGAAGCTTACAACTAGAAAGAACATAAAAAGGGTAAATCCCAATGCAAAAATTAATTATTTTTATTCTAAAGAAGATAGTATCTCATTTGACATGAGTGAAGATGGTGATATAAAGTTTCTATTTATGGGAATAGAAACTGAAACTGACACCATTGAAGATAATAATTACGAAAATGAAGAAAATCCAGAAGTTGAATTTGATCTTGAAGGAGAACTCATTAATTCCCTAGAAGCACTGAGAATATATAGAAGGAATAACATATCATTAAAATAACAACTGTTAGATTATAAAGGAGATCACAAATCAAGAGGAGATTTTTTTCAAAAAATATCAAGAAAACAAAAAAATAATTGCTGATTTGAAAACTTAACTATAGGAAGCTAAAATTATTGAATAAGTATTAAGTACACAACTTAATGATAAGGAACAAAACTGTGAAAAATTAGAGGTTGAAATAGTTCTTCTAAGAAGGAAACTTGAATGGTGTATTGGTGTAACTCTTATATTATTGTTCATTTCTCATTGGATATAATTGAATGGTTTAAATATAAGTTGAAAAAGGTTTTAAATTGTACGTGATACTGATTCACCCCCCTCTCAGTATCAACACATTTTCTCCACTATTAGATTACAACATCGAATGTTACAAATATAACAATTATGGTCATAAAGCTAGTAATTGAAAATTATTAGAATCTACCATGAAGACAAATAATTCAAACTTTCTAAAAGAAAAACATAAGAATATATGGAAAGAAAAACAAAAGTAAACTGAATGTAAGTTAGCATTGTATGCCAAAGATAAAATAATTCAATGGTATGTTGACAGTGGGTGTTCAAAACGTATGTCATGAGATCAAAACAATTTCCTCAGCCTCAAAAAGGAGAAGAATGTAAAGGTTACATTTGGAGATGATATCTCTTCCAAAATACTTGGAAATGAAATAGCCAGTCTGGGAAATAATAGAACTAAAGTAGAAACTGTGCTATTAGTTGAAAATTTGAAACCTAGTCTCCTTAATGTGAGCCAAACATGTGATCAAGGAAACATTCTCATATTTGACTCTAAAAAATGTGAGATTAGAAAAGAAGACTCTAGAAAATTAGTAGCTACCGAAACAAGGATGCCAAGCGAATTTTATATCTTAAATACATAAAAAGAGGAAAAATGATGCATGCATCAAATAGATGAAAATTGGATATGGCATAGAAGAATGGGATACATAAATTTTGATAATCTAGTAAAATTAAGTAACAAGGAAGCTGTGAGAGATATGCCAAAAATTATAAAACCTTCAAACTCTTTTTCTAAGCACTACCAACATGGAAAGAATATTATACCTCAAAACCATTATAACTTGTTCATATTGACCTATGTGGGCCAATAAGAACAAAGATTTTACAAAGAGAATATTATTTGATTGTATTCATTGATGACTATACTAGAATGAATTTGGTGTGTTTTCTTAAAGAAAATCAGAATCTTTTAAAAATTTTAAGCTTTCAAGGCACTGCCTGAAAATGAGATTGATCTCAAAATCAAGTGTCCCAGGTCACACAATGGAGGGTAATTTGCTTCCGACAAATTCAATGAGTTTTGTGAAACTCATGGAATCAAAAGATACTTTTCTGCGTCGAGGACTCCTCAACAAAATGGAGTTGCTAAAAGGAAAAATATAATTGTTCAAGAGGAATCCAAAACTATGCTAAATAAAGCCAAACTACCAGATATATATTGGAGAGAAGCAGTGTATACAACTGTATACATACTTAATAGAGAACAGCTTAGATTTAACTATGACAAAACACCATATGAGTTATGGGATGATAGGCCAACATCAATTAATAAGTTCAAAGTTTTTGGAAGCAAATTCTACATAAATAGAGATGATGATAACCTAGGAAAATTTGATTCCGGAATTGATGAAGGCATATTTCTTGGTTACTCATCCATCAAAATGGATTACATATGTTATAATATAAGGCTACATAAGATTATGGAAAGTGCAAATGTAAAAGCGGATGATCTAAAAACAAAAGGGATCAAATCTCAAGTTAATCCACAAATTGATGAAAGAATAATATTTTATGATGATGAAGAAAGTATAGATATACAAAAGGAAGACTCACAACATGACGAAGAAAAGGAATAAGAAGAATCACAAGAAAATGTAGAAGAAGAGTCACCAAGACAAGATACAAAAACCCCATCACGGAGAGTACATAGAGATCATCTGTAAAGTTTAATCTTTGGTAATAAAAGTGCTAGAGTTTAAACGAGAAGAAAACTAATGTACAAATAAAAACAAGACTTACCATCCTTAATATAACCAAAAACATTTGCAGAGGCTAGTAAAGATGAAGACTAGATCAAAGCCATGAATGAAGAGCTGGATCAAATAGAGAAAAACCATAAATGGGAACTTGTCCCAAGACCAAAAAATAAAAATGTGGTAGGGACCAAGTGGATTTAAAAAAATAAATTTAATTAAGATGGTCAATTTGTAATAAATAAAGGAATATTGGTGTGCAAAGGGTATGCACAAGTAGAAGGGATTGACTTTCAAGAAACCTTTTCTCTAGTTGCAAGAATGGAATCCATTAGATTATTTCTGGCATACTCATGCTTTAAGAATTTTAAAGTATATCATATGGATGTAAAGTCTGCATTTCTAAATGGAGACCTAAAAGAAGAAGTCTACACAGAGAAGGGAGAATTATTTGAACAACCAGGAAAAAAAAAACAAGTGTATAGATTGAAGAAGGAACTCTATGGACTTAAAGAAGCACCCAGAGCATGGTATGAAAGACTGGATAAGTACCTACTGCAACATAGATTCAAAAGAGGCATGTCTAACAACAATATCTATCTCAGAATTGAAAAAGACAATTTGTTAGTCACAATGGTCTATGTGGATGACATCAGATTTGGATGCAACAATGATGAATCAAGTCATGAATTTTCTCAAGAAATGTCAAAAGAATTTGAAATTTCTATGATTGGAGAGCTAAATTTCTTCCTTGGAATTCAAATCACTCAGTCACTGAAAGGAATGTTTATTATTTAGTCCAAATACCCAAAAGAGATACTTAAAAGTATGGAATCACTGAAAGTGTTCCTGTTAGCACCCCAATGACAACTAACTACAATCTCAACAAGGAAGATGAGTCACCTTTTGTAGATTCAACTCTCTACAGATATATGGTTTGGAGCCTACTATATTTGACTGCATCCAGACTTGATGTCATGAAGGAAGTAGGAATGGTGGAAATATTTCAATCATCTCCCAAGGAATCACATATGATGGCTATCAAGAGAATCTTTAGATATCTTAAGGGCACATCAGACTTTGACTTATGGTATCCAAGGAATAAAGGATTTGAACTAATTACATACATAGATGTTGAATGGGCTGGTAGTGTGGATGAAAAATAGAGCACTAGTGGAAATGCATTTTTCTTAGGGGAATGTCTAGTCTCATGGTCAAGTAGAAAAAAATCATCAATTTGACTATCTACAACAGAGGATGAATATATTTGAGCTGTTGAATGTTGCACTCAAATTTTATGGATGATACAAACATTGGAGGATATTAAAATTGAATGTAATCAACCAATACCTATCTATTGTGACAATACAAGTGCCATCAACGTCTCCAAGAATCCAGTCATGCATGCAAAGACCAAACATATACCCATCAAGTATCATTTCTTGAGAGAGAAAGTTAGCAAAAAAATTATTAGATTGGAGTAGGTTGGTTCAAAGGAAAAGATAACAGACATATTCATTAAACCCCTGCCTAAATAATTATTTGAACATATAAGGAAAAAGCTAGGAGTAATCTCCCTACAATTAAAAAAATTTCATGATGACTGTTGGCACAGGGGTAGACCCAGGGTTCACTCCAAGAGCGCACCAACAAGCCCTAGCCACTAGCCCTTTCAGCAACACCTGTGAAGCAGATGCAGTCTCACCCAAAGCAACTATAAGGGGGTTGCAAGACATAGATGTCTACAACCAGAGGAATATCAAGGGGATCTTGTATAACCTCAATCACAATATTCATATATCACTCATCAACGAGATCTACTCTGTGCATCTATAGATCTTGATCTAACACAATAATGCAAATAACAGTATAAAAATGATAGAGGTCAAAGAATTAATCATTCACACAACACAAGATATACATGGTTCACCCTCTCTCTAGGGCTACGTCCACAACACTGTGATTATGATATATTAAGATAAAGCTTACAGTTCTGATCTGTGCTTTTGGCCAACAGATCTTCCCTCTTCTTCTCTCTGCCTCTCACCTTCCCACGCACCTAGCTGTAGGACTTGATCTTCACACCCAGTTGAAGATCTTAGCATACCAGAAGGCTCTCCTCTCGGCACTCCTCTCTCTCTTAGTACAATAATCACTCAACCAACAACAATCAATATCAATACCCAACACTAGTACCGCCCCTGAACTAGGTCATCTCGACCTCTATTTATACATTATAGTCCCTCGCTGACGGCTTTAGGTCGAAACCTAGGTGTCAAAACCCTAATTACCAAAAAACCTAGGTGTCTAAGACCATAGGTCAACTTGATCCACTTTTTTCAGACTTTGCCAGCCTATCTTTCCTTCCTTCTCGTGCGATGCTCTAAAGAATCCAATGGTGGTTTCTTCCACTTCCTGATTCATCCTCGGTCCATATTCCTTATTGATCTATCATCCTCGTTCTCCTCATCCAACGGATTTCTTTTCCACACTTCGCTCCATATTTTCTACTCTTTTGCTCACTTCGACCCAGTGACAGTCACTCTGTCTCCCGCGAAGTTTGATTTTTACCTTTTCTTCCTTGTTCTTCATTTTCTTTCATAACCAAGGGCCAACAGGCCCCCAACACTCACCTGTGACTCGTCCTGAGGCACTTCAGATATGCTCCTTTTGTTTTACTTCAACTTTGGACTGCGCAATGCAGCCTTTGCTTTCTACTTTATGCCTCCTTCACATCCTTGTGCAGACTGTCTTTTCTGTGTTTGGTACCCAGCTTCAACTACGCCTGGTACCTAAACCCTTTTCCTCATGCTTTTACTTGGAGCTGTGAGGAAGCCGGTTATCATAGTACAACTTCAGCCGACTCCCATTCACCAATCCTTCTTTCCATTCTCCATTCAACATCTTTAGCTRTGCAGCTTAAAAATCCTCCTTCTATGATGTAGGTGATCTCATATGGTCCAAGCCAATGTGTTCTGAACTTCCCAGGGTGTTTGATAAACTTATTGTCATATACCAGTACTAAATCACCTTGCCTGAATATCTTTTTCTTGATGTGCCTGTTGTGGTAGGCCTTTTCTCATTCCTTYTGAACCTACTGATGGAAGACTGCAATGAATCTGTCTTCTTCTAGTTCGACTAACTGTGCTAGCCTCTCATGAACAATGCCAACATCATCCCTGTCTGTAAATGCAACAATTCTTAAGCTCGGTACCAAGTACTCCATCAGGACAACAACTTCAAGTTCATAAACCAAATTGAAGGGGTCTACATTGTTAATTTCTTGCAAGTGGTTCTATAAGCCCAGAGTACTATTGGTACTCTTAAATCCCAGTCATCCCTGTTCACACTGAAAATCTTTGTCAATGTTCTTTCCAAGATCTTGTTGAATGCTTCGACTATTTCATTTTCTTGTGGATGGTAAGGTGTACTCTTCTGATGGTGGACTGCAAATTCTTCAGTCAGGGCTGCAATTGTCTTATTGATGAAGTCTGTACCTTGATCACTCATAAGGACCTTAGGGCATCCAAACCTAGTTATTATGTTATCAAATATAAAATGTGTAGATGTATTTGCACTACAGTCCTTGACTTCTCTTTCTTCGGCCCATCTAGTCAGGTATTATGTCGCAGTGATAATATACCTTGCTCCTGTGTGCTTTCCTAGTGGGTTTATAGGTACCACGAAGTCAATGGCCCATTTTTCAAATGCCTGCAGGGTCATTTTCGGTGCTAATGGAATCTCATCTCTTCGGGATGGTTTTCCAACTCGCTGGCATACATCACATGCTCTGGTGTATTCTTTAGCATCTCTGTGTAACATAGGTCACCAAAGGCCAGCTCAAAGAACCTTCTGCACAGTTGATTTCCCTGCGTAATGTCCTCTTGMAATGCCTTTGTGAGCTCCTATGAGGATCATTGGGCACTCTATTTCCATAACGCATCTTATTAGTATCTCATCATGTCCTATTTTATGTAGCTAATCAACTATCAATGAAAAATCTACAACGCACACCACTAGCTGTTTTTTCTGGGAGATTGTATACTCGCTCAGAGCCATTCCTGTTGACAAGAACTGGACTATGTCTGCGAAGTGTTCATCAATATTTCTAATGGTGAGCAGTTGTGCATCCGATAATGTATCCTCTAGACTGGTAGGTTCTTCGCCATGTTCCAACCTCGACAGGTGGTCGGGGCCCTTGTTCATTTTTCCTGGCTTAACTATGATCTCAAAATCATACTCTTGAAATAGCAGAATCCATCTGCAAATTCATCCCCCAAACACTATCTTGTTGACTAGGTACTTCAACATGGAGTGATCAGTGAACATTTTAAATTGTCCTCCTAACAAGTAGTGGCGGAATTTTTGCAATGCATACACCATGGCTAGTCCCTCTCTCTGTGTAGTGGTGTAATTAACTTCATTTGTGGACAACTTCCTACTGGAAAATGCTAATGGATGATCAATGTCCCCTTCTCTAGGTTGTTCCAGTACTGCTCCTAATGCAATGGAAGATGCATCAACATGCACATGAAATTCCTTACTCCAGTCTAGAAAGACTAGAATAAGCGCAGTTACCATCTTTTGTTTCAATGTGTCGAAGCTCTGCTGGCATTCTTCTATCCAACCAAAATGAAAGTCTTTATTTAATAGCTTCTCCATTGGCACAGTAATATGAGCATATCCTTTGATAAATTTCTTGTAATAGCCAGTATTTCCTAGAACAGTGCGCAGTTGTTTGACTGAAGTAGGTGGTGGAAAATCAACTATAATTGCAATCTTGGATGGATCCACCAACAATCCTTGCTTCCATACAATATGACCTAATAATACTCCAAACGGTGAGAAGAATATGCATTTCTTCAAATTCAAAGCAATTTGACACTGCCTGCATTTATTTAGCATTAGCCTTAGACATTCAATATGATTTTTCAACAAACTAAAAACAGTCCAGTCATCAAAGTATGCTTCTAAAAACTTATGCAAAAATTCTTTGAACGCTTCAACCACCACCCTGGAAAAGATGGATGGGGAATTCTTCAATTCAAATGGAATTAATGTGTATTGGTAGGATCCCCACTATGTGGAAAATGTAGTCTTATGGCAGTCCTCCTTGGCGATGCGGATCTGATGGTATCCTGAAAACCCGTCTGTAAAATAATATACTTCTTGGCCTCCCACGTTATCCAACACTTCGTCTGTGAATGGTGTAGTGAAAGGATCATGTATACAAGCATCATTCAACTTCCTGAGATCTACGCAAATCCTGATCTCACCTATATTCTTATCTTTCACTACCATGGGGCTAATCCACTCCGACTCCTCGATAGGTTCAATAATCCCTGCTTCCAGCATTCTGTCGAGCTCAATCTTCACTTTTTCCTTATATTTCGGGTTCAGTATGTAGGGTCTTTTCTTGAATGGCTTTGCATTTGGTTTCAAATGTATTCTCATCTCTCCCATAGGTCCTTTGATACCCTTCATCTCAGTGAACTTGGTCGGGAACAAGTCTTGATACTCGTGCAATAATTATGTGATTTTGTCAATGGTAGCAACATCCCAATAATCTCCAACATTGGCAAGATTTGGTGTCTCCTCTGTCCCAATATTGACTTTATTTATCTTTACCGGTTGTCCAATGAATGGAAGTTCAACTCCTTCTCCTTCCACATCTCTCTGTCCTTCTGTTTCTGCGATATTCACCTTCCTTGGATCATCATCTTCGTTGGCATTAATGTTGTAGTAGATATATAGTTTCTGGAGGGGCACAGTCCATTCATCCTCTTCTTTCTCCAAAGGGAGGCCAGATGCCTCCTTAAATGATTTCTATCTCACCATCTGTAGTGCTCAATCTACTGAAGGAAATTCACTTTCAAACAAAAAGGTGGTTATAAAATTTTGGATCATACCTTCCCATTCTGAAGTGATGAGGTGCAACTCTGCTTGAAGGTACCAGTTAATCGGGGTGGTATCCAATGTATTGATGAATCTATGTACCCATTGTTCTCTAGGAACGTCACTCCAGGCCTCTTCATAGTTGTGTACATGGTCCTTTGGGCAGCTTCGACCTGTGTATCTTACTTTGTAGATTCCTACTTGTGCTAAAAACCATGCTCTCATCAAAGTTCGACATTGTTTCTAGTCTGTGATGTTTCCCTTGTGCATTCCCCACCATCTTGTTGGTGTGGATTTCATGGTCTCATCCATTGCCAACACCCTCTTTTGTGTTGGTACACTTGTCTCAAATTCTGATAAGAAGTTCTCTAAAGGGTTCAACCCATCAAATATGGGTAGATTACTCACTGTTGTGCCAATCCAAYGAACTTGTCTAGTTAGCTTAGCACATCTTCTTGTAGATACTTCGTACATCTGGTTCTGCAAGTTCTTCAATACTTCTTTTGAATCAGATTAACATGTGTTGTCACTTCGCCAACTTATATTYCCGTCAGCTGTAGGTTTGATATAATCTTGTTGTCTGGCTGTTAATTTGTAGATGTTTTCTAGTTCAAATGCATGGTCTTCTTCTCTGATAGGCTCTGTATATTGTGGACCCTCATTTGGATCTAAAGGTGCAATGACCCTAAGGACAACTTTCTCAAATGTCATGCATCTTTTCTTTATATCAACAACAATAGAATTGTCAAAGGCCCAATCAATTCCTAACAATGCAGGGTAATTGCAACTATCATAAACAATTCCAATTACCTCAAAATCTACAAAGGTTCTTACTCCATCGATGTCCACTAGGACATGCTCTAATCGTCCAAATGGGATGACAGCTTGTTGATTATCCATGCGAAGCCTGATAGGGGAATATATCAGCTTGGGTTTTCCCATCAGTGCCCAAGTCTGCTTCATCATGAAATTGACCTCCAACCCTAAGTAGAGGACCACATAGTCCATCTCATACTCTCCTGTCTGAGCATTCAAGTGTAATAATTTATTTGTCCTTCTCCTTTTTCCAATTTGGTGCACTACCCTATTCAATAAGGGTTCTATCTTTCCTATCTCACACTGCTTGATTAAATATTGTAATTCGTGTACAACGCCTTTATCTTGAATCAAATTAACACAAGTGCACAAAAATTCCATGAGTTTGCTTACCTCTTTCCCTTCTTTTGGCGATGAAGATGGATCAAATGCTTGAGGCATGCCATATTATTTGATTTCTGGTTGTCTCTTTGATGAAGATCCTTGACTTCTTTTGAACTCTTTTCTTGCCTCCTCGAATATTTGTCTTTCGTTCTTAGCATCAAACATTGGGGTTGGGGTCTTTTCTGTATCTTTCCTGACTCTGTGGTCATTTTCAATCTTTCCTTCGGCTACTCTATCTTCTCCTGTAGCAGTGCCTCCTCGAGTGATAACAACGACTCTAGGGTCTACTCCATGAGGTTCAACATATATCAATTTTACTTGTGGGTTTTGCTGAGGTCCTCGTCTTTCCTGAAGTTTAGCCAACAGCATAGGGAATTCCTCTATGACATGCTCGAAGGAGTTACAATAACTACAGTTTGTACAAGGATTCTGATAATCCCTTGCTAAATGTCTTGGCTGCGTGTAGTTGTAACATATTATTTTTCCTCGGCCTCAGCCCATAACTCCTCCTCATCCTCGTCCTCTGTATCCACCGTGAGAATTGAAGTTTCCTCTCCCTGGATATTTGTACTACAGAGTGTTTCCTTCTTGTTGTACTTCACCTTGAATCTTGTATATGTCTCTCGACCTTTCATGCATGAGATCATAATCTCTACAATCTCGATCATCGTGCCCTACTGATTTACAGAATGTACAATACAATTTTGTGGGTGTCTGAACATACTTCTTCATGTAGTAGCACTCACTTGGTTGATGCCTATTTCTGCATACATTGCACCAAGGTAGGTTAACTTGCTTCAAGGGGCTCGATGCCTCTGAGGCCAAGTACTCATGAAATAAAGGATAGTGCTCCTTATCATGGCCTTCAGATCTACATCTTACACACCAAATATCTTCCTTTTTGTATTTTCCCTTATATTTCTTCATATCCTCGACCTGTAAAGACAAACTAGTTAGCTGGCTCATGATCTGGCTAATGCCTGAGAAAGATTCTTCCATTGGTGTTGATTCAAGCTTCATGGCGATCTCCAAAGATTCTGCCTGTGATGCAATATTCTACTGCATCAAAGGAACTCTTATGTGTGGTAACAATGCAATGATGAACCATTCTTTGTTCTATTCATCGGGGATCTAAAAAGTTAATCAGCCTGTCAGGGTCTTGAATCTCTGGTTGAACTCCCAAACAGGTTCTGCTACCCTTTGTTTAATCTATTTTAGTTCTATAATACATTGTGACTCCGAATTAGGTTTCTTAAACTCTGCAATCAATGCATTATTGATCTCATTCAGGGGCTTAGGTTGTGCCAGTCCTTGGACAAGCTTCATGTACCATCTCAGTGCACGGTCCCTTAGCGTAGTGTTGAACTGGGTTATCTTGATGGATTCATCGGTGATACTTTTAATTTTCTATTCGGCTTCACACAGGAACCAATGTTGATTTGGATGTTCAGATCTAGATCTTATAAATATAGGGAGTCTCATTTCATCTTCCATAGAGATGACTAGGCTTCTTGTCTAAGTAGATGCTGAGCTACTAGTAACAGTACTCTGAATATTCTGGTGGTTCTGACTACACTGAATGATAAGTATTGTTGAGACAACAGGAGGATTAACGTTACTTACTTCAGTAGTCCACATTGTTCCTGAGTTTTCTAGCTCTCTTTGGCACAGTTCTTCAGCTTCCCCTTCTTCTATTCTGGTGGGCTATGGATTCTCTTCGTCGGTTAGATATACCTCTTCTCCACTGTAGAAACCTTCTTCTCCATAGTTTTTCTTAAACAAGTTCTCAAGGTGAACCCCTCAGAATACTTTTCCATTGTGCGTATGTCCTTCTTTTGTGTCATTGTTGCTGTCTGAGATCTTGAACATTAGCCTTTCCTGGTTTGACCAATCTACTGTATCTTCAAGATGTGGTTTTCATGCAAGAGCATCTTGATTCTTAGCTTCAGGAAGTGCAAAAAATTTCCTCTGGGTCCTTTGAAATGATACCTCTTGGCTTGGCTATACGATTATGTTCTGTCAACAAAAAAACTCAGTGATATACCTTCCAATGGTACTATCAAACCAATGATATACTTCTCTAGATACATCGTTGTCAATTCTCTTGACCTTTTGGATCAGCATCGGTGTCCAAACCACAGGAGGTCTAGATCTGATCTCAAATTGTGTGTCGGCTGACCTAGCCAACCACTTGTGTATCTCCTGATGGATTCCTCCAAAGAAGATCTCGTGAATATTGGTGAAGATGTATCTTTGCAGGCAATCGTCAGTACTCAGTTTAGGGTTCTTATTTTGGGCTTCAACRAAGTCCTTCTCTTGATCCTCTATCCACTTTTGAATCTCTGTCTTTGATGGGAACCACCTTGACATTCCCTTAAAAATATTCTGGTCCTGGAAATAGAACCATTTGTTGGCACAGGGGCAGACCCAGGGTTCACTCCAAGAGCGCACCAACAAGCCCTAGCTACTAGCCCTTTCGGCAACACCTGCGAAGCAAATGAAGTCTCACCTGAAGAAACTATGAGGGGGTTGCAGGACAGAGATGTCTACAACTAGGGGAATATCAAAGGGATCTTGTATAACCTCAATCACAGTATTCATATATCACTCATCGACGATATCTACTCTGCATGTCTATAGATCTTAATCTAACATAGTAATGAAAATAACGGTATTAAAATGATAGAGTTCAAAGCATTAATCATTCACACAGCACAATATATACGTGGTTCACCCTCTCTCTAGGGCTACATCCATAGAACTGTGCTTATGATATATTAAGATAAATCTTACAGTTCTGACCTATGATTTTTTCCAGCAGATCTTCTCTCTTCTTCTCTTTGTCTCTCATCTTCCTGCGCACCCAGTTGTAGGACTTGATCTTCGACCCTAGTTGAAGATCTTACAATACCATAAGGCTCTCTTCTCAGCACTCCTCTCTCTCTTAGTACAATAATCTCTCAACCAACAACAATCAATATCAATACCCAACACTAGTACCGCCCCCGACCTAGGTCCTCTCGACCTCTATTTATACATTATAGTCCCTCACTAACGGCTTTAGGTCAAAACCTAGGTGTCAAAACCCTAATTACCCAAAACCCTAGGTGTCTAAAACCTTAGATCAACTTGATCCACTTTTTTCGGACTTCGCCAACCTGTCTTTCCTTCCTTCTCGTGTGGTGCTCTAAAGCATCCAGTAGTGGCTTTTCCCACTTCCTGAGTTGTTCTCAGTCCATCTTCCTTGATGATCTATCATCCTTGATCTCCTCATCTAATGGCTTGCTTTTTTGCACTTTTCTCCATCTTTTCTGCTCTTTTTCTCACTTCGACCCAGTGATAGTCACTATGTCTTCCGTGAAATTCGCTTTTTACCTTTTCTTCCTTGTTCTTCATTTTCTTTCATAACCAAGGGCCAACAATGACAAGGGGAGAAATGTTGACAGGGGGAGATGTAAAAAATAGAGGATGGAAAAAGGTTCACTAAAAAAAAAGAAAAAGAAAAAAAAAAAAAGTGTCGTTGACAGGGGGAACTAGAGAAAAATAAATAAATGACAAGTAATGTCACTAAAAAAAAAAGAAGGTTGAGAAACAAACAATTGGTGATGAATTTCATTTTGGTATCAGAGGTCATGACATTGATGTCAAAGGGGGGGGAGGAATAATGGTAAAACAATTAATCATTTTTAGGGGAGAATTTTGTTTTATGATATGTTTCCATCAATGCCAAAGGGGGAAATTGATGGAAATATTTTGTTGGAATTGATGTCAACATGAAGACAAGAAGTACCATAGTGAAGTATGACATGAAATTGCAGTAAAAGCTACAGGAATATTGAGTTACAGGAACACTGTGGACTACCAGAATATAGGGGATCGCCTAGTCGAGTGCTTTGAAAGAAAAAAAGAATGAAAATAAAAGAATGAGATAATTTCAATTACTACACTGATCGAGTCAAGTTGTCCTGGTGAGTCTATACTCTGTTGAGATAAGATCATGATGAACAAAACAAATACTAGCAAGTCATCCTCTTGAATACTTTCTCGTGCACTATCATTTCAGAGTGTAGTTGAAGGGAAATTTGTTGTTGAAAACAACGAGAACCCTTGATTCTATTAGATCAACACGGTAGTTGATATTTAGTTGCAAGTTTTGGTGATCATTTTTTCCAATTTGAAGTTGGACGACCCTTCAAACCCAAACAATTTCTAGCATCCACCAATGGTTAGATCCACTCAGGCAGTCAATTGTTGAATAAATTGTCATTAATGTCAAAGGTTAGTAAGTGATCAAATATATGTCAAAGGTTAGTAAGTGATTAAATATAAATGTGATCTTGGTATCACTTTAATAAATACAAAAGTGAAAAATTTAAGTGGAAACGAAGTTTACTTAAAAATGGAAATGAAAGTGGACTAAATATAAATATGAATTTAATAAATAACAAATGTTGAAAAGTTAGGTGGAAGTGGAGTTTACGTAAAAGAGGAGTAAATATGAAAGTGGAATAAAGAAAAAGGTAAAAGTGAAATTGAATTAAAGAAAAAGGTAAAAGTGAAAATGGAGTTAAAGAAAAAGGGAAAAAGTGAAAGAGAACGTGGTATGTGCACATGGTATTTGAAAACCATAATGGTATTTAACTATGGTAAGGTAAAAAGTGAATTAAATCATGATAGTGAAAATATATTGACCCAATTGAAAACATGACTAAACGATCTAAAATGAACAATGGTTCATTGACATTGTATTAATTAAAATAGTATGATTAATATCTTATATTAAAAAGACACATACTTATAATGAAGAGATGCATTCCTATATTGAAGAGGTACAATTGTTCAGTTGTACATGACCATTGGAAGACTATATAAATGAAAATTCTTGTTGAAAGAGGGTGTGTCTTTGTGCTTGAAATCTGAAGATCAATAATAGAGTCAAAGGAAAAGAGGGTAAATGAAGATATGCAACATAATCCAAAGAATATTATGAATATTTGAAGATTTAATTACTTATCATAAAAAGGRAGGTTGGGTGGTTCTAGGGAAGGTTGGATCCTGCAAAGGAGGTTGTAGCCTCCTTCTAGTTGAAGCTGGTAAACCAAGGTGTTGCAACATATTTTCAATTATAGCTGAAGAAACTATGGAGTTGGTGCTTCCCTCCAGTTGATGCTGATAAAATCTAGGGGGTTGTAACCTCCTTCTAGTTGGTGCTAGTAAAACAAGGAATTGACATTTCCTTTGAGTTGGAGATCATAAATTAAATAAAATCTTTATTAAAAATAAGAAGAACATTTGTTGCTTTTGGGTATTCCATGTTAAAATTATGTGTACTATACCTTTCTATTGATCATTTGTTTTTATTTGATAAAATTAATAATGAAGTG
>JASDQU010103178.1:212635-234072 GCA_032191745.1 Picea mariana | reverse complement strand
AGGTTGGGTGGTTCTAGGGAAGGTTGGATCCTGCAAAGGAGGTTGTAGCCTCCTTCTAGTTGAAGCTGGTAAACCAAGGTGTTGCAACATATTTTCAATTATAGCTGAAGAAACTATGGAGTTGGTGCTTCCCTCCAGTTGATGCTGATAAAATCTAGGGGGTTGTAACCTCCTTCTAGTTGGTGCTAGTAAAACAAGGAATTGACATTTCCTTTGAGTTGGAGATCATAAATTAAATAAAATCTTTATTAAAAATAAGAAGAACATTTGTTGCTTTTGGGTATTCCATGTTAAAATTATGTGTACTATACCTTTCTATTGATCATTTGTTTTTATTTGATAAAATTAATAATGAAGTGTTTTAAATTGTTAAAAAAGGATAATACCAATTCACCCCCTTGTTATAGAAAAAATTGTCACACTCCATGCATATTGCTTTGATGGCATTCCATTTCCCTCTACAGAATTAATTTACCCTTTTTTCTCACTCTAGAGTGAAAAATACAATTTTTTGTCCATATACGTGAGCCACAGTTAGACAACTTGTGTATACATAGGTTGGTCCATTGCAACTCGTGTACATCAGGTTTTGTGCTAAACAATTTAAAAATATGTCGGGTTCCCATGCCATGTCATCAAATCCATGATCCTTTACCTTCCATATACTATAAATGCTTCATCTCGACCCTTCAATTCCGTCCAGAGGCTATAAATTGAGCCATATACAAGCCTCAAGACACGATTCATCATTTTGAGAGCATAAACACTCTGGAGAAATTTCACCTCATATTGAGTCTGCATCCCTTTGTCCTTGAAAGTCTGAACTTCTTGTGTTTATCCCCCAAGCTCTCCCTATATTTAGATGGAGAACCTCATTGACTCCTACTACTTGTGAGATTTTATTTTGTGGAGGATCGAAGTGGTGAAGGCCCAACTAGAGGGACTTTGTTTCTTAGTTTCACTATGTGTCATTACAGAAGTTTGTCACCTATGTACTTCCATTGATTACATTAATAGAAATACTCTTTTCTCATCCAATTATATGTCACAAATATTTTTATTACTTTCCATGGGCATATTTGTTATGCATGTTAATGGATTATGCTAATTTATATGCTAACATTATATATAATTTCCACATGCTTGCATATCTTGGTTGTTGAGGACAAGTCGAAAGTATAAAGCTTTCGGTCATGAGCTCAACCATGGTCTTGTTCAAACATCTGGATGAGGTAGGATTATAGCCTTCTCTTGTTATCATTTTCATTTATCTAGCATACTTGAGATTAGAGTTTATTTCTAGGTGTTGTTTCGTTTGTTGTGGTTTTCCCCTAGACATAGAGATATTTTCCTCGTAACAGAATTGGCGATTCCATTGGGGAAATTAAGTCTGCAGAGGGAAATGGAAGGCCATCAAAGAAAGATGCATGGAGTGTGGAAAAATTTTCTATAACAGATGCCCTCTAATGTGTTAGGTCAGAGGAGTATCCATGATGGCCAAAATAATTATAATTCCCAGAAGTGGAGTATTGAAGACTCAACTGGAAGAACTAGATACCATAAGAATATTACAATTCATATTGACTTTGTACACATGGCTGCCAATCTGAATTAAACTGTAGATCCACATGGATATATATCAAATAGTTGTTCATGGCCATGAATAAGAAATACAAAGTGGAAATATGCTATAGGTTGTCATAGTCACGAATAAGACACAATGGAGTCCAGTATCAAAATCAACTGAAGACATATGTATACAATGGAGTATAATCTGATCTCCCATGATCACTGAAGTCATATAGGTACTGGTCCGATGAAATACATCAACAAATATGGGGGGCTACTACTGTAAATTGGAGGTCTTGTACACTATCCGCCGAAGGTGCAAGTCTACATTATGTGAATAAAGGAGTTGAAGTCGAACATAATGAGGCTTTGTTTGATTATTAGTCATTGAGGTATATCATTAACAAACACGAGACAACCCACCGATAATGAAAGTAGGTGTCAAGGCACCAAGTAAATTCAACAAGTGTGAATAGAGGTGTTGACGTTGAAAACTTGAAGAATCCATCGATCAAGAGACGTTGATGTATTCCTAACTGTCGATGGTGGGAGAGCCTGGCACTAATGACTGCAAGCCTCTAGATACTCATAGGACTCTAGGTATCAATTCCAAAATAGATGAGCTAAAGTTGATGGAATGAGACCCGCTAAAAGGAGAGCATTAAGGAATATCTCATCATCCAATGCGGGGTATAAAGCAATAGCTTGATGATTAGGAGGAGCTTGGACGAATAGGATGTTAATGAACCAATGACCATGCACATCTCTCGCATCCACCATATGAAAGTAGTACATGGAAGAGACCTTATGACTAGCACCCAATGATGAACACTACCGACAAAGGCAAGGAAACCACCAATAGGAATAATGGAATCCAAGAAACTACACAAATCTCTATGTGTAAATAAATTTCTTGTCATTGAACACAAAGGAAACCCCCCAGTCAATGACCAATGAGGAGATTCCAGCTGCTAGGTTCAAGGTCACCTACCAATGATGAAAGTAGGCCCAGGGTGCAAGGTAGGACAACACATTCATGTGATTCTGAGATTCACTTGTAAGGGGATGATCGACATGCAAAATCAAGAGTTATGAGGAATGGCCAACACAATATTATACTTTCTTTGAACCAGAGCATGAGACATATGGATAAATCACGCAACATAGGCTTAACATTGATTATTGAAAAATGTTTGTGACATAGGAGGCATCAACAAAATCTCCATAGAGACTGGAAGAATAACCAGTCTAAGGAGTAGACTTTAAGTAACGAGTTCAACTTCCTAAGGCCATGCTAAACCCAAAACTTGGATGAAATGGACTCAAGAGTTTGTGTTCTATTCAAATGTGACACAACTACTACCAATAAGAGATAATATTCTTTTCCCACCCGTCTTTTTATTTTTAGTTTTTTCATAGTAAAAGAAATTCTATGATATAGGAGAGGAAACGAGTGTCGCGAGTAAGAAAATAGTTCCAATCAGTGGAAAATACCTATGATCAATGAAAGGGAACACATGCGGGACATGGAAACTCGGGGGGATGTTTATTCTACGTGTAAAGGGTTGTAAAGCTGCAAAGGATATATGAAAAGAACTACTTGGATAATGTTGAGGATTGCTGGGGAAAGGGGCTTATAACAAGAAAGTGGGAGCCAAAATTAGGCTCAACAATGCAAGAAGGATAATGGGATGCAATTACAACTTAACTCAAAGGAGTTATTTTTTGTAAATTTTAGTCCCCTAAGCCTGAAAAATTATAAAATAATACCCAGGAGCACTCTTCTAGCCAATGGTGACTAGAGTATTCCTTTTTCGTAAGTAGTGTATTTGGTCTGGAAAAGGGTTAAACTTATACCAAAATAGATGTCCTTTCAAATCCATTTAACAAGTGTGAAAGATACAAGCTAAATCGACAATATTTTCATGTTTAAGGAGTCTTGAAAAGAGCTTAACTAAGACTCGAAAAGTACAATATGTATAGAGGAACACATAACCTTGCGGCTTATTCATAGTAGTTCTCCAGGTAGGTCCCATTTCTAGGCCAATGACAAGGGATTTTTTTGTAATCAACTTGTAAAGTTTCCAGTTAAGGAAGAGGTCGAAGATCCAAATTCATATCCTCAAGGATAGACTCATCTGAAGGAAAATTGACACCCATGAAACCGGGGCTCAAAAACTCACAAATACCAGGGCTTGAGGTATCACAAACAAAATGATCAGACTCAAGGAAACATCAGATTACTCAGGCCCATAGAGGGAGGTGAGGGATCCCATGCAGGTCTTTTGTCGAAAGCCAACAACTCCCTGGTAGCTGACACAAGCTTGGGATAACCCAAAAATTTCCAAGCTGAGGAGGATAAAATACTTGTAGACGATCCTTCATCTATAATATATCGAAGAAAACCTATTATCTAGAAGGGCATAGAAGAAGGAAGGAGAGGCTCCACAAGATCATTCCAATCAAATGAAACCATCCTAAAACTTGGAGGGAGCGTACTCAGAGAGAGTGGAATGCTCTCTTGTTCAGAAGGTACATAAATGGAAATGCTAAGGACATGGTCGAAAGATGCATCACCCCTAAAAATAAGAGTGGGATTGGCCGAATATTGCATCGTCAATGTCACTTCCTTAGAATTGTCACTCTCCAAGAGAAGAGTGGGATCGACCAAAAATTGTATCGTCTTGACCACTTCTTTAACTGTTGTTGGATGTGAGACAACATGGTCAAGAGATGCATCACCCTCCAAAACAAGAGTGGTTTTGACCAAATATTTCATTAGCATGATCGTTTCATTAACCAAAGGAGGATTAGATTGTTGGGAATCTGAAGAAGACTTAGAACCCAAAGGGCCATCAGATAAGGAATCCTCTTCTCATACCATGACAATAGCAGGGCACAAACAAGTTAGGTGACCTCCTTTTCAAAGTCTACAAAGGAACTTGGGCTTTCATCCTATACATCTAGGCTTCTCAATCATATCAATGCCCCCAAAATGACTTGCAGTGGTTGGTGGTATGCTCCCAAAATGAATTGTAGAAGCTAGTAGCTTATCTCCAACATGACTTGTAGAGGTTGGTGATGTTTGTCCAATATGACTAGCAGTGACTAGATTTGTGCCCCCAACATGACTTGCATCAGCTAGTTGCTTTCCACTAGGATGGATTTCAAAGGATATTGGGAGGTCTCCAACATGACTAACAGAGGTTGGTTTCAGGTATCCAACATGACTAACAGAGGTTGGTTTAAGGTCTCCAACATGATTTGTATAGGTTTGTGACTTAATTCTAGTACGAATCACAATGTTTGGACTTGTTCTTCTAGCATGACTTTCAATGACTGGTTGCAGCATCTGAGACCATGGTCCCAAGAAATATTAGTTTTGAGATATTGCAGGCCAAGCAAGGTTCTGATATACACCATGGAACTTCCCAATAGGATAATATCCTCCTCCCAACTGATTCATAAATGGTTGTAAGGGAATCATCATTGAGGAAGCCATTTGCGAGGAGAGAGGGGCATGATAAGGATTACTCATGTGAGGATTTATGTTTCCCTTAAACGAAGGAACTCCATGCGGGGGGTTGCCCATACTATAAAATTTACTCCCCCCAAATGAAACACCAGAGGTTAGAGGGAGGTTTTCCATGAGAAAACGTGTTCATAGGGATATGCATCATGGAAAAATGATAGATAGATGAGATATAAGAAGTAGAAGGCCCTCCCATTTGTGGATTCCATCCTGGAAAATTGTGGCTAGGATTGGGTCCAGAAGAAGGAGGATTCCAACTTCCTACTATAGGATTTGGTTGAGGGATATGACCCCCACCAAATGATAAAGGAACATAAGGAGGCATTGTGCCCCCAGACCCAAAACTAAGATTCACATGAGGCGATGAAACAGAGGATGACAAGTGAGAAGTCATGTCTGTCATACCAAAATAGAAAGGATTAGAGGCCCAAGGCATGGAATGAGTACTATGATTCATAATACCACTCAGGAATATAAAGGGATTCATTCACATGGGTCAAACAGAGACCATGGGTTGGGTCGCATTAGATGAGGGAGCCTCCAAAATCCAAACAAATGACGATAAGGGAGTCAAGGGGACCCCACTAATCTTAGAGGACATAGGATTCGAAGGTATTCCTAACAGATTCATATCTGACTCACTAATCATGGTAGGACAATTGCGAGTGGAGATGTATGTACCATGATGTTTAATTTTACACCTTTTAGAAAGCATCTTCAATAAAGGACCAAATCATGGTGGTTGATTCAAAAGGTGAAGAGACCGACGAGAAGGCTAGTCTTGCTCCATGATGACTCAAAACTTGGAACACAATAAAAAATTATTAGTACAAATAATAATCAAAGAGAACACTCCTAAATAAATCTTGTTGGAATATTGGTTGTTGTCATTGATGTCAACCCTAGTCATTGGTTTTAGATCACAAGATTGATGAAGGCATTTGGACATGAAGGGAAATGCACATGAAGATACAATGCCCGTGGATGGATAGTATACATCATGTTTTTTCCAGTGGTAGGTGGCACATCATGTGTATCCTCATGGTCTAGGAGAAATGAATTTTTGAATATGACAAAGTGAATTGAAGAAGGAAGCATAGGTCGGCCTTGAAGATAATTAAATAAAATAATTACAAAATGAGAAAGTGTCAAGTTGACCCTAATGTTAAAAGGAAGAGACATAAATGGTATAAATACATCTCATTAAACATTCATTTTCAACACACACAAGTTTTTTAATGAACAAGGAGATATAAGTCGAATTTCAGAGGAAATTTGAAGTAAAGAAGGCTGAATTTCAAGGGAGGATGAAGTCTTTTAGCAACATGTTCTAAGGTATGTTATTTATAGGTCATCTTACCATTTTCGCTATAACATTTTTTCTAGAACGATTCAGATGGTGAAATTGGTATGGTATTGAGAAGACATATCTAGGTACCTATGTTAATTCACTATAATTTTGGAGATACACTCTGTGGAAGATAGGGTTTTTGACTAGTCCTGAAGCTAGTCATAAACATGTGTTCCAGGTAAAACAATCATAACGTCTTCATAGAGAATCCAAATGAAGTGAGACAAATTGCATTGGAAAGAGTATGGGTTGTAGTTTCCTATGTAAAAATTTTAGAATATGATGTTAAACATTGAGCGTGGGGCATGCTGTACAAGTTCTCTCTCCTGAATAAACCATAATTGAATAAGGTCTACCATTTTATCTATAAATCCTTTTCTGGGAGGATTCAAGGAGTGAAACTTGGAGGAGTTTCAGAGAATACATTGAGTAATATTATCTATAAGATCAGAGTATTCCAAGAATTGAAGAATTGCAGAAGTTGAAGAAGTCTCAGGAAGCATTATCAGGTTCTATGTGATGGTTGGTTGATGGTGATAATTTAATGTAAAGTTTTATTATCTCTCATATATTCTTGGGTGGAAGGAAGGGGAAAGGATGGAGAGGTCAACCCTCTCTTGATATTGGATGATTGTATCTTCCTTTTGGAGGTTTATCCCTCCCTTTATATTTGGAAGTTGTAGCTACCTTTGGAAGTCATTACTTCCCTTGAACAATAACTATTGATTATTTATCATATATTGTGCATGGTGTATTGGTGTAACTCTTATACTATTGTTCATTTCTCATTGGATATAATTGAATGGTTTAAGTATAATTTGATTTATTTTTTTTAAATTGTACTTGATACTGATTCACCCCCCTCTCATTATCAACAATTGGTATCAAAGCAGGTTGCCTTTAGAACAATTTAACCACTGGAAGGAAAATCCTGAGTAGAGTTGGATTACCATAAGAACATTTCAAATGGGATTCAACGATTTTATGGAAGCAATTGTGCATACTAGAGTGATAGAGTGAAAACGTGCCTAACAAATTTGGGAGTAGATATTTGGTACTAAGTTGTAAATGTCTATGCAATCCCAAATAATGCTCCAACCGATCCAAATGAGAAGAAGCTTATGACTTGTAATTCAAAAGCCAGACATGTTATTCGAGGAGAACTGGAACCAACAATTGCTAGCAAAGTGATGGGCTGCAACATTGCTAAAGAGGTATGGGACAAACTCAAGAGTATCTATGAAGGTGATCCAATAGTTAAGAAGGTCAAGCTTCAACAACATATAGCAGAATTTTAAAATTTGAAGATGGATGAAAAGGAAGATATTACAATCTATTTTATTAGAGTTGATGAAGTTGTTAATGCTATCAGAGGATTAGGTGAAGAGATCAATGAATCCTTGGTTGATGATGCTAAGGTCTCCACCATTGAAGAAACTAGGGACTTGACCAAAAATGACAATGGATGAATTACATGGGTATCTTATAGCATATGAAATTAGAACAGGTGAAGAAAGTGAACAACTAAACAAAGAAGAAGCCTTTAAATTCATAAAGAATAAAAAATACAAGGATAATGTACCTTGATGAAGAAATAGAAAATTTTGTAAGAATGTTCCAGAAGGGAACTGGAAGATACAAAGGTAAGTCTCCTCTCAAATGCTTTAGCTGTGGTAGAATAGGACATATTGTTGAAAACTACTACTATAAAAAGAGAAGTCTCAACAATAAAAAGAGATTCGGCTCCAAGGATGATGACATCTCCTCAGATGAGAGTGATGAAGAATATAACGATGGAGGAGAAGTCCTCTTCATAAACCAAGAAACCCAGGATGATGATCACAAGAGTTATAAATAATAATAAATCATTTTCGAAGAAAATTTAGATGAAGAAACCAACCTTGATTCCTTTTGGGGATACAAAGACAACGTAGAGAGTGAACAAGAAGATGAGAATCTTGAAAATTTGAAGCATGTTAAAACTGAAAATTACAAGCTTAGAAACACAAACATAATACTAAAAGGTGAATTGAGTAGGTGTGAAGAATAAAATTACAGGCTTGAAAAAACCTTTGTTAGCTTGAAGGAACAATTAGAAGATTATGATAAATTGAAAGAAGAATTGGATAACACAAAAGGGGAGCTACTATTGACAATAGAAAAGTTGAAGAAGTTCGAAAAAAGCACTAAACAATTAGATGAGATCCTTAGCAGTCAAAGATATCCAAACGACAAGACAGGACTAGGATACAATGACAGTTTGAAGACAACAAAACAAGAGAAGGAACATGAAAAGGATGAAACCAACACTCCAAAGAAATTTCAACAACAAGATAGAAGACTAGAATTAAGAAGGAATGAAACATCAAGAAGATCATCTCCCATCAGGTATGAAAGCAATCATTACAAAGGAAACTACATAAGAATAAATCGTGAACCCAGATGGACTACACCACGAAGAATATCACTTACTCCCAGGTATCAAAATTTCTTTCTTGGACATTGTTATACTTGTGGAAATTTTGGACACAAGGCAATGAATTGTAGAATCAATGAAAGGAATAACTATGCAAGCTACATGAATGGTGAAAATAACAGATATGGAAATGTTTGTAGACCTGCCAACAAAAATTATAATCCATTTGATCCATTAATGGATCAAAATATTTTATGTTACAAGTGAAATAATCTTGGTCACAAAGCATGATATTGCAAAGAGATGAAGGAATATACTCGTATGCCAAATGTCCCTATACCAACTACAACATGGAAAATGAAAGAAATTCCACACAATGAAAACTGTTGAATAGCATTGGTCGCTAAATAATGCAAAGAAGAAGATGAATGGTTCATAGACAGTGGGTTCTCATCTCATATGACTGGAGATCAAAGAAAATTTGTCAGTTTGAAGAAAAAGGGTGGAAATGTTGCATTTGGAGATGACTCATCTACCAAAATACTTGGAAAATGAACTATAAAGCTTGGAAGTGAAAATGTAAAAGTAGGAAAAGTCCTATTAGTTGAAGACCTGAAGCATAATCTCCTTATTGTCAGCAAAATATGTGATCAAGGATACACTCTTATGTTTGACTCCCGAAAATGTAAAATCAGAGAAAATAACTCAGGAAGATTGGTTGCAACTACAACAAGAAGACCAAACAACATATACATCCTAGACATGAAGAAGAGAGAGAAGAAAAAATCCACACAAACATATTCAGAGGAAGAAAAATTCCCAAAGACAAAAAATAAGGATGAAGTATTATTGAGTGCCACATGTTCAGGCGGAGCAGCCCCAAAGAAGAAGGTCACCTTATGCCATTGAACTCAAGGGGAGAAACCCCACCCTTTGCCATTGATGTCAAAGAGGGGGAGAGAAATTGGGATTATGATGACAGGGGGATCATGAGTGTTTCCATCAATGACAAAGGGGGAGATTGTTGGAATATTGGTTGTTTTCATTGATGTCAACCCTAGTCATTCGTTTTGGACCACAAGATTGATGAAGGTATTTGGACATGAAGGACAATGCACATGTAGATACAACAACCATGGATGTATAGTATACATAATGTTGTTTCCATTGGTAGGTGGCACATCACATGGATCCTCATGGTTGAGGAGAAATGAATTTTTGAAGATGACAAAGTGAATTGAAGAAGGAAGTATAGGTCGGCTCTGAAGATAATTAAAGAAAATAATTACAAATAAGAAAGTATCAAGTCAACCCTAATGTTAAAGGGAAGTGACATAAAGGGTATACATACATCTCATTAAACACTCATTTTTCAGCACACACAAGTTTTTTAATGAACAAGGAGATATAAGTCGAATTTCAGGGGAAATTTGAAGTAAAGAAGGCCAGATTTCAAGGGAGGATGAAGTCTTTTGGTGATGTGTTCTAAGGTATGTTATTTATAGGTCATATTACCATTTTCGCTATAACTTTTTTTCTAGAAAGATTAAGATGGTGAAATTGGTATGGTATTGAGAATACATATCTAGGTACATGTGTTAAAATTTTCATCTCTTAATTTGCTATAATTTTGGAGATACACTATGTGGAAGATAGGGTTTTTGACTAGTCTTGAAGCTAGTCATAAACAAGTGTTCTGGATAAAAAGGTCATAACGTATTCATAGAGAATCCAAATGAAGTGAGACAAGTTGAATTGGAAATAGTACGGGCTATAGTTTCCTGTGTAAAAATTTCAGAATATGATGTTAAACATTGAGTGCGGGGCATGTTGTACAAGTTTGCTCTCCTGAATAAACCAGAATTGAATAAGGTCTACCATTTTCTCTATAACTCCTTTTCTGGGAGGATTCAAGGAGTGAAACTTGGAGGAGTTTAAGAGAATACATTGACTAATATTATCTACAATATCATATTATTCCAAGAGTTGAATAATTTCAGAAGTTGAAGAAGTCTCAGAAAACATTATCAGGTTCTATGTGATGGTTGGTTGATGGTGATAATTTAATGTAAAGATTTATTATCTCTCATATAATCTTGGGTGGAAGGAAGGGGAAAGGATGGAGAGTTAAACCCTATATTTATATTGGATTATTGTATCTTCCTTTTGGAGGTTTCTCCCTCCCTTTATATTTGGAAGCTATAGCTACCTTTGGAAGTCATTACTTCCCTTGAACAAAAACTATTGATTATTTCTCATATATTGTGCATGGTGTATTGTGGTTTATTGGTGTAACTCTTATACTATTGTTCATTTCTCATTGGATATACTTGAATGGTTCAAGCATAAGTTTAATTCTTTTTTAAATTGTACTTTATATTGATTCACCCCCCTCTCAGTATCAACAAAGCTAAAGGCCAATGCACACAAACATGATATGATGGATGAAGGGACCTCCTAAACTAAAGAAGGTATGCCTCTCCCAAGAGGGGATGAGACTCTCAAACAATAGAGTGGAGATAACATAACCAGCTATAAGGACCCTCATAGGCTTCACAATGCAGTCAGTCAGATTACTCTGGAGAGAAAATCCTCCATCAAGTCTGTATGTTGTTCAATCCCTATTTGACTTAGGGTACCTACAGAATAATCCCTACAAGCAACCTATGTGGCTACCTAGGTGAAGCAACTAAWTTCACCATGGTATAAAAAATGMTCAGAGAATCAATCACAAGTTTGTTCCACTATATGGGAAGGGTAGTAAAGCCTGAAATCTCAAAAGCACCACCTCTCAAGGAGGTAAAGGAACTAGAGAAACCCCCAGATAYGAATAGAACCCCATAAATATATTTGATTCTAGGAAGTTATTAGAGGGATATATCTGCAACCAACTTTGCCTGACCTCATGGTTAACTCTAGTGTGATAGGAGCCTCCTGAGAACACCAATTACACAATGAGTTTCACCACTCCCTGGTTAGACACATAAATTGAGTTCTATAGCCTTGGGGAAGTTTATTCACAAAATCATATTCGAAGGCCCTAGGCGCTACACTTGTTTGTGTAGCCTGAAAAATAAAATTGTTTCTAATCAATTTTAATTATTCAACATTAATTTTAATGGATTCTTCTTACTCAAAAGGTGTGATCGTGAAACTGATGGTATTAAGACTCAACATGTATAAAAATGAAGCAAATATAAAAACACTACTAAGTACTAGTCTTGATTTTAAAAGAGATGGCATGCTTCTGAATGATGTTTCCAACATGAAATCTATACAATTTAAATGAAGTGCAATCTTTCCTAATATGCAAAAACTAATGTAAAGTAGCCAAAAGTGAAAATGCTATAAGTAATATAAAAAAAAACAATTTTTTTTTTTTTGTATTTTCAACATAATTAAATGAAAATGAAAGGACTTAATAACAACCTCATAGGAAGCCCCTACTACAAGAAAAAAGAGACAAGCCAAGAAAGACACCAAGAAGCTATTGATATTATGGTAGCTACGGGAGGTATTAACCTCCATGTGTAACCTTTGACAAGACTAGAATATTCCAGGAAATAAAAGAAACCCTAAAACATTGGATAATAACCATAGGAGACAAGTCGACTCAAGAGAATATTTAATATTGAGTTATCATCCTCCAGAAAGAGAAGTCAGCCTAGTAAAGTGAGATAGAGCAGTATAAATAGAGGGCACTAGAGCTCATTTTTCATACACACTCTCACAACTGCATAAGAACAGTGGTGCACAAGTTTGGAGAGGAACTGTAGTTTCTACAACTAGCATTTCAGTTTTGGCTTGGACTTTCTATTGGTTATGGTTTGGACTTTCTTATTAGCCTTTGGTTATTCTTTCTTGGTGTGCTAGCCTTGGTTGGCTACTGGATTGCTTCCATAATTATTCTGTCTATCAAGACTAAGGTGCTCAGGGGTGGCTTTGTGCCTATGGTTGGGTGACAATATTTCTATATTATATATGGTGAAACAAGAACACCTATTTTTTACTAATAGGTTATGGGCCCACACTATCTTCAAACAATCTAGTAACCGCTGGAAGATAGATTGGGAGGATTTTATTAGTTACAGTTTTAGTTGTAGTCAAAGTTTGGTTGCAACAACGAAACCCTAACCCTCTTATTAAGGCACCTTAAGTGAAGAGATTGACCTAATTTCTGGATATCCTAGTGTGCCCTAGCCTAGTGCACCTCCTGGTACTCTTAGTAAGCCAAGGAATCAAGTTTGAGTTTTTGGTCAAAGTCAAAGGTTGACCAAGTTAAAGCACTCATGACTTACTCTATGAAGTCAGAAAACAAGTTAGAATGGGCTTCTAACTTCAGAGCATGGAAGATAAGGATTGACCTCATCCTTGCCAAGAATAAAGTGTTGGATATCGTGAAAGGCAAGATCATGGAACCACAGTTTGAAGCAAGAAAAGAGAAGGAACCTCAGAACGTTGCAGTTATGGAGAAGTTCAAGGACAATGAAATCAACACTATGAGTATCATAGTGGACTCTGTAAAATACCACTCAATACCCTACATATCTCATATTGATTCATCTAAGAATATGTACGATGCCCTAACTAACCTCTTCTCAATCAGAAACATTGGACAAGTAATGAGTTTGAAGAGTGATCTCTGTGACATGAAAATGAATGATGATGACAACATAACATCATACTTCGTAATAATCCCTCAGTTAATAGATCAACTACAAGATATTGAAGAAATCATTTCAGAAAAGGAACTAGTAAATATAGTACTCAATAGCCTTCCCAAGACATGGGATGCAGTTTCCGCAAGCATGAACACAAGAAAGGAGTATCTGACATTTGAATAAATTTGGACTTGTTGTGCACAAGAATAATCAATGATTAGCATAAAAGAGAAATCCCAAAAGGAATATGATGATCAAGCCTTCACAGAAAAATTCAAGAATTTCAGGAATAAGAGGAAGTTTGGCTTAAGGAAGAAACCAAATCAAGAAAATAATATGTCAAAAATACAATGCTTCAACTATCGAAAATATGGCCACTATAGGCACCACTATCCTGAGTTAAAGAAAAGGAAGGAAACAAACGAAGCAACAATTTCCAAAGAAAGGGAACCCTCAAAGAAAGCCAAGTAGGATAAAACAAACTTCTTCTTCTAGTCAAGGTAACAATATTCTTCATAGTTCTTGTACATACCATGTTTACATAGTTCCTATACATACCATGCATATATATTTCTTAGAAGAAAAGATGGCCAGTGAAACAATACCTATGGAAGAATAACAAGATAAGGATTGTTATTACGATGACTACAATGCACATGAAAAACATGAAGTATGTCAACAATATTTGGTGACAATTCATGTGGAATACATTATACAAGTAACAACTTCCAGATGGGCCATAATCAGAATCAAAATTGAAGAGACCAGAAAGAAGAATAAAACTTGTGACACTTTGCAAAAAGAAATAAGGATGCAAATGAAATCATGGACTCTCTTAGATGGAGGGAGTTGATTGTATAATTCCAAAAGAAGAGCATGCATTCAGGAATGAAGATGGGATTAGGAGGGAGATAATCCTAAATGATATGATCCATTAAAGAATCTATGAATATTATAAAGTATTTTTCCATGTTCCCCATTGAAAGTAGAAGCCATGATAAGTAGCATGTGTTCAATTTGACTCTAGAAAAAGTTTTCTTCGAAAAGAAGCCTTCAGTATCCTTGGTTGTCCATGTACATCCATGTTCCTATGATGAAATGAAGAAGTTAGAATCTTCAGTAAGGAAGAGCATGGAATCTATAGAAGACTCCATGGACCCAAAAGATAGAGAGGAACGTGTGAAAGAACATTGAGATTCCAAGAAAGAAAGAAAATCTAGAACAACCAATTATTATACCGAGAATCATAAGACTACTAGCTTGGTTTGAACCCACTAGAAGAAATCAAGTAGAATAAATGTAAGTTGTGATGAAGAACATGTGTATAAGAAAATGTGAAAAGACTTATGAACATAAGCATTGCAAATTCAAAACTAGAAGTTATTCCAGAAGGAGGGAGAAGACTATGATGACAGATTGTTCCAGTAAACCAAATATACCTCTTGCAGTATCCATGGATTGAAATTTACATGTAAAATATTGTTCTTCCCAATAAAGAAAATTGAGAAAGAATCTTATACCAGAAAGAGAACCATGTATGAAAATAGAATAAGACCTTGTATGGATTCAAGCAACTTTATGCAGAGTATCTCATTTACAACAAAAGCGTGGTGAAAACTTCCTATGATAAAGAAAGTGTATCATAATGGTTACTTAGAAGACTAGGTGATGGATTACAAATCTATGGAACACTCTTAGATCTGAAGAAGTTGAAGAGACTCTAATACAATAGACCCGTCTTTATATTGACAATTGATGGTCTCATTAATGTATTTAATAATCAGCCATATATTTGTTTTTGGGGACGTTTAAACTATGACATACAACTTCATGAATTTATCGATTCAGATTGAACAGGGAGTTTATATAACAAAAGAAGTGTTACTTGAATATGTTTTAGTTTGAGCTTTGCCACATTGTCATGGGATAGTAGGAAACATAAGTCTGTTGCACTCAACACTACAAAAGCAGAGTATATTGTAGCTTGTGATTCTTGTACAAAATAAATGTGGCTCCATAAGTTGGTTTCTGGATTGTCTGATCACGTGTTGAATTCGACCATGATATATTGTAAAGATATTGGGAATATTTAAGAGAAATCGTTGTTTCATGTCAGGCTGAAGTACATTGAGATCAAGCATTATATTCTCTGTGATAAAGTCCAGAAGAGAGAAATGGTTCTCCAGTATATCTCCATAGATGAGAAGATAGTAGATATTTTGGTAAAGCCTCTATCCAAGATAAAAAGTTTGCGTACTTAAGAGACAAGTTGGGGATCATGGAGATGAATTCCTTATTGGAAAAGGAAGTGATTACTCCCAGGTTGGGAGGGAGCACTGATATGTTATTGATTTATGGAAAATCATTTTCTAGTTCGAAAAATGGTCTAGGATGGGAATTTACTTTCCAGTTCGGAAAGTGGTTTGAGATTTCTGATGCACAAACATTTTCTTGTTTGAAAAATGGTCCAGATCGAACAATAATTTTCATAATGAAAATGGTCTGATAGATTTTTGATGTACCAAAGACAAAAATTATCCTTGTGGTCAATGTGGGGGAATGGTCTGGGACAGTCATTCTTCTTGACAATCACTCTGAGTAGTGGTCAAGCAGAATGGTCCACCTCATCGGGCATTCATTCTTTCAAAGTTCACAGTTTTGAGTAGTTCCTAAGAATGGTCCATTTTGGAGGTTGGTGTAGGAAAATCATTTCCATAGAAAATGGTTTGGATAGTCATTCCACAGGGCATACTCATTCTCTCCAAGTTGAATTGTGATTAGTGTCAGAGGAATGTCCCAGTTAGGTGAATGTTCCAGGTTCAACAAGCAGGGATAAGAATTCCCTAGGGCAAACTCATTCTCTCTAGGTTGCACTATGATTAGTGCCCGAGGAATGGCCCAGTTAGGTGAATGGTCCAGGCTAAAAAATCAAGGACAATTATTCTTCTATGCTTGGGAAGAATAGTACAGATAGTCCATGGCTAATGTTTTACTTTATGAGGGTATATTCTCTTCCATATCTCACATATGTGAGTGAAAGAATGGCCCAGATGACTCAGTTTGTATCATGATATTGTTATGCAGGTTGATATAAGATGATATGATTATTGTAGAGACTGTATGTCTATGGAAAATAGTTGTATTCTACTATGGTGGATGTGTTCCACTGGTTGTGACTATGTGTCACTGGGTAGTAGTCGTGTGCTATTAGGAGTGGTTGTGTACCACCAGATAGTAGTTGTATACTACTATGTATAGACAAAATTGTGTTCTATTGGATGGCATTGTTCTGATTACCATGGAGACTGTCTAGTTGGATAAGTGATGATGGTGCTCGTGATTTGATCATGAGATAACCTATGTGGCTATGATGATGCTACCATTTGAATGGTATTCTTATGCTCAATACCATTACCTTTAATACCTCTCTAGCTAGGAGGGAGTGTTGATATTATGGTAGCTGTAGGAGGTATTAACCTCCACGTGTAACCTTTGACGAGACTAGAATATTTCGGGAAGCAAGAGAAACCCTAAAACATTGGATAATAACCCTAGGATACACTTTAGCTCAAGAGAATATTTAATATTGATTCATTATCCTCCAAAAAGAGAATTCGGCCCAGTAAAGTGAGATAGAGTAGTATAAATAGAGGGCGCTAGAGCTCATTTGTCATACACACTCTCACAACTGCATAAGAACAGTGGTGCGCAAGTTTGGAGAGGAACTGCAACTGCTGCAATTGGAATTTCGGTTTTGGATTGGACTTTCTCTTGGTTATGGTTTGTAATTTTTGCTTGTCCTTTGGTTATTCTTGCTTGGTGCACTAGCCTTAGAGAAAGGTGCACTACCTTGGTTGGCTACCGGATTGCTTCCAAACTTATTCTTTCTATCAAGGCTAAGGTGCTTGGAGGTGGCGTTGTGCCTATGGTTGGGTGACAATATTGCTATATTTTCTACGTTGAAATGAGCACACCTATTTTTTTTCTAACATAAGCGATTATCTAGAACAAAACCTTGCAGCCATCCGTATTTGATCCGTCAAACTATCGGGAAAAGGGAGAGGTGAAATCATGGGCTCGTGAAAGAAATTTGGTTGCAAGAAAAAAATGAGATAAAATGACAAGAAAGGAGTTCACCCAAAAGATTCACCAATAATACATCTTCCTATCACTCTGTAGGCACTTAACATTCAGAACATGGACCCAAGAAGTCTCAAAAACTAGCAGAACTCACCCAAAAAACACTAAACTCAACCAAAAAGACTCATAAGATAGTGTATGTGACTGTTTAGGGAACAAAATCATATGTACACGCCCTAAAGACAAAAAACTCACATATGTATGTGACTGTCAAGGGAAAACCCGCGTATGCCAAAGAAGACACTTCATGGGCAAGGTTTAGGCCAAGAAAGTCATATACAAAGCAAAATACAGGTTGTCAAGCAACATATGACACATAAACTCATGTAAACAGAGAGAAAATCAAGGAGAAATAATACCCAATACCCAAAAAGGGAGATCTCCCCAGTAGAGTTGCCAATTCTGTTACGAGGAAAATCTCTCTATGGCTATGGGAAAACCACAACAGATGGAACAACACCCATAAATAAACTCTAATCTCAAGTATTCTAGATAAATGAAAATGCTAACAAGAGAAGGCTAGAATCCTGCCTTGTTGAATGTTCGGATGTCCAAAGAAGACCACGGTTGATCTCACAACTAAAAGTTTTATACCCGCAACTTGTCCTCAACAACCAAGATACGCAAGCATGTGGAAATTATATATAATTTTAGCATATAAATTAGAATAATCCATTAAAATGCATAAAAAATATGTCGATGGAAAGTAATACAAATATTTGCGACATATAATTGGATGATAAAAAAGTATTTATATTAATGTAATCAACATAATTACATAGGTGACAAAATTATGTAACAATACATATCAGAACCGAGAAACTAAGTCCCTTCAGTTGGGCCTTCACCACTTCGATCCTCCATAAAGGAAAGCTCATAAGTAGTATGAGTCAATGAGTTTCTCCATATCAATATAGGAAGATTTTGGGGGCTGAACACAAGAAGTTCATACTTTCAAGGACAAAGGGATGTAGAATTAATATGAGGTGAAATTTCTCCAGATTGTCTTTTCTCTCAAAATGATGAATCATGTCTCAAGGCTTGTATATGGCTCAATTTGTAGCCTCCAAATGGAATTGAAGGATCAATTCAAAGTGGTTCCATTATATGGAAGTTCAAGGATCGTGGATCTGGTGACATGGCATGGGAACCCAACATTCTTTTTAATTTTTGAGCAAAAAACCCAATGTACGTGGGCTGCAATGGAGAAACATGTGTATACACGAGTTATCTAATTGTGACTCGCGTGTATGGACAAAAAAATATATTTTTGATTATGGAGTGAACAAAAAGGGGAAATTAATTTTGCAGAGGGAAATGGAAGGCCATCAAAGAAAGATGCATGGAGTGTGGGGAAATTTTCTATAACACCCCCCTCTCAGTATTAAACAATATTCCAATAAATTCCTTTGTCTTTTCATTTTTTTTATCTAATCTCCCTAATAAATATTAATCCTCTCTTTATAAATATTACAAGTTGGAAATGGAGTGCTATTGAGTAATACCCCATCCTATAGTTCCTATGATTTGTCATATCTCTATTACAAATAATGGTTACATTCAAAACATGGGATTATATATTCTTATGCCCTTTCATAATATTTTATGATGCATCCTTAGTTGTCTTCATTAGGAAATCAATGAAATATCATTTTGTCATGATTTCATGGAATTTGTGCATGAAATCGTAATTCCCACAAAATTTGGTATGCGTACTTATCTTCATAGCTGTTGGTGCTTACTTTGGAGTTCACCACTATCTATCAATACTCATGTTTAGCTTCATGGATATGTAATAGGAACTGAACCATGTCCTAAAGATTGTGGATATCCTCCAAGTGGAAGATTTGATTTTGGAAAATCGCTACTATGCAAACCAATAATGGACTATAGGAACCTAAAATTCTTGTAACTATCGATTTGTAAAATGAATATTAATAACATTTAGTTTATCAAAATTAAGAATTTATGAATAAAGATAACTTAATACTTTTTAATTCTCTTTGTGTGGTTCATCTTGTAGAAATTATAAAGAGGTTGAAAAAAAAGGTTATATTTAGGCCAAAAAGGAGAGGGATAGGGTCAAAATTGGATGAATTAGCAGTGATGATAGCATCAAAATGGATTCCCCACATCACCTTGACACAGAGGATATTGCATGTTCTCATGCAATTGTATCTTTAGGTGACCCAATATAGACACCGCTCAAAATATTTCAAAATTGCTCAAAATGTTGCTCTATATATTCTCTGTTGCATCTATTAAGAGGTCTAAATTAGACATTGATGGTGTACTGATCTGTCTCTTTGGATTTTGCATCATTACCCTGATTTTTAGTCTTCTATTCTGAGTCTTCATTCTTTGTTTTTGCTTGTACCATTTCTTAGCATGCTTCCTTAATAGCTTATTTTTAGTTTTCAACTGTTCATTTTTCTCCATTATCTTAGAACTTTGGATTTTGAAAAAATTATTCGCATTTTTAACTCGTCTTTCTAAAATATTAAGTTCATTAATTTCCTTCTTCAATTTCTTAATTTTCTTTTCCTTCTTTTGTAATATCGAAACTAGAAAAGAAATAGTAGAATCAAAGAAACTACCTTTTCTTCATCTTCTTGAGCCTCTAGAATCAATATTTTATCAAAAGTTTACTATTGAATATATGTTTCTTGACATAGTGGAGAATCAACAGTAGAAATTCTAGTACGAGGTTTCTTTAGTGGACTTTCGAAGGCTAGATCTTGATAAATTTGTTCCTCATTGCTAGATTTCAATTCTGCATGTACTTAATTTCTTTTCCATATCTTTGGTAATTCTAGGCCGAGATCGTAAAATTACTTTATAGCTTGACCCTATCTATTTTCTTGGTGGATTTGACTTTATTACCTCTTGTTTTAGGGGATAGTCGACTCTATCAACTAGAATCGCCAGTGGACTAAGTCAAGTCGACTGAAGAAGTTGGTCAGGAAATTTGATCAAATAGACAATTAGAGTTGACCAATCAAACAATTAAAGAATGTAACCAAATAGTAACCRTATATTACTCATATATATATGTGTGTGTGTGTGTGTGTGGCTATCTAATGTAAAGAGAGAGACTATTTTATCTATCTAATAAAATGCATTTATGGTTATACCACTTCTTATGTATGTCTATTTGTATCTCTGTGTGTTTCTATATATGATGTTGTAATGTCTATTTCTCTATGTAAGGATCTACGAGTAACCTCTCATACTTTCCCTTAGACTACACCATTGGTTACATTGTGGGTAGTTCTGAACAAGAGAAGCTTAGGAATATTTTCTGAAGAAATGAAATAAACCAACATGAGAAACACCGGTGACTGCGAGTAAGTCAGGCTAACGATGGGGGGTGGAAAATATGTGATATGATATAATTCGAAGTCGAAGCACACCCAATTTGAAAATGTCAGAAGTCAAGAAGAAGATAATTGAATCAAGTGTGAAGTTTGTACATTGAGTGCAAACCCATAAACCTTCAACAAATATGCAAAAACTGGAGCAAGACAAGAGGAAAAAGAGATGAGAAGATTTATGAAACAAGAGGGATCCCAAAAATTATCATAGGAAACCTACCTAGGTGTGATAGATCATTGGAGCAACCCTTGAGAGCACCTCGATGGCTCCTGGGATGAGTAAAATCTTACAAGTGAGTATGGCAGTCGGTGGCGCCCAACAAGAAATTGACCAAGTCAATATGGATATCAAAAATTCATGGCTCGTGGTTCAAATTTCCCCTGTAAGAAGCCC
>JASDQU010103178.1:146389-163443 GCA_032191745.1 Picea mariana | reverse complement strand
TCATTGGATGCCAAACTCTATTGTTTCTGATCAAGACCCAACTTTCACAAGCAATTTTTGGCAAGAACTGTTTAAGCTACAAGGCACACAATTGCATATCAGCTCAACTTATCATCCCCAGACAGATGTTCAAATGGAAGTCGTCAACAAGTGTTTGGAAACATATCTGAGGTGCTTTGCCTATGAAAAACAACACTAGTGGGCTCAATGGTTACCCCTCGCCGAATGGTGGTACAACACTACATACCATACAGCCACTCGCATGACTCCTTTTGAAGCAGTGTATGGACAGAAGCCACCATCAATTCTCTCATACTTACTGGGTACCTCAAAGGTCCATGCGGTTGACCAAACACTTACAGTCAGAGAGGATATCCTTCATACCCTTAAAGAGAACTTGGTCATGGCCCAGAATAGAATGAAGCAACAAGCAGATTAGGGTCGCTCTGAACGTCAATTTGCTGAAGGGAATCAGGTGTTTTTGAGACTGCAACCATATAAGCAAACTTCCCTCAAGGCCGAGCAGTGTCAGAAGCTAGCACCCAAATTTTATGGCCCTTACACAGTTCTCAAGCGTGTGGGACAAGTTGCATATCAGTTAGCTCTGCCCAGTCAGTCGAAGCTACATCCTGTTTTTCATGTTTCATGCTTGAAGAAGGTGATTGGAACCAGGTGCCAAATTCAAACCAACCTTCTAGAGTTAGCTGAAGAAGGATCCATTTGGCTACAACCAGAAGCAGTTTTGGACTAGCGGGAGTGTCTCCTGCGTCAGAGAACCATCAAGGAAGTGCTAGTACAGTGGAAAGATATGACTCCAGCAGATGCCACTTGGGAACCAGCTACCATTCTGCATCAGTTTCCACATCTAAAGCCTTGAGGACAAGGCTGTTTTTAAGGGGGCGGACATGTTAAGGTCCTAACCCGCACATAGTTAGATCAATGTATTCAGATGTAATAAAGGTCAATATTAATAAGACCTTTCAATAAAATAGAATAAGGCGGATGTAAGAAGACCTAATAGAATCTTCTGCTTCTAGAAGGATCTTCCTCTAGATGCTTCTCTTAATAGACACATTTAGTATAAATAAGGGTCGAGGGTATGAAAACCCTAGCTTGGAGATTATTGTAACAGAGCACTGCTCGACTGGAGGTTGCCTCCTCGAAGAGGCCTGTGAACATTGCTATCTGAATCAAAGTGCTATTTCTGTTGCTATTTCGTATATCATTTCTGTGTATTGTGAAGATTATGCTGGATATTTTACTGTTATTCTGTCATTTCTAGCATTTCATTTCTGTTCTGCATATTTTATATATCTGGTATCTTGAAACTTCTGGTTATTTAATGAATATGACATCTCTGATCCGTTTCAAAGCTGCGTCCATGTTGGGGTTCTCATGCTCGAATGAAAAAGTGGCTGTAAAGTTATGTTGGAGGGTCGCCCATGTCTTGGTTCCTTTACGCATTTCCTGGTCTGTATAACAATTACTTGTATTCCCTCTAGAGTATGAATGAAGTGGTGAGACCATTCCTCCGGTGGCGTCATTTTCTACAGCATTTTACATGCCTCCAAGTGTTCTGATGGTGTGGCTAGTCCGTCGTATTTCTGTTGTTTGTTACCTATATGTTCTGCGCTGAACCTTATGCGTAGTAATCGCTTACATTGGTACTGATCTGTGATAGTTTCTTTGTGTGCACCCTGCCATCTTGCCAGTGTAGCCTTTAGTGTTAAATCCAGTGCTAGCAATCTATGGTTTTCTAATACTTCGTCTTCATATTGTGTCAAGAAAGTTTCCAAATTATTTAGCCCATGAAAACTGGGTGGTTCTCTGATTTCAGTGCCAATCAACCTTACTGCGCGGTCTATTCTGGAACACCTTATCATGGATACTTCATGTAGTCTTTGCTTCCAATTTTCTAACCCGGTGTCTGAGTCTGTTGTACATGAAGTAATGCTCCTCCAACTGAGTACCCCGTCAACAGTTGGGTTTATATAGTTCGTATCGTGCGTAGTTGTTCTGTACAATTGGCTGATCTCTTCTAAATCCAGACAAGTGGGTTCTATGAACCTCTCTCTTTTTGATGGGTCGAGTGGGGTTATGACCCTGTAGTGTCCTGACTCAAATGTCATTTTTCTAGTTTTTTAAGTTAATTATGGCCTAGTTGTCGAACACCCAATCCAGACCAAGTACGCCGGGTAAGGTGTTGTGTCGTCTACTATTTCGATGACTTCAAAGTCTGCCTTAGTGTGCACACCATCCAAATCTACCGTCACTCCTTTCTATCTACCTATGGGTAGGTATCTATGTTGATTTTCTAGCTTTAATTGAACAGTTGAGTATCCCAATGTAGGTTCTCCCATGCATTTCCATGTAGCTTTGGGTAGTACATTCACTTTGGATCCTAGATCCAGTATAACATCTCCCATATTGAAATCCCCAATGTTAGCATTTAGTCTAAATTCCCTACTTGTTCTTCTTCTTGTATGTAGGTGGTTGACAGTTTTCAATTCTAGCTTTTGTTCTGTCTCGCTGCTACATTTTTCTAGAATGTTTTGCAATATTTTGACAGATGAAGGATCACTTACTATTTTTATGCATGATTGCAAAAAGTCTTTGGTAGTACTTACTTGTTCCTTGGGTTGTATTATGTTGGTATGGTCCAGTGATGGCGGCATTTCATATTCCAGAGCTTCCTTGCTCTGTTGTGCAGTTGGCGCAACGTTTGCCTTCTGGAATTCTTGTAGGGCTTCTCCTTATGCACGTCGAACTGCTTCTTGGGGTCAATGTTCTTCTTTACCCATTGGTTCTGTGCTGGTTCCTGTCGAACTGCATCATTTCCTGTTTTTGTTCCTCCTCGAGTGACTATGTTGATGTTTCGTCTGTCATCCCTTGCTTCGGCTGAAATCCACTGAACATTCTGGTTATTTTTATTCCTTTTTTCCTGGATATTTACAAGTAATGTCAGACATTCCTCCATATCATGGTCCGATGCACGACAATACATACAAGTCATTGGTGGGAGTGGGCACTCCCATGCATAATGTCCTGGTTGCTAGAAATTGTGACATGTGACTAGTCCTCTACCGCATTCGAAACCTCCTCTGGCTTGTCCTGCTCCTCTATAAGTTGCGCAATCACCTCGTGACATGTTATACTGTGGTCGCTAATTATACTGTGCGGTATTGTACTGGGGCTATGCCGGGTTGTACTGTGGTTGCACGTTATTGTACGACTATGACGCAGTATTATACTACTGTTGTGCGGTGTTGTGTGGTGCTGGGGCTTGAGTGAACTGTGGTACTGCTTGCCTAGTCATCATTTCTGCCTGTACCCTATATACATCTGATGTTCTTTCCCACATCAGCTCCATAGTTCTGCAATCTTTGTCATCATGGCTGACTAACTTGCAAAAGGTGCAATATGAGTTCTTTGGGACTGTTTGGTATTTCTACATCATCCTGCAGTGGTAAGGGTCGTGACCCAATTTCTTTCATATTTCGCACCATAATCATCCTTGTGGTAGTGGGTTTGGCATCCATGTCACCATATACTGTGTGAATGTTGGGAATTAATTCTTATGGTGTCCTTCCATCCTGCAGGTAGTGCACCAAACGACTTCTCATTTGTACTTGTTCTTATTCTGGTTCAACTGAAATGTTAAGTTCTTCAGATCCTCCTTCAGTTCTTCGATAGCTGGGTACGTTTGCTGCTACTTATTCTTTTCCAATTGCAAGGTTGCCTGCAGAGCCTCTACCTGCGTTTGAAACTTCTGTTGTCGTAATGGATATTTTAAGTGTGGGAGTAGTGAGTTGACAAATAGGGGTCGATGATGCATATCGGTCATAAGGAATTTTAACGTTCCTTTTAATCACTTGAATATTTGAACAATCTCCCATACCGATTCTCTTGGTTTTTGTCTTATTTCAATAATCTCATTCATGTATTGATGCTCTGAGATCGGCTTTTAGAAATCATTTATCAATAGTTTCTTAATTTCGTCTAGTGTCCTTGTCATTCCGAGAACACTATTCATGTCTAGACTCATGTACCAGTCTAGTGCACGGTCTCTTAGCCTGATCGCTAGCTGCACGAGTTTGGTGTCTTCATTAGTGATATGTTTTTCTTCCAAGATCTTTGCAATAATGAATATATTCTTCTCAAGGTATTCTATTGCTTCTCTTTGAAACTTTGATAATATGATAGTAGGTTGTGTCCTACCATTCCAAATACTGGTCTATTCCCTCCTCTGCGCGGTGTAGATACTTGACTAAGGTTGCCTAAACTGGCTCCTCTATTTGTTTCTCCTTGTGTAGATGTACTTCCTACTATCGGACTTCCTCCGAACTTTGGTTGTCTAAATGGTGGTGTTCTCTTTATTGTATTGGTCACACATGGGTTTATGGGTTCCACACTGTCATTAATCTGAAAGGGATGGCTGCTTTCTCCTCCTGCTCTTGAGCCTCTTGTTTTCCTCTTGTACATGGCGCACATGATTTCCTCAATCTGCTCCACAACCCAAAGATCCTCTACCTCTTCTTCATCTCTTGCCAAGCCCTCCCTCTCGGGCATGACTCTCTTCTTAGTATTCACCTTATATTGGTAGGGTGCTCTGCTATGCGTCATTCTTGATGATGCCAAGATCCACTGAATCTAGTCATCATCCATCAAGATCAGGTCCAAGGGTTCCTCCTCTTTCTTCTCTTTATTCTGCCCTCCTTCCATTCCTCCTTTCTCTGTCAGTGCTTCCCCCCTTCCCCCATGCACGCAGGTAAGTCTAGTTGTCTGATTCCATTGTCATTATACCTTTTTTATATAACAATATCTTGATAGAAGTATACAATGATCGAATGCACCTTCCTCTGGGTCCTCGTAGGAAATCTTGCTTGGCTGCGCTGTATGACTTTGTTGTGTCTAGCGCAAATTTTGTGATAAAGCCTGCTACAAAACTGTCAAGCCAAAAGTCAATTGTGCGAGTGAATTTGTTGTTCACCTGTTGTAGCTGCTGGATATGTACTGGAGTCCAATATAGCTGTCGAATCCGGTTCGTCGCATGGTTATCCTTTAAACTTAATATCCACTCCTGTAGTAGATGTGAAAAATCACAGAAAAAGACTTCGTGTAAATCCGTAAATACGTATTTATCCAGGTATTTACGCGGTGTGATCCTAGGGTTTCTATTGTCTTTCTGTGCAAACTCTAGCTCTTTAGTTCTCAAACGACACTCGATTTCTTCTCTCGTGGGGTTCCAAGGTCTCAACATTACCTTCTAACAACTCATTGCCCTTCTATTCCTCTCCTTTGATTCTTATTCGTTCTATCTCATCTACTCAGTCCTCTCTTGTTCCTCTTAACATGACAACGAAACCATTTGTTGGCTTACTATTTCCCTTCTCAGGTTGTCTGAGTTATTGACCCAGGGTTCATGTCATTCGAGGTTCCAACAAATCCTCTAAAACTATTGGCCCTCTTGGTAATCCAGAAGGCAACACAACACCCGGAAGGCACTGCGTTTTCTCACCCTAGATAGCTTTAAATGGGTGGTTGTAAGACTCATGTGTTTATAGCCTAGGACGAAGTAGGGGATAGGGGTTTCTTGATTAAATCCAGGTACCATGAGTTGTAAGGTACACTACTTATTCCTTGCAGTCACATACACATATTTCATAGTTTAATTTAAGCAAAGTATAAACAAATTCATAACAATGTATTAACTCATTCATCAAGCTTAACCATTAATTGTTGAAAGAAAGAAGAGACATGCATACATTCAACATATTAAACGAGTATTACTGTGGTTCACCCCCTCCTGGGCTACGTCCACAAATATTTGTCTCTTGGATCTTTTATTATGGCAGTTCCGCATTCCTGGTGCCACACGCTTACAATTCTTCACAAAACTAGGTAATATCTATGTGAGGAAAACTAGATCGTACCAAGCTCCACAGCCTACGGTCTAATCCTCAGATCTACCTTCCCTCATATCTTCTTTGCTCAATAGCTTACAAAATTGGTTCATACAACTCAAAACATTAACGAATTACTACCAACTACTAGAATCTCACTCTATATGATACTTTCATATCTATATTTATACATTTAGGGCTCTTCATCCTTTTATAGAATATTACCAAAACCCTAACCCTTCTTACGTTAGGTCTTTCTCCCATACACATGTTGTTCCTCCTCCAGTTGTCGCTTTCCTTTTTGCATGCTTTCTTGCATGCTGTTCTTTTTCCAGTTGTTACTTCATTTTTTTGCATTCTTTCTTTCCCACGATCATTCTTCTTTCCCCTTCGGCCTGGTGCCAAAAAATTGATATGGCTGTCAAAGAAAAAATTGATCAGCAGATTGAGAAAATTTCAGAACAACGAGACAATGCAGAAGATGATATGTGGAGCATGAGCTTTGATGGAGTTGTCAACAGAGAGGGGGAATGAGTTGGTGTGTGGATAAACCCCCCTAGATTGGCCACAAAATTGTGCTCTTATAAGCTTGATTTTGATTGGACAAACAACATGGCTGAATATGAGGCATTGGTTTTATGATTGAAAGCTTTGAAAGAAATGGGTTCTAGGAGGATAGATGTTCATGGAGATTTTGAGTTGATGATAAACCAGGTAAAGGGAATATATCAAGCAAAGCACCCCATATTGAGAGCATACAGGAATACAGTGCTTGACCTTCTTGAAGGATTTTCAAAATATATCCTCTCAACGATTCCAAGGGGTTAGAATCAGATTGCTGATGCTCTTGCCACTTCAACTTCAGTTTTCAAAATTCCAATATTTCCAAGCAGGGGACATAAAGTTGAGATCAAGCACAGACCGACAGTGCCTGATAATATTAAGTACAAGTAGGTTTTTGAAGATGATAAACAAATATAAATTTTCCTCAATATGGAGGATGAACTTGAAAATTTGAACATTGATGAAGAATATTGTGATGAAGAGGAATATGCAAGTGTGTTTTCAAATGATCATTGATTCAAAAATCAGATTGTTGGTAAAGACATAATGCAGTTAAAGAATAACATCATCCCCAAAGGCCTGGTACCGTTAGAGAAATTCTTTGACAACAATGATGTGGCCAAGAGCCCTAAAATCACTTCAAGTGATGAAGATGTCCAAGATTGCAACATCGAGACTCAGGAATATCCAAAAATCATCAAACTGTCCAAAACACTCAACCCTGAAGTCAAGCAAAGATATATCAATTTAATGAAATAATTCCATGATGTTTTTTCCTGGAGTTATGAAGACCTGAATGTTTATGATACCAAGGTAATTAAACATGTGATTCCACTCAAGGAAGGTCACAAAAATTTCAAACATAAATTAAGAAGAATTAATCCTTTGTTGCTTCTCTTAATTGAAAAAGAGATAAAGAAATTGTTTGAAGCCAAGATCATAGTGTCCCTGAGATTTTCAAAGTGGGTGGAAAATCTGGAATCTGTCAGAAAGAAGAGTGGGGAGATCATTTTATGTGTATAATTCAGAAATCTAAACATAGTATCTCTCAAGGATAATTACCCATTTCCTAAGATGGATCAAATACTGCAAAAAGTGGTTGGTTCTCATAAAATATCAATGATGGATGGTTTCTCTGGGTATAACCAGATCATGTTACACCCTGATGAGCAGGAAAAAATAGTCTTCACAACACCATGGGGAACCTTCATGTATGCCAAAATTCCATTCGAACTCATGAATGCAGGAGAAAAATTTCAAAGAAATATGGACATAGATTTTGTTGATGAGAAAGACAAATTCATTGTTATTTACTTAGATGATATCACTGTGTATTCAGTTTCTTATGAAGAACATCTCAAGCATCTAAGAAGGACTTTTTAGAAGTGTAGAAATTTTGGCATTTCATTGAACCCCAAGAAGTCAAATTTTGGCATGGAAGAACGAAAGCTGCTTGGTCACATTATATAAAAGGAGGGAATAAAGATAGATCCTAGCAAGGTTGAAGGAATCCTAAAAATTGGCAGGCCTAGAAGAAAAAAAGAGGTACAATATTTCTTAGGGAAAGTAAATTTTTTAATAAGATTCATCCCTAACCTGGTCGAAATCATAAAGCATATCACTAACATGCTCAAGAAAGGAAATTAGATAAATTGGACTCCTCAAGCCAAGAAATCTTTTTGAAGATGTCAAAGTGGCATTAACCAAAGCCCCAGTGCTAGCCAGTCCCAATTTTGAAAAAGACTTTATATTGTTTTCTTTTTCCTCAGAGGACACCATTGTTGGTGTCTTATTACAAAAATATGAGAAGCCTATAGCCTACTTCAACAAAACATTGAGGTTCTCTCCATTGAAATATGATATCATGGAAAAGCAAGCTTATACATTGGTTAAGGGGCTAAAGGAGTTCAGAGTTTATATCTTGCATTCCCACATAGTTGCTTATGTACCCAACAATTCTGTGAAGGACATCTCAACTTTGCCAGATCCCGAGGGAAAAAGGGGCAAGTGGATAGCTGTGTTATTGGAATATGACCTTGAGATAAAACCTACAAAGTTGATCAAGGGGCAAGGAATTGCAAAGTTGATGGCTCAGTCAAATTGTGAACTCCTAGGAATTAATTTCATTGTTGATTTATCTATAGATTCAAGAGAAGAACAAATCCCTCAGGTATCTAAGAAATTCCTTGACTCTCCATGGTATGCTGACATCATTTATGTATTGAAAAATTTGCAGTCTCCCCTGGAATTGACTAAAACCAAGGCCATGTTCTTAAAGATAAAATAAACAAAGTTTTGTATTGTAAATCAATCTTTGTATTGGAAGGATCCAGGAGGAATCTTGTTGAGTTGTTTGTTGGAAGAAGAAGTGGAGAATACCATCATGGAATTTCATAAAGGTAATTGTGGAGGGCACCACTATTTGAAAACTATTTTGCACAAGATATTGAGGGCTGGTTTATATTGGCCTAGCATTTTTTCTGATGTTTATAAAGAGCTTTCAAGATGTCATGAATGCCAAAATTTTTATGGGAAGAGAAAATTACATCCTTTTCCCTTGAAACCCATCTCGGTTGAAGCACCTTTTAGACAATGGGGCCTTGATTTCATAGGAGAAATTCATCCATAGTCCTCAGCTTAGCACAAGTGGATACTGACAGCTACAAACTATTTTACCAAGTGGATTGAGGCAGATCCCACCAGGTAGGTCACATATGTTGTTATCATTCAATTTTTGGAGAACAATATTTTGTCCAGGTTTGGGTGCCCAATCAAAATTATTATAGATAATGCAACAACATTTAAGTCCAAGAAGATGGAAAAATTTTGTAGTGATTAGAATATCACTCTTGGCCACTCCACATATTTTTACACTTAGAGTAATGGGTTGGTTGAGTCATCAAATAAGAGCTTAGTCAGAATTATCAAGAAGCTACTGCAAGATAACAAAAAGGCTTGGCATAAAAATCTCATCCATGCACTATGGGCTGACAAGATCACTCCGAAAATATCTATTTCCACTTCACCCTTCCGGATTTTTTATGGCACATAGGCAATTTTTCCTACTGCATTAGGATTTCCAGTGATGAGGTTGTTACAGGAGCAGGATGTTGAAACAAATGCCACTCGAAGGAGAACAAATGAACTGATCAACGCCCAAAAAACAAGAGAAAAGGCCTTCAACAAATCTCAGCTGCACCAAGACAAGATTAAAATGGATTTTGATAAGCATACCAAGGAGGATGATCTTGAGGTGGGAGACTTGATGTTGAAATGGGATGCCAGAAATGAAGACAGAGGAAACAATGGGAAATTTGACCATCTATGGCTGGGACCTTTCAAAATTGTGGCATACCATGGGAATAATGCCTATATGATACAGGAGAATAATGGAGACATCATTGGAGGATGACCTGTGAATGGCAGGTTCCTCAAACATTATATCGTTTAAAGGAAAAATCACCCTTTCCATTCATTGTATATAACCATTTTGTTTTTTAGTTGATGTAGTTGGAATTAAATCAACAGAAATTGAAGCTCGAAGAGAAGGCCATAAGTTATGTTGAGTAGATTTTGAGTTTTTTAAATAAGATATTGGTAAATTCGGTCGCAGGAATAAACCAAAGCCCAATGAATAGGAACTCGGTCTATCGTTCTTTGCTACCTTGCTGGGAGGATAACATCCCCAGTTGGATCCCATGTTATCATCGTAAAAACTTCTGTGAAAAATTGAGATTTCGAGATTTAACGAGGTGCTAAATTGATGTGGAGGAGTGATAAACTGGAGGATGGGGCCAAATATGATGGGATGAGGCTAGATCTAGTGGGTGCTGAGTTGATGGGACACGAGGGGTTGTAGATTGCAAGTGCATCAGATCAACGGACGGGAGCCTTTTCGGGGGGAGGAGTTGTGCGGAGTATAATTCCTGAAAGTGGGCCGAAAAATAAACCACAGTTTTGGGTCGGGACCACGTGGCACCACAAGATGCATTTTGGGGCGAGAAGCGGTTTGCTCCAAACCACTTTATTGCGCCCCCAAAATCGGGAAAGTATATAAAAAGGTGCTTGCCGTTATTTTATTATTTTTCAAATACTGTAACGTTGAAAGATTGGCACGACCGCTCCATTCAAACTGAAGCTTGATAGGACACCAAGCTCACACCTCTTTCGCTCATTTACAAGTATTTTTCATCACCACCTAGAATCTATCATAATTTTAGTAATAGAACAAGTGGAAAAAAAAGGAACTGAAGTGTCAGAGGAATTGGTAGTTGGTTCATGAAACGTTTTTCTGATTAATCATTGTAATCGGTTTCCATACCAAAATTGTCATTTATAATTATTATAATCAGTTTTAGAAGATGAAACGTTTCAATTCAGCTATTGTAATTGGTTTCTAACTGAAGGAACTCGAATTGTATAAATAGTAGAAGTTCCAAATGTGTTAATGTTGACAGAAGTGCAAGGGCACAATTCTAGTTGTTCTAAACTCTATTGTAATTTTCTGAAGCTGAATTGAATACATATGCAGAAGCCTTTGAAGTCTCTATGAAAAGATTCTAATGGTGGTGATATGAGCTTTGTCTTCTCTCTTTGTATGTATTTCCTGTGTTTCTGATTCTATTTACATTGTCTTCTGTTTAAATTGGACAGTTTAAAGGCCTAGAATTCATCTTGTGATGCTCTTGGCTTAAGAAATTTAAACTGTGTAAATTTCTTCCTAACCGATTCAAAATTCATTTCATCAATGCTTTGATGCAGTTACTTGTTTTCTCCTTTCTTCTTACACTCTACAAATTTCAATTTACAACTCGGACTCATCGCCTCATTTAGCCTTTATCCTCTCGAGAGTTCTACAGACAAGTCAATGTATTTATTCATTTTCAAAATTTTGACTCCATATCCCTGAGTGTCCCTCCCCTTCCTTTCCAAAAAAATTATACAAAAAACCCCCAAAACAAACTAAAACTAGACATTGATTTCCAAATAAATACCAAGTGACACGAGAGAGCCCTCTCAGAGATGAGAAGGCTGTTAGAAAAACAGGATTGCGGAGAAATAAAATAAAACAAATGTGGAAACAAAACATAGAAGATACCCAATACAAGAGAGACACAGATTTACGTTGTTCACCCAGTGTGGGCTACATCCACCAGAGAAATTGCCAGGTCCTTCCTTTATTATTATCCAACAAATGAAGGGATACAACCTACAACAAAACCCGTTGTAACTTCCTCTTCTTTCTCTCACAGTATCCTCTCTTAGAATACAATACTCGCCATAATGCATATCCGCAATACATTTCCCTCATAACAGAGGGTTTCCTTCTAGGGAAAAAAACCCTAACATAATTTCTACCATTAGATTTGCGACCTTATAATGAATGGTCTAGATTTACAATGAAATTCCTATATACTTTTACAAGGCAATTTTTCCATCGGGGGCTTTGCCCCCGAACCCCTGCTGGGGGCCCACTTGCCCCCAGACCCCCCAGTCGAGGGGATAGCCCCCCTAGACCCCGCAGAGGGGGTACCGCCCCTCTACATTCCCCCACGTGGAAGAGTGTACATACTTCTTGGGTGTAAATACTTCATGGGGTATAAACACGGATGAAAGTAAAATACCTTTGAATCAGGAAGATAATCAGGCTCCACAACCAACAATCTCCCACTTGGAGACTGATTTCAACAATTCCATCGCTGTTGTATATGTTGGACTCTGAACCTTCTTGGACCTGGCAAATTTCTCATCTTCATATTCATTCTTGAAGACCAACTGAAACTGAGCAGGAACTCAGTTTCTCTCTGGTTACTCCCTTTGTTAACATGTCTGCAGGATTCTGGCTAGTGTGTATCTTTTCCAACTTCAAATGTGTATCTTCCAAGGCAGATCGTATGAAGTGGTACCTCAACTGTATATGCTTATTCTTCGAATGGAAGGTTGAGTTCTTTGCAAGATGAATGACACTCTCACTGTCAGAGTACAACCTGCTATTCTCTTGCTTCTTTCCCAATTCCTCCATAAACCTCTGTAACCAAATCATCTCTTTACGAGGATATGTAGAAGAAACATACTCTTCCTCTATTGTTGAAAGTGAAACAACCTTTTGTAGTTTTGAAATCCAACTTACTGTTGTTCCACCTATAGTAAACACATACCCTGTGGTACTCCTCCTGCTATCTTTATCACTTTCCATATCTGAATCAACATATCCTTGTAGAACAGTTTCTAAACCTCCAAAATATAATGCATGATTAGCAGTACCTCTCAAGTATCTATGAATCCACTTTACTTCCTCCCAATGTTCTTTACCTCGATTGTTCATATATCTGCTCACAACTCCCACTACATGTGAAATATCTGGTCTTGTGCAAACCATTGCATACATCAAGCTGCCAACTGCTAATGAATATGGGACCCTGGACATGTATTCTATCTCCTCCTATGTTTTGGGACACATTTCCTTAGTTAATTTGAAATGGCTGCCCAAAGGTGTACTAACTAGTTTTTCATTCTACATTCTAAACCTCTCCAACACCTTCTCTGTGTACTCACCCTGAGACAATGTCAGTTTGCAATTTTTCTTGTCTCTTATTATTCTCATACCAAAGATTTTCTTTGCAGCACCCAAATCCTTCATCGCAAATGAATTGGCTAATTTCTTCTTGAGCACATTTATATCTTGCATATTAGACCCTGCAACAAGCATGTCATCTACATACAATAGAAAGATAATAAAGCTTCCATTTTCTAGCCTTTTAAAATAAACACAGTGATCAGAATGACATCTACTATAACCCTGTTCTATCATAAACCTGTAAAACTTCAGATACCACTACCTTGGAGCTTGCTTTAGGCCATATAAGCTCTTCTTCAACTTGCATACCAAATTCTCCTTCCCTTTGACCTCATACCCCTGTGGCTGCTGCATATAAATCTCTTCCTCCAAATCCCCATGGAGAAAAGCTGTTTTTACATCTAACTGTTCAAGATGCAAATATTCTACTGACACAAGACTTAAAATAGTTCTAATTGAAGTCATTTTAACAACAGGAGAAAATATTCCATCAAAATCTATACCTTTCTTTTGTGCAAACCCCTTTACAAGAAGTCTAGCCTTGAACCGCTTTTCTCCTCCATCTTCTTCCTTCAACTTGTAAACTCATTTATTCTGTAATGCTCTTTTTCCTGCAGGCAACTGAACCAAGTACCAAGTATGGTTATTTACCAAGGAATCCATTTCCTCTTTCATGCCTTGCTCCCAATTCTTTTTGGTGTCTACCTGCATTGCCTCTTCATAACATTCTGGTTTACCAGAATCAATCAACAATAAATAATACAATGAAGGAGAGTATTGTTCAGGGGGTATACTTAATCTGGTAGATCTTCTAACAACACTTGCAGGTGTTTGAGGTACCTACTACTCCCATTGTTGCACATTTTGATTTCCAGGTTCCTTTGGAATTTCTTTTTCAGTGATCTCATCAAGCATCGTGTATTCTTGTTTTTCTTCTTCCTATTTCTTTCCCTGCAACTGATCTTTGTACATGACCTTATCATTGAATATGACATCTCTACTCCTAATGATTTTGTTATTTTCATAATCCCATAAGCGATAACCAAAATCATTAACACTGTATCCAATAAAGGTACACTTCTTGGATTTAGACTCAAGCTTTGTTCTATTTTCTTTATCAATATGGACAAATGCTTCACAACCGAAAGTTTTCAAAAAAGAATAGTTTACCTTTTTTCCTGTCCATTCCTCCTCTGGAATTCTACCATCCAAAAATCTTGAAGGTCCTATGTTTATTAAGTAAACAATAGTATCTATGACATCTACCCAGAACTGTAAGGTCAAACCAACATGCAATCTCATACTCCTTGCACGCTCCATGATTGTCCTGCTCATCCTTTCTGACACACCATTTTATTGTGGTGCTCTTGGAATTGTCTTCTCTCTATGAATCCCATGGTATGAACAATAATCATCAAACTCCTTGCTGCAATATTCACCTCCATTATCTGATCTGAGACACTTCAACTTTTTTCCTGTCTCATTCTCAACCAAAGCTTTTCATTTCTGAAAAGTATCAAAAGCATCAGATTTTTTTCGAATGCAATAAACCCAAGTTTTTCTAGTTGCATCAACAATAAAAGTAATATAATAATGAGAGCCACCAAGAGATGATACCTAAGCTGGTCCCCATACATCTGTATGCACAAGATCTAACCTTTCACTCTTGTTTTCTTTTCCGACTCTGAGAAATCTGACTCTCTTCTGTTTTCCATAAACACAATGCTCACAGAAGTCCAATTTAATTTGTTTAAGATCTGGAAACAAATTTATTTTGTGAAGTATCCCTATCCCCTTCTCACTCATGTGTCCAAGCCTATGATGCCACAATGCTATATCCACTCCTATAGAATCTAAAGAGATAGAAGAGTCAGTATTACCATAACATAAATACAATGTACCTACCTTCTCTCCTTTCGCTATCACCAATGATCCTTTGATGACCTTCCACGTCTTATCTGTAAATATAGATATACAACCTTCACTTGCCAACTGCCCTGTTGAAATTATATTTTTCCTTAAATCTGGAACATGTCTTACCTCTTTCAACAACCATTGGTTTCCATTGCGTTGCTTTATTTTTACTTTTCCCATTCCAACAATTTTGCATGTTGCATTGTCACCCAAATGAACCTGTCCAAAATCACCTTGAACATAATCTAGAAAATGTTTCCTATGGGATGTGGTATGAAATGAAGCCCCTAAATCTACTACCCAAGACTTGGAAATATTATCTACAGAAAGAATCAAAGCATCTTGTAACACATCACCTGTTACATTTGCTTCTTGATTTCTCTGAAGCTGTCCATATCTTTGTTTCTTTGGAGCTCTACAGTCTTTCTTCAGATGTCCTTTCTTCCCACAATTCCAACACTCTATCTTTCCAAGTATGGATTTGGATATGCCCTTCCTAGAATTCCCACGGTTCTTGAAACCCTTTCCTCTATCCTTTTGTCTTCCCCTGTTCTCCATGTTCAATGCATTTCCTGAAGTCTCACCTGTGATTTTCCATTGCATTTCCTCACTAAGGATAACACCAACAACATCATCAAATTTTAAAGTATTTGAACCAGAGACAGAGTTACTTACAGCCATGACCAAGCTGTTCCAGCTTTCTGGAAATGAGCACAAGATTAGAAGAGCCCTGACCTCATCATCAAAGTCCACTTTTACAGAAATTAGTTGATTAGTAACCGTATTAAAATCATTTAAATGATCTGCAACAGACCCACCTTTCAAAATCTTCATATTAAATAATCTCTTCATTAGAAATACCTTATTGGACATCGAGGGTTTTTCATACAATTTGGCCAATGTGTCCATCAAACCCTTCGTTGTCTTTTCTTTGGAAATATTGAAAGCCACCGACGCTGCTAGGCTTAGCCATATCATTCCTAGAGCCTTTCTGTCAAGAATCTCCCATTCTTCATCCTTCGTAGCCGTCGATTTTTTTGCTATTCTGCCCAATGGTAGGAATAGATCCTTAATTGTCTTCCATTTGCATCTTCCATAACTGGTAGTTTTGGCCGTTAAATTTCTCGACCCTAAACTTTCCATCTTTCGACATTGCTCCCACTCGAACCAGGAACCCTCTTTTCCTGCGAGTTACCTTTTGCTCTGATACTAGTTGTTAGAAAAACAGGACTGCAGAGCGATAAAATAAAACAAATGCGGAAAAAAAACACAAAAGATACACAATACAAGAGAGACACAGATTTACGTGGTTCACCCAGTGTGGGCTACATCCACCAGAGAAATTGCCAGGTCCTTCCTTTATTATTATCCAACAAATGAAGGGATACAACCTACAACAAAACCCACTATAACTTCCTCTTCTTTCTCTCATAGTCTTCTCTCTCAGAATACAACACTCGCCATAATGCATAGCCGCAATACATTTCCCTCATAAAAGAGGGTTGCCTTCTAGGGAAAAAAACCCTAACATAATTTATACCATTAGATCTGCGACCTTATAATGAATGATCCAGATTTACAATGAAATTACTATATACTTTTACAAGGAAAATTTTCCTTTGGGGGCTTTGCCCTCGAACCCCTGCCGGGGCCCCACTTTCCCCCATACCCCCCAGCCAGGGGGATAGCCCCCCCAGACCCCCCTTGCACTCCCCCGCATGGAAGAGTGTACATACTTCTGGGGTGTAAATACTTCATGGGGTATAAACACGGTTGAAAGTAAAATACCTCTGAATCAAGAAGATAATCAGGCTTCACAACCAACAAAGGCTAGTACCCAGCTCTAAAGTTGGTTTGTAGGTTACCTCTGTCATTTGTTTTATCATCTGAACAAATTTATAGAGTGCTAACACTATCATGTTGAAGAGGAACCACCAGATGAATATGACCCATGCAATATTCAGATTACATAAATTGAAGGAGAAAGAGAGGTGGAAGGTCCATCATTGGATTCATAAGTATTTGTTGCACCAATCAAGGTGAAGAAAGTCAACATTGGGAAAACTGATAACCCTAAAATGGCAAGTATTGGAGAC